>OY992887.1:11009759-11100390 GCA_963921405.1 Cepaea hortensis | reverse complement strand
AGCCATTAAAAAGTGTGATTAAACCCCCCCCCCCCCACTATATATATATATATATATATATATATATATATATATATATATATATATATATATATATATATATATATATATATATATTGAATAGAACATATTTAGTATTACAGTAATTTACGGTAAGCATGTGTGGCTCAATCTATCAATCAATCATGTGCCATGCCGGAAAGCGTGGCGGTCATGACTCGCCATTTCACACGATCACCAGAGTCGTGGATCAGCTCAGTGTTCCTGTCATGTCACAATGTTTTTTTCTTATGCACTGTTGATGAAAGAAAGATGAGTGATTGGAAGGGCCGAATGTAAGACGGGCCTGCGTGCCCAATTTGTTACCCTTTGAAAATAAAGTCTGTTCGTTCGTTCGTTTGTCTCGTCCATGCCATGTGGCCAAGCCAGCCAGGTATTTTTCTCTTAGTCTTCTTCTTGGTCTGTTCCCTTCGATCTTGCCAGCTGTCACTAAGTTCTCCAATCCATTTCTTCTCATAACATGTCCAAAAAACTTTGACTGTCTACGTTTAATTTCTCTAATCAATTTACGATTTTCATTTGTCTCATGTAGTACTTGGTCATTGGTTTTTCTGTCTGTCCATGGTATTCTTTGCATTTTCCTCAGGAACCACATTTCTGCAGCCATCAGATGTTTTTCAGCTTGGCTGCTCATTGTCCAAGTTTCACATCCATACAAAAGAACTGGCTCTATGTATCCCCTCAACATTCTTTTTCTCATTTCAATTAACATCTTTTTATTGGTTGGAATGTTTTTCATCTTGCTAAAGGCTACTTTTGCCATGGTGATTCTTGTTCTAATCTCTTCAAGGCATCTCCCAACAGATGTTATGACTGTTCCTAGATAATTGTACCGATTCACTTGTTGAAGAATATTCCCATTTACTTGTATATTACATTGTGGTACTTCATTCTTCCTAGTGACGACCATAACCTGTGTCTTTTTACAATTTAATTCTAACCCCAGTTGCTCACTGTGTACAACAACCGCATCTACTAATTGTTGCAGATCCTGTGCATTGTCTGCAATCAATACTGTATCATCTGCATATCTAATGTTATTGATGTTTCGTCTTCCAATGCTGATTCCATTTATATCTTCTAGGGACGCAGAGGTGTTTCCAAGGCACCAGGGCCGGGTTATATACTGGCCAAGACCTATTGACGCATCCTCGTCGAGCATCCTGGGCAACAGGTCCCTTCGGGGTCCTGGCTGAAGTCAATAGGATCGCCGATTCCTCCGAAGTCGGAGAGTGTCTGCCTGTACGGCGAGGAACCACCAGTCTGCGCACCAATAAGCCAGACATGGGACAACGGATACTCACGCAAACCTCAGGTCCTGTATGACATCACACTGATGTTGGACAACAGGATGCCTTCATCCGACATACAGGACTTTGCGTTGGAGCTCAAGCCAACGAACACAAGCAAGCAAGCAAGTATATCTTCTACATTTCTGAAAATATTTTCACTGTAAAGGGAAAAAAAAGATCTGGAGACATTACACATCCCTGCCTAACACCTCTCTTAATAGGCTGATGTTGTCCCACTTCATTATAAATCCTTATGGCAGCTTGTTGTTTCTAAGCCACGAAGCCGGCGGTCCTTCATTAGTAAATCTAATACCATACATACTGTTCCTCTCTGTTATCATTATAAATGTTTTTCACACAATCTGTCCATACATGTAGAATCTGATCTTTTTATATTATGATGCTGCCATCATTAGTTTTTAGACAGCCTGTTGAAGTACTTGTGGCTACTGTTCATAAATTTTTCATGCTCCCAAAAGTCTTGGATCAGGTCTATGTACAGGTCTAAAATAGCTCCACTGACCTAGGACTTGCCTACACAAGAATATCAAGCCTGGAGTTGAAGACTGCACAGAGGATAATTAGGTTGTCAATGGGCAGAAAGATGACTACCAGGAGTGTGCTATGGAGCACACATAGCCTGACAGAACACAAAGGATCCCTTAGTCATTCACTGCTTGAAGTTTCTATTCCAGACATCTTGATTTTGTCTTGCCATTAATCATCATCATCATCATCATCATCATCATCATCATCATCATCATCATCATCATCATGTGCCCTGGTGTGATGAAGTTATGTCCATCAACTTTAAGATTTCTTCAGCCATTTATTGTTGTCTTAGTTATTTTTTCTCTCTGGTAATATCTCTTTGTTTGTTTGATGGATGGAGTCCCTTATCATTTCTCATATTTCAATTATACTCTGTATTTTTGGAATTGAATTGTATTTGTTTTTCACAATCACTCTGTATTGTTGTTGCATTTCTTTATCTACTTCTAGAATATCTTTATTAAGTCTCATGTTCTTAACCTCTTTTTTTCCTCTTTTCCTCCTCTTTAATCTTACTTATATATATATATATATATATTATATATATATATATATATATATATATATATATATATATATATATATATATATATATATATATATATATATATAGAATGTACAAGAACAGGGCACTGCTGGTATAAATACAGCAATAGCCAGGTTTTTCCAATGTCTAGTAGATTGTAAATGGTTATTCCATGGAGCAAAATGACATCAGTGCAGCTGTGGTAGTATGACGACTAGATGATTGCCTGCCAGCATAGAGTTGTGGTAACATGATGACTAGATGACTATAGTAATTTTTTTTGTTGCGTCAATATAAAATTCAATATCTCAGTAACCAACTGAGGGAAAATGATGAGATTTAGTATATAACCTTATCATTATGTCCACCTAACAAAAAATTTTTTGTTCTGGAGATTTTACAGCAGATTTCAAAGTTTGATTATATAGGGTATATAAATTACGAATTAGAGATTATGTCCATCATTTTAACAGTATTACAGCTTCACCAAGACACGTCCCCCGCATTTTTAAAAATTTTCACATGATTTCCGTTTTGAAACAAACAGCGCGAAGATTCAGAGGTGTCTCCAAATGGGGGTTCTTTCATGAAACGTGATTATATAAATAAACTAGCTGACAAGGCCCGGCTTCTGGCGGGGATCTATCTATCTATCGATCTATCTATCTAATCTACCTACCTACCTACCTACCTACCTGCCGGCCAACCGACCGATATCTATCTATCTATCTATCTATCTATCTAATCTGCCTGCCTGCCGGCCGGCCGGCCCACCCACCGACCGACCGGCCCACCGACCGACCGACCCACCCAGTCAGCCAACCAGCCATCCACCCAGCTACCTTTCTGCCTACCTACCTACCTTTATGTCTGTCTGTCTGTCTGTCTGTCCGTGCTATTAAATATTGATAAAAGTTACTGGAAAAAACGTCAGGACCATGTGTTGAAAGAGGAAGAGGACTATTGGAGAAAGGATGGATTGAATTTTATGCAACCGAGAGCAATCATCAACCTACTGGAATCGTCCGACACAGATTAAGGTCTGAGCAGATCGCAGACCTTAATCTGCGTACACACTTACTGGGATATTTTGCTCCAACTATTCAGACGAATTGCAGGCCCTAAACATTACAGCATCAGCATCAGCTGAAGAAACAAGAAGGAAATGAAAAATAAGGTAAGAAATATATTCCTTCTACTTTCCTGTTAATTTACAAATTATTTACTCTGTGCCTCTGTAAATTCTCTGTCTTTACTAATATTACACATTGCACCCCTCTCGGGATTC
The DNA here is from genome assembly GCA_963921405.1 of Cepaea hortensis. NCBI lineage: Eukaryota > Metazoa > Mollusca > Gastropoda > Stylommatophora > Helicidae > Cepaea > Cepaea hortensis. The sequence goes on along the minus strand of OY992887.1, from coordinate 11,096,672 downwards.
TCCGTGGTGAAGTGGTCAAGCCGTCTGACTCGGGCTCCGAAGGTTGTATGTTCGATTCCGGGCCGCGTCCATTTCACGAGTGCATTTTTTCGGAGACTCCCGAGGGTCGTCGCTGGAGCTACGGAGTTCGTGCTTTGTGCGACGCTTTCCACGCTGCGGAAAGAAACTGAGCCATATGGGATAAAAACCCGGTGAAATGCAGCCGACCCTGTCGATTTTAAGCTAGTTCTTTCATAGCACCCATATGAATCCGGATACGCCTTTGTGTGTCATCAGAATTTGCAGGTCTCCCATTACCGTAAAAATAACTTTGTTAGCAAGAAATCACTAGTTGTTCAGCAAAACATCAAAGGAATGTTGCCTCTTTCAATGATTTAAGTTGTTTTTGGACTTATCAAAGACATATTCCTTGTGTGGGGGTAAATATAAGACGGCTGGAAAAATTTCATAACGATGCAACAGACAGTTTTCAAAATAATTGATCGTGAATGAAGGCAAACAAATGTGGACATACTATAGATGATTGCCTGCCAGCATAGAGTTGTGGTAGCACGATGACTAGATGATTGCCTGCCAGCATAGAGTTGTGGTAACACGATGACTAGATGATTGCCTGCCAGCATAGAGTTGTGGTAACACGATGACTAGATGATTGCCTGCCAGCATAGAGTTGTGGTAGCACGATGACTAGATGATTGCCTGCCAGCATAGAGTTGTGGTAGCATGATGACTAGATGATTGCCTGCCAGCATTGAGTTGTGGTAACATGATGACTAGATGATTGCCTGCCAGCATAGAGTTGTGGTAACATGATGACTAGATGATTGCCTGCTAGCATAGAGTTGTGGTAACATGATGACTAGATGATTGCCTGCCAGCATAGAGTTGTGGTAACATGATGACTAGATGATTGCCTGCCAGCGTAGAGTTGTGGTAGCACGATGACTAGATGATTGCCTGCCAGCATAGAGTTGTGGTAGCACGATGACTAGATGATTGCCTGCCAGCATTGAGTTGTGGTAACATGATGACTAGATGATTGCCTGCCAGCATAGAGTTGTGGTAACATGATGACTAGATGATTGCCTGCCAGCATAGAGTTGTGGTAACATGATGACTAGATGATTGCCTGCCAGCATAGAGTTGTGGTAACATGATGACTAGATGACTAGATGATTGCCTGCCAGCATAGAGTTGTGGTAACATGATGACTAGATGGTTGCCTGCCAGCATAGAATTGTGGTAGCACGATGACTAGATGATTGCCTGCCAGTATAGAGTTGTGGTAACATGATGACTAGATGATTGCCTGCCAGCATAGAGTTGTGGTAACATGATGACTAGATGATTGCCTGCCAGCATAGAGTTGTGGTAGCACGATGACTAGATGATTGCCTGCCAGCATAGAGTTGTGGTAGCACGATGACTAGATGATTGCCTGCCAGCATTGAGTTGTGGTAACATGATGACTAGATGATTGCCTGCCAGCATAGAGTTGTGGTAACATGATGACTAGATGATTGCCTGCCAGCATAGAGTTGTGGTAACATGATGACTAGATGACTAGATGATTGCATGCCAGCATAGAGTTGTGGTAACATGATGACTAGATGGTTGCCTGCCAGCATAGAGTTGGGTAACATGATGACTAGATGATTGCCTGCCAGCATAGAGTTGTGGTAGCACGATGACTAGATGGTTGCCTGCCAGCATAGAGTTGTGGAAGCATGATGAATAGATGATTGCCTGCCGGTGTGATGGTCACAGGTTTCATTTTGTATCGAGGCAGATTTTTAAAAACTGACCTGGGCTCCCAGGTCAGCCCAGATTAAAATGGGTGCCAGGAGATGTCCAGGTGGCTGGTGTGATACTGACCACATGACCTCTGGACATGCTGGTATGATAGGAAATGAACAGATGGCCAGATTGGCTGGGTCTCCACCTTTAGGGGGGGGGGGGGTATTGGTTAATGATAAACAGATGTGATTGTGGTCAGATTGGCTGGGTCTCCAACTTTAGGTGGGGTATTGGTTAATGATAAACAGATGTGATTGTGGCCCTCTGGGATCGTGTGTATAGTGCAGAAGAACAGATAGATTATCGCGGCTTGAAGAGAATGGTGCTGCAGGGAGTGACCAGAGGATCTGCCGACACTCAGGAATCTGAGAAAAGGTCAGACGGACACATAATCAGACTGCTGCTGGTACCATTAATATTGGACTCTGCTGGCTGTTAAAGATGAGGACAGAGCATGTATGGGAATGTCCTTAGTGCTGTGATGTCGGTTCTTGACTCAACTCATCATGAATGCAGTTGGTACTGCTGAGGTGTGAATTTTGATGATCTTTTACTCCTGGATAAAATTATATGCAAATAATTTCCAACTAAGTTTGAATATTGTGATGCATGTTTTTCAATACTATTTGTGTTGTAAAATCTGAACACATATGCTATTGAATTATACTTTTAATTTAAGTAAGTATTATTTGCAAGTTAAAAACTTTTATATAATTATTATTATAATTATCTGTGCAATGTATTCAGGTAAAAAGTTAAACAAGGCAACCTGCCATCCCTAAATAGTAAATTAGCTGAGCAGTGAAAAATAGTAGTTAAATAGAATGTATACTGATATTATAATAACTTTATAAATACTATTACTAACTATACTATTATAATGTTATAGTTATCATTGCTAAAAAGAAAAGTTTAAAATTGAAATAACAATTCTGAATTGATTACAATACAATTTTCAAATTACAATACAATTAATTGAATTTGATTTATTGATTATTCAATTGTAACTGTTAGAACATTAACAAACATGATTAGTTTACACTGTACAAGTTAATAATTATGGAAACACGCGAAAACAATATAATCGTACACTTTCACAATATAAAAAGTTCATAGATCCACTGTAAATAAACTTTGCACTCGTCTTTCCGTTATCAACAAAGTGAAGTCAACAAGGAAGTATAATGGCCGCAGCTCCGTGCACAGAACAACTGTACGGAGTTACACCAGGGCTGTCATGTAGATATCTCATCTCATCTCATCATATTCATGTTCCTCTTGTACCTTGCCATGTCGAGGTGAAATATAAACATCGTGAGAGCGCCCGATTACGGGCTTCATGTGTCGATATTCCCACGGACTCTGCTATTCCCTCCGTCCAACGTTTACGTGGTCGGCCTCTACCTCTGTTTCCATCTGGTCTGTACATCATTGCTTGTTGTGGCATGCTGTTGACTGGTAACCTACTTGCGTGGCCAAACCATTTGACTTGCCGCTTTCTAATAAAATTTAGTGCTGCTTTAACCCCCACTTTATTCCTGATTTCTTCATTTCTGATCTTATCTCTTCTTGATACGTTGAGTATTCTTTTCAGGAATCTCATTTCTGTTGTGATTTCCCCCCCCCCTCTTTTTCTAGTTAGTTAGTTAGTTAGTCGACAGATCATCCTCATTGCACATCGAACCATTCAGTCCATAAGTGCTCGGATCCCCTCCTCAGCAAATCCCGCAACGTGTAGCGGCTAACGACGCCAGTTCTGTGTTGGTTTATAAATATTCTTTGGCTTCCTGCGTAGTGTTCTTGTTTGGCCACCCCTCTTTTAATTTGCTGCTCTCGCAGTCTGGCCATTGTTGTAGATTCACAGTCATCACTTGGTTCTCGCAAAAGTCTTACTTCTGTCATTGTCCAGGTTTGGCATTCGTAGCATAGTGGTGCAGACCGGGCAACCATGACCGCGAGGTCATGGGCTAACGGGGCTATGGCTCGCCATAGGGGATGGACTCCCTGTGGTCAGATTAGTGTCCTAAACCTGCGACTGGCCTAGCAAGGCGGCAGGGGATCTTCATACTGCTCGTAGAAAAACTAAGAAGTATAAACGGACTGACCCAAACGGATATCGACCCGGCAATTTTAATGGACTACGAGATAGATCAGTGACTCAAAAAATAGGCACAATGAACGTCTGTGGTTTCAATATTAAAGAAGAAGAGCTTATAGAAACAATAGAAGAGAGAAAAATTGGACGGATGGGAATAGCGGACACCAGAATAAATGGGGAAGGATGTAGATAACATTAGAATATAAAATAACACATAGTAATGCAGCTTTACAGAACAAAATTACGTAACATACAGGACGTTGCGGTGACTAGCCTTCATAAGCAAACAAATACATTAACAAAACACAACATATAATCACGGAGAAGACTAAATTAAGGCATAAGGACGGGATGAGAAGAATTCATTCATTCATTGATTCAGTAGCATGTCCTTTGCAGAACCTCGCTCCCATAACAACCTTCCGGAAAACCTCTCGATCATAAGCAAGATGTCTCGCGTCCGATACACCCATCTGGAGATCATCTGCCACATCCTGCAACCATCTTCTCTCTGGCCTTCCTCTTCCTCTCTTCCCAGGCATATACCCCTCCATTATTGTTCTCTCCAAACTTTCGTGACGTTTCAAGTGATCAAAATATTTCAATTTCCTTCGTTTTATCGTCTTTAATAGCCAACCTTCTTCAATATTCAGTCTTGAAGTATTGATGCATTTGTTCTTTTCTTTACCCAAGATATTCTTAGAACTCGTCTATAACATTTATATTCAAAGTCATTTATGCGTTGTACAGCTTCTTTAGTAAGTGTCCAGGTCTCACAGGCATATGTTGCATTGGGAAAGATGCATGCTGTTAAAAATCAAATTTTTGTAGTTCTGTCTGTCCTATTCCATAATTTATTCAGTTGTTTTAGTCTTTGAAGATCAATTGATAGTCGTCGTTTAATTTCTTTCATTGTGTCACCGTTGTTGGTAATCAATGACCCAAGATATTCAAAATTTTCCACCACCTCCAGTTTTTCCTCATTAACATATATTTCTTTCTCCATAGTGGTTTTATCTGTATGCATTATTTTTGTTTTTGCAATGTTAAGATACAAGCTGTGATTTTCACTATTCAATTTGGTTGAGGCTATAAGGTTTTCTATACCAGTCTGTGTTGTGGATAGCAATCCTGTATCATCAGCATACCGAATCTCTGGTATGTCATGACCACCGATATTTAGGGCATCATATAGCTCCCTATTTATATAATCTCTTACATTTCTCAATATATTTTCGGCATACATATTAAACAAATAGGGGGGCAGCACACATCCCTGACGGACTCCTTGCTTGATGTCAAACCAATCTGATGTCTCGCCATCTATTCTAACCGCTGAGAAGAATAGAAAGAAAAAAAATGAGAGCAATGAAGAGAACATGAAAATTAAAAACAAAATGTTGCTATTTATTTCAGAACCCTAAGCTGTTTTACTAACACTAACACGGATGTCATCCTTATCCTCTTTTATACACAGCCGTGGGAGTCTGTGGGTCATGGGGACCAGGGTAGGGGATGATACCGGCGAAGACTCAGTGTAAACTTTAGATGTCTTATGATTAATTATTATGTTTTATGGCCTTAAGGCGGACGAGCTGGCGAAGTTGACAGCGAAATGTCATGAGCACGGTCAAACACGGCTTTGACGCCCAGGCTCATCTCTTGCTAAATGAGATGATTGGTCAGCTATATATACCTCCTTACTCCTGGCCTTCGGTTCCGATTATACCATTACTAGCCATTACCCCTACTCCGTTCAACATCAGAAGAGAAGTTATATTAGGGTCCATCCCCGAGTAATAATCCTGTGGCCGAGTCAGCCACAAATAGGATATTAATTTGAAGGTGATTGGTGTCTATGATTGATTGATTGATTGATTTAGGAACCGACATCACAGCATTCAGGACATTCCCATAAGCGCTCCGTCCCCATCCTCAGCAGCCAGCGAAGAGTTCCAACACTAATAGTTCCAGTAGCAATCTGATTATATGTCCGTCTCGCCTTTCCTCCGAGCGCCGAGCGTCGGCCAGATCCCCTCGTCACACCTCGTTGTCTCATTCTTACCAGACTATGGTGATCCATTTGCTCCTCCGAGGTGTGCACGTGCTCCCACAAGGCCGCAACCACGTCTGCCCCGTCATGCACCAACACTCCACCAAGTTTTGCCGAGCCAGCCAATCTGTCCGCCTGTTCATTCCCCAGCACACCGGCATGCCCAGGAGAAAAGATCCAGGTGTGCTTACTACCCGTGACCTCCGAAGCGAAGCAAGCCACTCTGCACGAAGCCTACCTGTTCTCACCCTTCTCAGCATGCTTTCTGAGTCAGTTACAATCACAATGTGTGTATGTATCGTGCTTTCTATCCAGCGGAAAGCTGCACTGACCGCCTCCACCTCCATTCTTAAGCTAGATGTAGTGTTATCATACGCCAGGCTCTCCTGCACCAAACGCCGACCATTAGTTTTTGCCAAGAACCCCCAGGCACTTCTCCTACCTCTCAACACTGATCCATCCGTGTAGATAATCACATCACCCGGGCGAGAATTTTCCTGAATTAGAAGCTGAATTTCCACTTCCGTGGCCCCTACTGGCCACTCCCTGCACTCCCGGCTCAATGTTATTACAACTCTGCACAAGTCTGACTGCACGGCTGGCACTCTGACCCACTCCTCTCCTCGCCTGATGTTCTCCAAGGGGCACACCTGTCTGATCGTATCCTCCGCCTGAGCCATCCATGATTTCCCTCTTATCAGTCTCTGACCCTTAACTACGTCCAGCGCCTCATGCAACGGGTGATCTGTGTCTGCAGCTACTCTGAGGTATGCCTTCGCTTGCATCACCTTGTGCCTACTAGCAACAGTAGGCAGACCAAGAATGTAACGCATACACACTACTGGAGTGTCTCTGGTGCATCCCAGAATGACACGCATCGCTTCATTCTGTATGCGCTCTAATTTCACCATCTGACTCTTTGAGACAGTAAGCATTCCTAGTCCATAATCAATCACTGAGAGGATCAAGTGCTGGTATAGTGTGAAGAGCATTCTCTGCTCTGTGTCCATTGCAGCCATAGTTTTAAGTGCATTGAGTTCCTTTTGAGATCTTGTCACAACCGTCTCCACATGGTCCTTGAAGGACAGACTCCTGTCAAATGTGATTCCCAGATACTTCAGTTTGTTCTCTCTGTTGACGCTTCTACCATCTATCGTGAGGCTTGGGGTATCATCTCTCACAATCCTGTTGTCCAGAGAGCACCACAACACCGCCGCCTTGTCCGGGTTGATGACAGCACTCATTTCAGTGCACCAGTCAATCACTTTGTCCACTGTCACTTGTAGCTCCTGGGCTGTTTGATCCCTATTTCTCCCCTGCCTGTATGCAAGAATATCATCTGCAAATGTTAGAATCCTTCCAACCCCTAGTGCTTCTAGGTATGCAATCTTGCTCGTATACACATTAAAGAGCACCGGTGAGATTGCAGATCCCTGTGGCAGTCCCGGGGTTAAAATATGTGGCTCTGAGGTCCATGCGCCTAGACGGAGAGCAACTTGACGAGAATGCAGGACGGTTGCTATCCAGTTCACCAACCAGGGATTGACCCCCTTCTCCATAAGTGCGGTCATCAAAATATCATAGCGAACTCTATTGTACGCATCCTCGAGATCAAGCGCTGCCGCCATCGTTTCCTGACTACTTTGGAACCCCTCATAATCGTCAAAAGCAAAAGTGGCTACATTTGACCAGGTATCTTTTCCTGGCCTGTAGCTCCCCAGACCTCTTGGAAGAAGCTTCCCCCTTTCCAAAAAATCCTGCAGCTTAATAGCGACTATCTTCTCTAAAACCTTCCAAAATGTATTTTGAAGGGTGATGATCCTAAAGCCGCCAAGCTTTGATTGGTGTCTAAAGAGGGTTATGGCTAATAATGCTAAAATGTGACGGCGCTATCACATCACATAACCATAGTAGAAAACTTCTTCATGACAATTTAATTTATTATTACTTATTATGCCTTAACGAAGTTCTTGTAGTGCCTTCCCTGTGTTTACATGTTGTGTTTTCTTGTATTTGTTTGCTGATGAAGGCTAGATGGTGTAACGCCCTATACTTTCTGTAAATGTGCTCTGTAACAGTATTGCTGGATTATTCCGTGCTCTTGTATATTGTTTACTGGATCCCACTGAACGTTGGGTTGGAGTCTGTCGACAGTGAAATAGCTTAACCTGTGTAGGAAGCATGACCAATCTATGGCTAATCCCAGCTCATAAATGTTGTACTGAGTCATAACCGAATTACATCCCTAAAGGGATTTTCCATCGTGGAATGTATAGTCCTATACACAATGTATTGTCTTTTCCTAAAATAAAAACCAAAGTTTTATTCCATACAAAACAGCATGTATTGACAATGAGCATTGCTTGTTTTCCTTTACATTTCCGAATACAACAAATACATTCGTATACACATTTCCCCATGTCCCATTGTCCGCTGGTTTTGAACCCAAGCATAGTTCACACACGTAAAGCTACATGACTGGACTGGTTTTTATGTGTGGATTAGCTTTCCATATTAGCCAGTGTCAAGAATCGCCATGGCGAAAATAGCCTTTAGCAAGATGTAAAACACGCTGACCAATAAACAGATGTCAATTGAAGCGAGAAAAAGGCGTTGAGGTGCTACATAGAACCTGTACTTTTAGATGGATGTGAAACTTGGACAATGAGCAGACAAGGTGAAAAACATCTGATGGCTGTGGAAATGTGGTTTCTGAGGCTTATATAAGAAAAAGCAGGTTCGCGTGGTGGAACGGATAAGAACGCGTGTTCTCAAACATCCGGTGTGCTGATGCCGAGGTTAGCGGTTCAACTCCTACACCGCAGAGCTGAACTAAAATGATGACCTGTCGTCCTTGACTTGGAGACGTTAATTACAAGTACATCTGAAATCGGAGTGGGTTCGCCTGGTGGAGAGGGACAGTGTTAATAGGGAAAGCTAACCTACACGGAAAATTCAGTCCTTCACTACTATAAATAGCGTGTATGGAATACGCTTAAGTTCAAATCGAGCGAACGCAATATATATATATATGAAAAATAAACCTATTGATTCTTGCAGGCTCGAAACCTGAAACGTACCGCGTAGTGATTCTATTATGCTACCGAGCAAGAGGAAGCCCAAAATAAAAATGGATTGACGATATCAAAGACATAGTACAATCACACGCAATGACACTATCCAGCGCCACCCATCGGGCTCTGGAGCCTCAACTAATCCTCCCCTCGACGCTTGAAGACAAAAGTAGAAAATGATGTTGATAATGGCTCAATATGCAAGAAGTGAATCGTGATATCCGATATCTCTCAATGTAATAACATTATTGTTAGTTGTCTGTGTTGTTCTGTGTCCAGCTGACCTCATCCCTGTAATGTAATGTACACTCTCAAACTTGTGATAATCATCGTGATAATATCTTTTACTTTACATCCGTGTATGCACAGTGGACAAACGTGACTCTCAGAAACAATATAAAAGCGGAAAATCTGTTATTAAATAACAGGCTAAGTGGATATAGTAGATATGCAATTGAAGCCGGCATAAGCATTGAGAGGCAACATCCGATTGTCACTGTACCTCTGAAGTAGAAGTGGGTTCGACTGATGACGAGGGACACTGTTAACAGGGAACGCTAACCCACACGCAAAATTCTGCCCAGCACTACTAAACAGCAGAGTCTATGGATTACGCTTGAGCTCAAAGCGAGTGAAAAACAAAAAACAAAAAAGAAACAAGGAGTGCAACATGTAACTCATGTAAAGCAGTGGTTCTCAACTTCCAGCTTGATGATCCTTTCAATGTTAATCTCACAGAGTTGCAACCCATTCTGTCACATAAGATGATCCGTTCGCTGTTAATCTGTCATATAAGATGATAGTTTCATGTTAATCTATCACATAAAATGATGATCTTACTGTTAATCTCTTTGAGTTACATCCCATTTTATCACATACGGTTATTCTTTCACTATTAATCTATTATATACGATGATTATTTCACTGTTAATCTCACGGAGTTACATCCCATTCTATCTTATAAGATGATCCTATCGATGTTAGTCTCATCTCCCCAGACGAGCCAGGAGCCTGCACCAACAAAGAAAACCACAAGAGGAGAAGGGCACAAGGGATAGCCGTCGACCAACCCCCCCCCCCCCCCCCAACTGACGTCACAGACACAAACGCTTATGTAACCAGTCCGAGGGAGGACTCACTCGCAAGAGCACACAAGACAAGAAAAGAAACGGCTAAAAACCCACAAAAACCACGACTCTCAAAAATAACCACCGCTGAGGAAGCAGGTTAGACGAGATCGAATTTGGAATATTTTTTCTTTCGAAAATTGGAATTGAAATTAAGTGTCATCTCATTCTGTCATATAAGATGATAACGTTGCTGAGTAATTCTAACAGCGTTACATCTCATTCTATCGTATAAACAACGGGTAGACTTATTCCTCGCTGTATGTTTTCTTTGTCTCGAAACGGGTAAAATAATCGTTTATGCAAATAGGTAGTGGAAATATGAGATGACATGAGAATACATTCACTTGAAGTCTGTCTTCCTCTGACCTTACTTTCCAAATAAAACAGAAAATATAAATGGAAAACTTGACGAAAAGTAACACACACACAGATAGAAGTTTAACGTAAAAAAAAAAAAAAAGCAAAACAAAACTTAACGACAAGAAAAACACTTATTAGTTTTTTGTTGTTGATGTTTTGTTTTTCATGTTCGTTGATAAAGACTTTGCTCTAAACGTTCATCAGTTTTTCTATGTGTTTTTTCTTTTCGTTGAGTTTCCTAATCATATTTTGTTTTTATTTGGATTGTAGTATTCACTCGACAACACCAAACTCCCGACAAGATAACAACGGAGATGATAAAATTCTTATCCAGCTTTGGAATTGACATTATCACAGAATTATGTAATGATATATATAATACTAGGCACATCCCCAGGGATTTGAAAACATCCATTTTCACCATACTACCTAAGAAGCCAAGAGCTGTTGACTGTGAGGATTACATAACTATTAGTATTAGCTTATTGAGCCATATAACTAAGATACTCCTCAAGGTCATACAAGAAATAATTCAAAATAAAATAGATGTGGAAGTAGCTGAAGAATTTAGGTTCCGCAAAAACAGCAGCACCAGAGAAGCAATAATCTGTTAGAGGTTGTTAATTGAAAAATATATAGAAGTTCAGAAAAATATATATGTATGTGTTACAGACTACAAGAGTGCTCAGTGGCTAGAATGCCGGATTCTCATTCGGGAGACACGAGTTGGAATCCTCGGTAAGGTGTGCAGTTTTTTATTTTCTTTCGGGGGCAAAAAGAAAACTCTAACTTGCACAATTCGCGGCAACGGCACTAGCCAGGCTGCCTTAATTCCCCAGGCTCAAGGCCCACCATACACCGCAAAGTATTATATAGGCAGTAAATGACAGTTTTGTCGGATAGACTACAAGAAAGCTTTTGATAGAGTACAGCATGGACGATTAATTACATGCCTTCTAGATATAGGAGAAGACGAAAAGGTTATCATACTTATTAGTAACTTGTACTGGGAACAAGTGGAGACAATTAGATATGGAAATAATTATTCGTTGTCCATAGAGATAAAAAAAGGATTACACCAGGGATGCATGTTGTCCCCAAGCCTCTTCAACCTATACACAGAAAGAATTTTCAAACAAGTCGAACTGCCTAGACTTAACATCAATGGAAGAATCATAAACAATCTTAGATATGCTGACGATACCGTGTTACTAGCAGAACGCGAGCAAGAGTTACAAACCCTCGTGGAACAAGTTAACAGGCATTGTGCAGAATGTGGCTTAGATAATAAAACCCTGAAACGAAAATGATGATAATTAGCAGTGGAAAAGAAAGGTCAACAATGAACATCACATTAAACGGGGAGATACTAGAACAAGTAACAAGTTTCTCTTATCTTGGACATGTAATAACAGATGATGGCAGAAGTGAAATAGAAATCAAAAAGAGAATACGAATGGCCAAAAATGCTTTCATCAGTATGAAATCAGTATTAATATCTAGAGAGATTAACAATGCATTAAAAATGAGAACTGTAAAATGTATATTCAACACAACGCGGAAACCTGGACATTAAACAAGCAATTAGAAAGTCGAATAGAGGCACTATAGATGTGGATATATAGAAGAATATGTCATATTTTATGGAAACATAAACAATCGAATACAGCGGTTCTAGAAAAACTGGGAATGAAAAGAGAGTTGATGAAAGAAATAAAATAGAGGAAAGAGAAATATTCCTACAACGGTAAAACACATAACACTTTTATAAGAACTATACTGGAGGGTAAGGCTGAATGCAAATGAGCAAGAGGTAGACAACGATACAAGGGGAAGATAACATGAAGAGATGGGCGAATAGCAGTCTGACAGAATTTACAGTCGGGACGAGAGACAGACAGTGTTGGAGATCCAATTCATTGCAGTCAACCTTTACTGTGGAGACGGCACCAGATTGATTGAGTGAGTGACTCCAGTTTGACCCTCTTTCATGACATGCTTTAAAAATGTGGGCATTCTTCTGAAGCGAATATTGGAATACTGAAGACACAAACATGAAGGCGAATTTACCGCTTGTCATATTTCGGTGTATCTCCTTGGGCGTATCTTACAGAAAACTTCAACATATAGAGAAGTAGCGTAATGAATCCTTTCAACATGAAATACACAAAAATACATTCTCATTTCTTTTGTTGCTTGCAAGGAAGTTGTGAAAAGACTACCACGTGTATTTGTTTACATAATTGTGACTTACACGTAAATATGTACGACTCTATTTGAGAAACGCTGTGCCAATATCTACGCTCGCCGATCAAGGGGGACATGTGTGGGAAGTTGAGTATAGGTGACGTCTAGTACTTAGTTTCATGTAATGAGTATCCGAGGTTAACGAACTTGTTGTAGCTATAGTGAACGGATAGAGTGTTTAACCAGTTATGTGTGGAAATACACCCTTTCTTTCAGATTGACAAGGGATTGTTACGGCGACTCAATTATTTCTGTCTTGAAGTAACGGTAAGCAACTTCTCTCACAGCTTTAAAGGAATGCTAACTTTTGTTACCGGGGTTAAGTCAGTTTGTGGTAAACGAAATGAAACACTGGAACCGCAATAGTGGCTAAAGATGCTCAATTGTCGGCTCGGTGGGAATGGGTTCCATCTGCATTGGCGTCGATTCGAAATAAAGAAAAAAAAAAGTTGAATTAGATCTTTGTACGTGAAAGCGGTCGATGTAATACTGACCACATGAGTCTCCAGCCGCCGACTGGGCTATACAATTTACGGGTCTAGCGCTAAATACCCAATGTGCCTGACATGTAAACAAATCCTTTACTTACTTTCATTTATTAATTTTTTTTGGTTGGGTTGAAAATGCCATGCGTGGGCTTGCGCGTGAGTGCGTGCGTGCGTATGCCGGTGTAATTTTGCACTGAAATGTAACAGAATAATTCCTAAAATACCGTGTGACAAGAAGAATATAACAGAAACATTCCCACAATACCGTGTGACAAGAGGAACAATAAATGTCACAGAAACAGCAATAAACTTGCCCACAAAGAGAATCCTGTCTCGGACACTGAAATACTTTGTCAAAATCAATGGCCACAGCTGCTTAGAAAAGGCAACTTGGTTAAAATGCAAGAGAGTCGACTTCATTACACTGGCATTTATCCAATGAGCCTGTGTATCGTTCCGCAGTGCGACCCACACAAAGTGTCGCACAAAGCACGACAACGTAGTTCCAGCGACGACCTCCAGTAGTCTCAGAGAAAATTGAACTCGTGAAGCGAACGACCTAGACCGGAAATGAAACCACAATCTTCGGAGGGAGAAGGTGTAACCACTCGGCCAGTGAGATTTCCAGCTGCTTAGAAAGAACCGTGATACATGACAATCTCTGGAAGGACGATGCAGGGACCGACCCACACGACGGTGGACTCCTGGCATTCCCTTGAAGGACGATGCAGGGACCGACCCACTCGACGGTGGACTCCTGGCAATCTCTCGATCGACCCGCATGACCGTGGACTCCTGTCAATCCCTTGAAGGACGACCAAGGGATCGACCCACACGATAGTGGGCTTTTCTCAATCCCTGGAAGGACGATGCAGAGACTGATCCACACCAGGGTGGACTCCTGGCGTGAAATACTATGTGGGTGTGGTCACGTCTGAGACAGAGAAAGCATCGAAGGGTGAGGGGAATTACCAGTCGGCACTGATGTGACGAGCGCGACGCTCTGCGAAGGGCTGTAAATCTGAAGATGCATATGTTTGTGTCAGTTAAGATGCATATGATTGTGTTAGTTAAGATGCATATGTTTGTGTCAGTTAAGATGCATATGATTGTGTCAGTTAAGATGCACATGTTTGTGTCAGGTAAGATGCATATGTTTGTGTCAGTGAAGCATATTTCAGCATACGATGATAGGTACTTAGAGCAGCAGAAATGTGGTTCCTGAGAGAATGTTGCCAATTCCTTGGACTGCCAGAGTAACTAACACTGGTTGCCTGAAAGAGGCTTATGTAACTAGAACACTATATACAACAATAAGAAAGAGACAGTTTTCTTTGGTCTGTGATGGTGGCATTTGAGAGCATCGTGATAACTGGAAAGATCAACGGAAAAAGAGACAGACCAAGAAAAAATATGCTGGATGGATTGAGACGGTGGCATGGAGGAATATTATCAACAGAGTTGATCCAGAACACCAAAGACCGAGATCTGTGGAGACATGAACACCAACGTCTGCTGGCAGGGCACTTGATGAGATGATGTTAGTTAGGCACGATGGTTTGATATCTTAAAATAGTCATAATTATTCTGCTTATTTCTTTATTTAAAGACATTGTTGAGGTCTTCCCCGATGGTGTGTCCACCTGGTCGTGGTGGGGGAGCGTGAGTTTCTCAATTACCCTGAGAGCTATGCCGGCGGTAGCGTAGCTACCAGCAGGGCCTCCCAAGGCGGACAGGTCAAAGGGTAGAGAACAGACAAACTGAAACACCTTGGTCCTCCAGGTTGGGGGTTGAAGCGTGGGGTTAACATCCCCACCTTTGTAAAAACTATTTTGTTACGAAACAGATAAATAAGCCTCGCATTCGGACTGACTTATTTGGACAACGACCTTGGAATGTTAAAGGACTTTTGAGATTTGGAACATGGAATGTACGGACACTATATCGAGCTGGAGCGGCCGAAGAAATAACCCGGGAGCTTGGTGAATATCAAATGGATATAACAGCAATTCAAGAAATAAGGTGGCCAGGAGAGGGTACTTTAGAGCAAAATGGAATGATTGTAATATATGGAGGAAACACCCAAAATAAACATGAGTTAGGAACAGGATTTGTCATCAAAAAAGAGTTATGGGGGAACGTTCTAAACTTTAAAGCTGTTGATGACAGGATTAGTAAATTACGAATAAAAGGTAAATGGAAAAATATAACTATAATTAATGTACATGCACCTACTGAAGAGAAAGAAGATGAAATTAAAGAAGACTTTTATAATGATCTGGAAGATGTCATAGAAAAACCTCCAAACAGGACATCCTGATTGTGCTGGGAGACTTCAATGCAAAAATAGGTAGAGAGCAAACTCATAAAAAAGTTGCCGGTATGAAAAGCCTACATACAACTTCAAATGACAATGGATGGAGAGTCATCAACCTGGCAGAAGCCAAAGGACTGCAGATTAGCAGTACCAGACTTTAAAGAAAGGATATACACAAACAAACTTGGAAATCATGTGACAAGAGAACCTATAATCAAATAGATCACATTTTAATTAACAACAGAAATGCATCAAACATACAGCAAGTCAGAAGTTATAGAGGAGCTGAGTGCCACAGCGACCACTTCCTTGTTGGAGCAAAATTTAAAATAAAACTTAAGAGAGCTTTCTATACTAAATTACAAAGATTACACCCAACATATAACAGAGAAAAACTGCAAGACATTACAGTCAAAGAGAAATTTACAGATGAAATAAAATGTAAACTTGAAACTCTGCAAAACCCTTTGGAGGAAAACGTTGACCAAACTTGGTTGAACATCAAGAATATAATTCAGTCTACCGCAGAAGAATGTCTCGGTGTGTTAACCACGCATAGAAAGAACAGATGGTTCAATCAAAAATGTGAAGAAGCAGTCATTAGGAAAAAGAATGCCAGACATGTATGGTTAAATGACATCAACAACATCCAAAAGGAAGAGCAATATAGAACTGAATGTAAAGAGGCTACAAAAATAGTTCGGCAGCAGAAGCGAGAATATATGAGTAATATAATCAAAGATATGGAAACTAATCACCAGAAAAACGAATCGAGAAAGTTTTTTAAAGAACTGAAGTCAATTAAACGAGGGCACCAACACAACACATATGATTTAACAGACAAAAATGGGAATATGATAAATACCAACGAGGAAATGAGTAACACATGGAAAGAATACTTTGTTGAATTACTAAATTGTAAAGCTCCAAATAACACTTTCCCACATGAAGCTGTTCTAACGTGTGAACCACAAATTGAAGAACCTACATTTGAAGAAATCCTATATGTAATCACACAACTTAAAAACAATAAGGCAACTGGGGCTGATGGAATTGCCGCTGAATTTATAAAGGCAGGTGGCCATGCATTACATCTAAAGCTATACGAACTAATAATAAAAATCTGGAGGACTGAAGAATTACCCCATGACTGGAAAGAGTCATTATTGATACCTATCTTTAAGAAAGGAGACAAGTTCCAGTGTGAAAATTATAGACAAATATCACTACTGTCCGTAAGCTATAAGATACTATCCGCGGTATTACTAAATAGACTAAAACCATATTCAGAAGACATATTATGTGACTACCAGGCGGGTTTCAGACAAAACAGATCAACAATAGATCAGATATTTATCTTACGACAAATAGCCGAGAAAAATTGGGAATATAAAAGAGATCCCCATAACATTTTTGTGGATTTTAAAAAGGCTTATGATAGTGTCCATAGGAATAGTCTATGGAATGCTATGCAGGAATTTGGAATACCAAGGAAGTTAATCAACATGACCAGACTATGCATGGAAAATACTCATATTATAGTAACATATAAAGACAGGAAATCAGACCCTTTTCAAATAACATCTAGCTTGAAACAGAGTGATGCACTATCGCCGCTCCTTTTCAATCTGGCTCTAGAGAAAGTTGTAAGGAAGGAACAGGAGGAATGTGCTATTGGAGGAACATCCAGACTGCTTGGTTACGCAGATGATATAGATATTATAGGGGGAAATGAACAAAAGACAGTGGAAATATTGACTCACTTAAAGGAAAAAGCTCAACAAATGGGGCTGGTTATCAACCAAGATAAGACAGAATATATGGTAATTTTAAGAGAAGGAACGGCTAAAAACTCTGGCCACATACACATTGATAGTATGACCATTAAAAGAACGAAAAAATACAAATACCTAGGTACAATCTTCAACTGCTCCAACATAATAAGGGAAGAAATACAAGCTAGAATCAACTCTGGAAATAATTTGTAACAGGAAAAATGAATATAAAGGATAGGAGGACATAAGTTTCCTATTCTTGGGTGCTCAAAGACAAAGAAGCGCAACACTGACTTTTAGTAGGCCAGAGAAGAAAAGATAATAAGAAGAAAGAGAAAAAGAGCACCTTATATATTCCCTCCAGTTAACAAAAGAAAGGGATAGAAAATTAGACAGAAGATTTCCAGGAGTTCTTTGAGCGGAGGGTATACCGTTGTATACCCCAGACAAAAGATCACACTGTAGGAATGTAACAACATCAATGAATGGGACCGACAATAACCAACGTTACTGGGACAACAAAGACTAAACATAATACAACAGCAAAGACTAGATAAACAAGGTAAAACAATACGCATCAGTCTTTATTTTGTCCAATACTGTAGCACATATTCATAACTATGCGGATGACAAAGTGTGGTTACTTATGGACAAGACAATCAACACTCTACATCACTGACATTCATATAGGCAGTCTGCCGCATATAGCCAGACCTCTGCCTGTTGTGGCCGAGCCTACAGAGTACTCCTAAGACTCTGCTACGATACCTATACAGCCGGCTGACCAGGACTGGACAACAGAGAGACCATTACTTGGATAACAGAAAGTAACACAACTCTAAATCTGAGTATGAGCCTTACAGTGCGGAGACGGGACTTACCACCCCGAGACACACAACACAACACTATGGATCCCTGTAGTACACAGCGGAAAATCAGTGGATTGTGCTCCAGATATTACCAAACCCCTGTGCCTCAGCCAAATCCAATATTGTGCCTAATGCCACCAGTGATAGTCATGTCCCCAAACCGATTGGGACACATTACAATAACAAGACCACAACTTCAAAAATAGAAGTATAAACATAAGTGTGAAAGGTTGAACCAGGAACTACACCTTTAACCACGCAGTAACAAACTAAGGTATGGAAAGCTCGACTATGGGATCAGTTGGGAGGGGAGGTGGAAAATGTGAGGTAAGGGAAAATGGGGGGTAATTAAGGACCCAGGGTTGTTCCCTTCGGCAGGAATCACATCCTCAACCATCGTGCACCAGTGTTTCAGCAGTAATGTTTCTGCGAGCCATATTCTGCGGACTCTCTTCACTGTCTTATTTGTTTCACAGGTCTATGCACCTGAATTAATATATTTGGCAACACCTGGTTAGCGCTGGTCACACACACACGGTTTCCGACTGGAGATGGTGTGAGGGGGACGATCACATTCCCCCTCTCTGCTTGGTGTCAATGCGGCCTTCGGCCGTTGAGGCCACTCCAGCACTGAATCCCCAGGGCAAAAACGCGCGCTCAATTTTTAACCTTTCAAATTACCCATGATCCTCCAGCTGCAGGGGAGGGGTTTCTTGTTGTTGCATCAGCCAAACATCCTGTGGAGCCGTGTCGTGTCACGCGGCTTCAATATATACTATGCACTACAACACCTGCTAAAATCAAATGTGCTATCTCGTAACACCAAGATCACAATTTACAAAACACTGATCAGACCAGTTATACTGTATGGCTCTGAAACCTGGAGTACAACTAAAGAAGACGAAGCCTTGTTACAAACCTTTGAGAACAAAGTCTTAAGACGCATCTTTAGGCCCATTAGGGATACACAAAGTGGAGAGTGGAAAAGAAGAAGCAACAAAGACATTTATGATCTGTTTAAGTCCCCGCTAATCACTGGTATCATGAAGGCTAATAGAATGCAATGGCTGGGGCATATAGAAAGAATGGAAGATAATAGGGAAACAAAACTCGCTTACACTCAGTAAATAAATGACCGTAGACCCCGAGGTAGACCATGAAGACGGTGGAGAGATAATATATATACAGACCTACAAGCCCTTGGAATCAAGAGAAGGTCCACCAGAGAGACGAATGGAGACGGATTGTATCTGCAGCAAAAAACCTCAATGGCTCGGAATGCTGTAGAAGAAGAAGAAGATTGTTGAGGTAATTTTAATCCAGCCTCGACAACGTTTTCACGGAATTCCCCCTAACCCACACCTTTCACAAGTATCTAATGGTATACTCACGCGCACAAACACACACACACACACACACATACGCACACGCAGAGATAGAAGAGAGAGAGAGAGAGAGAGAGAGAGAGAGAGAGAGAGAGAGAGAAAGAGAGAGAGAGAGATACAGACAGACAGACTGACAGATAGAAAGAGAAAAGGGTAGACGAGCATGAATCAATTTTCTATGGTGTTATTGTGTCCTCCTTTCGCAGAGTCCTAGTGACAAGGTCAGTAACTGGGAGTGTGCTGTAGAAAACAAAACACAGATGGCCGTCTGCAGAGCTATGACGTGGAGGTGTGCCTTGCTGTCAACCATCTTGGTGGCTATCACATATTCGATGGCAGTAACTGGTAGGCTGTTGGTATAAAATTACGTCTGGTTGATGATGTCATTCATTTATCATGTGCCATGTCGATCCGTGTTGGTTTAGAGTTACGTCTGGTTGATGATGTCATTCATTCATCATGTGCCATGTCGATCCGTGTTTGTTTAGAGTTACATCTGGTTGATGATGTCATTCATTCATCATGTGCCATGTCGATACGTGTTGGTTTAGAGTTACGTCTGGTTGATGATGTCATTCATTCATCATGTGCCATGTCGATACGTGTTGGTTTAGAGTTACGTCTGGTTGATGTTGTCATTCATTCATCATGTGCCATGTCGATCGGTGTTGGTTTAGAGTTACGTCTGGTTGATGATGTCATTCATTCATCATGTGCCTTGTCGATACGTGTTGGTTTAGAGTTACGTCTGGTTGATGATGTCATTCATTCATCATGTGCCATGTCGATCCGTGTTGGTTTAGAGTTACGTCTGGTTGATGATGTCATCCATTCATCATGTGCCATGTCGATACGTGTTGGTTTAGAGTTACATCTGGTTGATGATGTCATTCATTCATCATGTGCCATGTCGATCCGTGTTGGTTTAGAGTTACATCTGGTTGATGATGTCATTCATTCATCATGTGCCATGTCGATCCGTGTTGGTTTAGAGTTACATCTGGTTGATGATGTCATTCATTCATCATGTGCCATGTCGATCCGTGTTGGTTTAGAGTTACATCTGGTTGATGATGTCATTCATTCATCATGTGCCATGTCGATCCGTGTTGGTTTAGAGTTACGTCTGGTTGATGATGTCATTCATTCACCATGTGCCTTGTCTATACGTGTTGGTTTAGAGTTACGTCTGGTTGATGATGTCATTCATTCATCATGTGCCATGTCGATCCATGTTGGTTTAGAGTTACGTCTGGTTGATGATGTCATTCGTTCATCATGTGCCTTGTCTATACGTGTTGGTTTAGAGTTACGTCTGGTTGATGATGTCATTCAATCATCATGTGCCATGTCGATCCGTGTTGGTTTAGAGTTACGTCTGGTTGATGATGTCATTCATTCATTATGTGCCTTGTCTATACGTGTTGGGTTAGAGTTACGTCTGGTTGATGATGTCATTCATTCATCATGTGCCATGTCGATACGTGTTGGTTTAGAGGTACGTCTGGTTGATGTCATTCATTCATCATGTGCCATGTCGGTACGTGTTGGGTTAGAGTTACGTCTGGTTGATGATGTCATTCATTCATCATGTGCCATGTCGATACGTGTTGGTTTAGAGTTACGTCTGGTTGATAATGTCATTCATTCATCATGTGCCTTGTCTATACGTGTTGGTTTAGAGCTACGTCTGGTTGATGATGTCATTCATTCATCATGTGCCTTGTCTATACGTGTTGGTTTAGAGTTACGTCTGATTGATGATGTCATTCATTCATCATGTGCCATGTCGATACTTGTGGGTGGTCATGGTTCGTCATCTCACACGAACGCCTGTCGTGGAGAAACTCAATGTTCTTGTCTCGTCTATGCTTTATGATCAAGCCATGCAGATATTATCTCACTGCTTTCCCCTTGCTCTTTTCCCGTCAGTCTTGTCAGTTGTCACTAATTTTTCTAGTTTATTCCTCCTCATAATGTGTCAACAAATCTTGACTATCAGTAATATAGTAGGACGGTTTGGAATATGATTTCAGGATTCGATCCTGCGATATCCTGGTTCTTTAGCTATACTAAATATTCTGCGTGACGTCACAACATGGATCCTGTAAATTAACATTTCCCGCGCTAAGAGAGATAATTCGTGTTGCTAAGAGACCTATGCTATGCGGGTGAGTAGATGGAGTGGGATCTCAAGGTGTAGGGTATCAGCAGTGCGTAACTGTGGTAGAGTAGAGTGGGTTTGGGGTGGGGTATCGGCTGTTGCGATGGATGACGGCAGAGTCCGGATCAGGCGTAGGTTGTTATAGCAAAGGACCCGCCACCTTAACTTATTGACCAGTAGATCGATTAGATCGTCCAATTCGCCCGCAGTGTCGAATGCAGTATTTGCGACTGTAACCCAGAGTAACAGAGCAGACTGGCTTATGGAATAAACCACCTACCCGTATAAGAGCTATGGCGGTTTCCAAAGCACCCCCTTTGAATCGAGGATGAATTAAATGAATGGCCATTATCATTATTTATGGCGAAACATCCCAATCTAGTTACATGGACAAACTATTTGACTTGCTGGCTTCTAATAAAATCTAGCGCTGCTATAACTCCACGTTAGTCCTGATTTCTACATTTCCAATTTTCTCTCTTCTTAATATATTGCGTATTCTTCTCAGGAATCTCATTACTGTTGTTGTAATATTTCTTTACTTTTTTTCTGTTATTGTCCAGGCTTGACATTGGTAGCATAGAGTTGGTTGGAAGATTGTGTTGTAAAGCGCTTTCTAAGTGACTATTGATACGTGTTTGTTCTGTAGTATTGGTGCTATATGTCCAATGAGGAAAATATATATCGCCAAATGTGACCTTCCATTTGGAGAGATGGATGATATATCGCCATACTAGGGTTATCGTTTTATTTGTTTTGTTTCGTGTATCTTTCGCAATTTCGATGCTTAGTGAGCAGAAATATACATTGTAATACTTATTCATTTGATTGTGTACCATGTATCGCTCAAACCTACTGTTTATTTGGCACTGAGTCAGTTTAAAACATTCTTCCAGCATGTGATCAAGGTTGGTTTGGACCTCGGTGTCAGTACAAATGTCACTGCGCTGCAAAGGTCAACTGCCCGTCATGTAACAGATGTGATGGAGACGGCGAGTGTTCAGGCGGAACAGTGTGTGAACCTGGATGGTTCGGCCCAGAGTGCCAATACGGTAATTAGAGTTTATATTTGCCACACATCAAGTCAAACAACAAATACGGTAATTAGAGTTTATATTTGCCACACATCAAATCAAACAATCAATACGGTAATTATAGTTTAGATTTGCCACACATCAGATCAAACAATCAATCTCGCATATGAACAAGCAGATACTCAAATGCTGATAATTTAAACACAGAAGTCACAAACAAGAGGTTGGACAATCTACTGCCCGGCATATTTCCTTGCATATCGTCAAGTGTATACTGCGGAGTTACAGATCATATGAAGTGAGTGCAGGAATTATACTTTTAGCTGAAATAGTTAAATCACATAGAAATAGATATTGTTCGAATGTCGAGCATTTGATATTCCCAAGGCACTCGCACATTTTAAAACGTATATAGCCACTATTATAATCCATGTATTCATTCCATTTGATATATAACTCCGCAGTCTGCAACTGAAGACATGGAGCGACACATGCCAGACAATAATTCGTGCAAGCTATCGTTTGTGGTTTCTGTGTTTAAAGTCACTAAGGGAATACACTATTTTGAATACTCAAATACGAGTAATTGTTTCCTTAGGTATTTTTTAAGGACATATTTGTAGACTATACGTAATCGCTTAATGGGGTGTTAATGTAAAACACAACACGAAATTGTATATTTTCACTTGACCATCTGCCGCAGTGGTATAGTAAATAGTATGCTAACCTAACGCGACATTGGTTGGGTTTTGGTAAATCCCTAACTGATCAAGGCTGTTATTATTTCTTTCTTTCTGAGCTAGCTCGCTTTCAACTCAATCATAGTCCATACATACTACTTCTAGTAGCGCAGGGCTCAATTTTGCGTGTGAATTAGCTTTCCCTATTACCAGTGTCCCTCGCCATCAATCGAACCCACTACGACTTCAGAGGTACTCATAACTTACGTCCCCTAGTCAAGGACGAGAAGTCAATATTTGAGACCAACTGTCCGGTGTAGGAGTTAAACCCCTTACCTCGGCATCAGCACACCGGATATTTAAGAACGTGCGTTCTTATCCATTTGACCATGCTGACATCCAACCAGGCTTATATTTTACCAACAGTACGGCTCTGGGGTTGACCCAGCTTTATAAAAATGGGTACCAGGTAATTTTCGCATGAAACCCCAGCTATGTCTACTATGGTAGTGCCTTTACCCTGACATTTTTGTCATGTAGAGAGTAGCAGAGTCGTGCACTTAACCAAGTAAACCGTCGAATTTTTGTGTTGAGCCAAGAACCGACATCATACCACTAGTGATATCCCCATACGTGTTCCGTCCCCAACTTCAACAGCCATCGAAGAGTCCCAAGCTAATGGTACAAGTAGCAGCCTGATAATGTGTCCGTCTGGCATTTTCTCGGAGTCCGGAGTTTCGGCCAGATTTTCTGTTCACTCCCTGCAGCAACATTCTTTCCAGGCAGTAATGATCTACCTGTTCTTCCGCACTATACACACGATCTCAAAGAGTCCCGCGCTGCCTTATCATGTACCAATACCCAACCGAGCGATGCAGACCCAAACAATTGCCAAGTAAACAGAGGAATTAGATGAAAGAAGCCCAGGATAAAATTCCCTATCCTAGAATGTATTCATAACAAACCACTTAGATCAGACAGATTCCCCAATGGGTGGAAAACAAGCGAGGACATTACTTAACAGAGTTAACTAAATGGTTTCATAATCTTTGGACACGTCATGTGAGCAGGGAAGCTGCAATATGTCGCCACAATGGGAGGGCCGGAGGGAAAGAGAGGCAGGGGGAGATGCAGAGAGAATATGCTGGATAGTCTGACATCATGGCATGGGAGAAAGTCGGCATTAGAAATAATTGGAAGCACGAGAGACGTAAGGCTGTGGACAGTCCAACGCCACACGGCGTGGACTATAAGAAGTAGAAGCTGAAGCTGAAGTAACCACCGCAACCACCGGTAGTAACCACCGCAACCACCGGTAGTAACCACCGCAACCACCGGTAGTAACCACCGCAACCACCGGTAGTAACCACCGCAACCACCGGTAGTAACCACCGCAACCACCGGTAGTAACCACCGCAACCACCGGTAGTAACCACCAAGAAGAAAACACAAAGAATAAATCCTCTTTGGGAACTGAAACTGCCAACTATTGATTAGTCGCACCAGATTCATGTATGACTTAACAGAAGACACAGTGGCACATATGTCTCGAAGAATTTGTATCATTAAAATAATCTACGTCTCTCTATCTCTCTCTCTCTCTCTGCCACGCTTTCTCACTCCCTCTCTCACTCCATCTCTCAATCTTTCTCTCTCCCATTGTCTCTCTGTCTCTCTCCCATCTTTCTTCTTCACTCTTCCCCTCTCCCTCTCTTTCTTTCTCTCCCTCTTTCTTTCTTTCTCCCACTCTCTCCCTTTCCTCTCTCTCTCTCTCTTTATCCCCTCCCCCTCTCTCTCTCTCTCTCTCTCTCTCTCTCTCTCTCTCTCTCTCTCTCTCTCTCACATACACACAATCCTGGCCAGACACTTCACTAACACTTCGAAAAAAAGAGAGGAGACACCATAATAAACTCCTTCTAGGAACAGTGGGCAGAAATACTCTGGGATGGCAGTTGCATCGGGGGACTTAACACGCATGGGAATGCCAAAATGTGCAGCGACGTCCTTCGAAATAACATAACATAACATAACATAACAATACATAACATAACATAACATAACACAACATAACAACATAACATAACATAACATAGCATAACATAACATCCTTGTCTAGGACCCTCAAGGAGAAGGAAATAGCGAGAGACATTAAAACATACAGAGAAGAGAATTAAAGACAGAGATGAACTATATGGGGAGGGCGGAGGAAGGACATGGAGGGAGGACATGGAGGGAGGGTATGGAGGGAGGCTATGGAGGGAGGGTATGGAGGGAACTACAGGAGATAGCAACGGACATGGCTGCTTGAGTGAGTTTGTTGAGGATCTATGGCCCAATTGGGAAAGGGGGGGGGGGGGGGAGTGTGAAAGAGGAAGATAATTACAGTGGAGTTTTTTCTGACAGGAAATAAACTTGAACAGTTACTGACAACTGGCAAACTTGATGTGAAAACTACGAGAGAAAAGCAATGAGATAGATCCTAGATGGCTTGGCCATAGGGGCATAATCAGAACAAATAGACAGACCCGATCTTGTGATTGTGTGAGATAGCGATCTATGACCGCTCACGATTATTGGCACGGTACATGATGATGATTATGATGAAGCAATTCATATGTTAAATAGAGAATAAAAAAGATAATTATACAAGGGATGTAGCCTACACAGTGCAGTCAAAAATACAATCCAACTGATGAAATTATCAACTTGTAGGGCACACACACACACACACACACACACACACACACACACACACACACACAAACACACACACACACACACACACTCACACACACACACACACACACACACACACACACACGCACACACACTTTATACAATTCAGTGCCGAAGGATTATATACCGCTAAATGTGACGTCCCATTTGGAGAGAAGGACGATATATCGACATTCTAGTTTCATTGTTAATTATTTTGTTTCGTGGTATCTTCTACAATTTAAATGCTCAGGGACTGGCATTTTACTTTATAATACTTGTTCATTTGACTGTGTGCCATGTCTGGTCGGAACCTACTTTTTTGTTTGGCACCGAGTCAGTTAAACAAAGGTAAAGGACCCCTTGCCCCAGTCTTGGGTCTGTTGGTCATACTTATGCTGCAAGTCCTGCATTTACATGCGTGGGGGCTTCAAATGAAAATCTTAAATTTTTTTTTTGGGTGGGTGAATATATTCTGAAAAACTAAAGAACAAATGTATCATTTTCGATGAATTCATCACTGCGTTAAATACAAATCCTACAGCACGATAAATTGCTTGGATTACTGTAGAAAAATCGACTCTGGGGTCACTACTCGGTGTGTCTGACTCGGTCGTCTGGCACAGAAGTCACGCCCGTTTTGACACTTCCTGCCCCAATCATACAATTGCTGGACTGAGAGACATGCATCACCATAATGGACCGTCATTCGCTGATGGATTTCAATCGGTTTCACCTCTTCACTGATTGAAAAAAAAACCAAAAAAAAAACCAAAACAAACAAACGGTTAGTGCATGTAAAAAGTGGGGCAGCCATCTTTAAACTGTCCTTTTGACGTCACCGTATTTGTCTGCACAGGGATGTTACGTGCTTAACACTCTTAACATCCTTAACAACAATATTGACAAGTTACAAGACAATGGCATGGTTACTGTAATTTCTATCAAACTTTTAAGGTTTTCATTTGAAGCCCCCTCATAGTCCAGTAGGAATTCGACGGCTAATGCGGACAATCAACAGCGGGCGCCTTTATTTCCTAAAATACTTTCTGGTAACTATTTTAGGACCTGGGAACTCACATCTATAACAAAAGCCCCCTTATCGATGAGGATTCGAATACAAGGCCACCCGGTCAACAGACAGACGGCTAACCCAAAATCTACATGCCAGGGCAGAGAAGGCGTGCTAACCTAAAGTCTACATGTCAGGGCAGACGTGCTAACCTAAAGTCTACATGTCAGGGCAGACGTGCTAACATAATGTCTACATGTCAGGGCAGGGCAGACGTGCTAATCTGAAGTCTACATGTCAGGGCAGGGCAGACGTGCTAACCTAAAGTCTACATATCAGGGCAGACGTGCTAACATAATGTCTACATGTCAGGGCAGGGCAGACGTGCTAACCTAAAGTCTACATGTCAGGGCAGACGTGCTTACCTAAAGTCTACATGTCAGGGCAGACGTGCTAGCCTAAAGTCTATATGCCAGGAGAGGCGTGCTAACCTAAAGTCTACATGTCAGGACAGACGTGCTAACCTAAAGTCTACATGTCAGGGCATACGTGCTAACCTAAAGTCTACATGTCAGGGCAGGGCAGACGTGCTAACCTAAAGTCTACATGTCAGGGCAGGGCAGACGTGATATCTTAAAGTCTGCGTGTCAGCGCAGGGAAGACGTGCTAACTTCAAGACTACATGGTAGGTGTAACAGTGAGGGAATTAGGTTAGGAGTAAAGAGTTAAGGAATGCTGCGCATTCCTTGACTAGGGGGAAAACCATAGTGAACGTGTGTGCACGAATGAAGAAGTGTATCTAGGAGAACACACACGTCACTTGGGGCCAGCGAGAAGACATGTCAACACCGGGCAGGGAGTCTACCATCATGTATGCTGTAGTATAACTATTCGGCCAATAAAGTATGTTTAAAACAACGCGGAGACTTGGGTCTATACGATCACGTGCTTAACCTGTCTTGTCCACACTATGACATAGGGCAGAACACGTCCCGCGCCATGGTCGGCAACTGGTCTAGGATTGAAGCTCCTCATGCGAACAGTTTGAGCATTGGTTTGTTTGCTCGGCAGCTTCTGCAGCTTGTCTTGTTCCAGATGTATTGGTGTTACCTTTCCTGTGGAGTCAATTTGGCAGGCCGAGAGAGGGCAACATATGGTCTCATACAGCATGGGCAACACATGGTCTCTACAATTCAGCCCATGAATTGTGCGATTGAGAGGTTAATATACCTTTTGTGTTTAAAGCACAATGTAACAAACTATTGTCTGTTAACACGGCCAGGTGAAAGTGAGTGAGGAGGACGAGGACATGTGGAAGAAATCTTGCATGGGGTTCCGTAAAACTAGCATAGAACCCACGGATCCCCGAGCTGGGGTATCGGATGTCAGGGCCCTCATGTGGTGACGGGGTGGGGTGGTAATTGAGGCTGTGTGACCATTGGAGTTGAGAGGTAAGGGGAGTAAGTTTGAAACCCGTGCTTCACTAGGGTGTCTAGTGACTCAGAACTGCCGAGACAGTGACTGCCAGAGCTGAGGCGTTCCTTGCCCATATGTTAGTAGCGCCTGGCTAGCACGCCTGCCCTCCTGGTGCGCATGTGTTCGAATCCTCATCGAGACTGGGATTTACGACATTACCTGGACTGCCAGGAAAACCCAGCCTACAATAGGGACCAAGACCATTTATGGGAACTAATGGCCACCGTGTGAGTTTGCCCAAAACAACCGCGGGACTACAAATATGGGGTTAGCACCATATACACTCTACTCTACTCTACTCTACACAACTCTACTCTACTCTACTCTACTCTACTCTACTCTACTCTACTCTACTCTACTCTACTCTACTCTACTCTAATCTCTCAGATTCTCACCCGGAGTTGCAACGCGTTGTCTGTACCAACGCCAGGCAATGCAACCGAGCTCAACGCTGAGCTATGTTAAACACTACAGTTATAACGCGGCGTCTTCGGCAGCGCCAGAGAAGCCCAGCCGGGCTCAACACTGTGCGACGCTAAGCAGTCGTGGGTCAGCGGGAACACAGCGTGAACATTGTGGGTCACGCAAGGTGACTCGACCTCAACTAGCGTGTATGCTGAACGGCTGGTCAGACAGGGCTTGGGAGTCGTACTGGACGGACGCGATTGAATGAAGCTTGAATGTTTGAGCATGCATCAAGAGCTAGCCTGTATGACTGTTGGAGATTGAACGCCTGTGTGTTTGACTTGTAAGTGGATTGCATTGATGTATTCTTTGACTGATTGTATTTATGATATAATGATATTGTGAATTGTGATTGCGCGCTGCCTGTATTGTGTCTCATGAGTGCATTGCGCGAATAAAGAGTGCGAATTATATCATTGGGTATTCATGTCGAGTTATTCAGTAGTAATATTTAGTATCTCACTTGTCAGTAAACGAGCTACATTTCTTGCCTTACGTAAGACCCTGACAAGTGTGAACGTGGAGGCTTTTCGTCCGGGTTATTGAACAAATGCGAACGTGTAAAATATAAGATAGAGCAGAAGTGCAAATGTGTTAACAGCGTCTAGGTGATAAAATAACTATAAATTAACGGATAAGTACGATCTTTCGTGTTGATTTAGTTAAACCATAAGTGCGAAGACTGTGTTATAAGGCCAAACGTGGCGTCTTCGGACTTAGTGAATTTCAACCGATCTAGTGAATAAAATAAAAACAAAAATGGCGGCCATGTCCTTGAATGTCATTGAGTAGGAGTAGTGTAAGCGGAAAGTCTGAAAAGTGTGAAAAGAGAGTTGTTGATTGCGGTGAAACGACTAACAAAAATACTTGACGACATACAAACCTACAAAAACTTAAGTGACATTACATACACCACACACTTGCACATGTTCTAATTTCTCTTGTTCCAAAAATAACAGTTTGTTTTGTGTCATCCATACCTGTTCCTTGTAAACTCCAAATTGTTTGTCGACCTGAATTAAAATCCAGTGTGATTTCGGGCAGTACTAAACAGCCATTGTCCGACACATTGTCCCAGGAATACTTGAGTATAAATTTTTTTTCTCTTCTTTATACTTTCTTTGATCAGGCCAAAACATAAGCTGCATTATTAAGAACTGTAAACTATTGAATTTAAATTACTAACAACATAATTAATTGTGTGTATCTATTTCATCAGACATATTGTTCATCATGTCTATTTTAAACGATTACATCGAAATGGGTTTAAAGATGAATCTTTCCGGTGAAGAGTTGAGAGTCTGGAGTGAGAAAAAGTTTGCAGAATACCTCCTATTACAGGAAAAAGTTAATGAGCGTGATGAGAGAGCAGCCGAAAGATCTTTGAAACAGTCTGAATTAGATACTGCTTTAAAACTTAAGCAGGCAGAATCAGATACTGCTTTGAAACTCAAAGAAGCAGAAATAAACAAGCTGAAATTTTAGCTCAGAGCAAGAGAGAAGAGCTTGAAGTACAGCTAAAAATTGAACAGCTGAAAGCAGAAACTTTGAAAGAGAAGGAAGATAGAAAATCAGACAAAGATCAACCATACAAGAAATACCATGGGCTTATTAAAAGTTATACCACAGGTGACTGCATAGCAGCCTTCACCCAAAATTTTGAATGTATTATGGATCATTACCAGATCCCAAAGTCTGAATGGAGTATGATATACATGAGAAGTCTTTCTGGAGAACCTCTGAAAGTTATAGAGTCTATTCCAAATGACCTGAAGAAAGATTATCAGTATATTAAGACTAAAATTATGTCTCATTTCCTGTTGGATGAAGCAGGCTACAGAGAACAGTTTGGTAAATTGTCTCCTAAACCAACACAGACGTTCTCTTATTACATCTCAGAGGTACAAAATATTTTTTCTAAGTGGCTGTCAGCAGCCAAAGTGAATTGTAATTTTGATAAATTGACAGATCTTATTTTGAGAGATAAAATTATTACATCTCTCACACCTCCATTTTCGAAATTTCTATTGGAATGTCAGTGTGAAAGTATACAACAGATTGAAAGTCGTGGCTCAGGATATTTTTCAGCCAATAAGCAATGTTTCACTTGTGGATTGACTAGCACAGACTTTGTAGCAGCCGCTACATATGGTAGATCTAAGTCAGTGCCCTACAACAAACAAAAGCCATATAAGCAATCTGCTGAAAAGTTTTATCAGTGCAGTTATTGCCACTTATCACACAATGAAAGTGAAATGTGTGACCAACATCCTGGGTACACTTCTTACTTGCAGAACTACATATCTAAGCAAGACAAAGAAAGAAAGAGCTACAGACGTCTCACCAAATGTTTCCTTTGTAAGGCGTTTGGCCATTGGCGAAAGGATTGTAAAGGCAAAGCAATGATCAGAAAGGCTAATGCAGCCAGGTTTAATAGCTCTTCCTCAGAAGATGAAAGTGTAGAAGATCACCCTGTAAACTCAGCACATTCCATTGATGTGTTTCACCATGAAAAATGTACCATCTGTGATCAATTTCATGAGGATGGCGTTTTAACATGCGGCCATTCCATACCTGTTACAAATGAGGAGGCCAATTTAGTAGTTAACTCCCAAGGTAAATTAAATATCCACCATGGGTATGTTAATGGTAGAGCTGCCACCGTTTTACGGGATAGCGGCAGTACTCTCATTGGCGTTAAGAGAGACTATATCTTACCATCAGAATATAGTGGTAAATATGTTACATGCAGAACTTTCTCAGGTAACATCGAGAAATACCCGCTTGCATGGGCATACATAAGTACACCATTTCTTACAGGAAATGTCAAATGCGCAGCATTAACCAATCCTTGTTGCGATGTTATCATTGGTTACCTTCCTGAGGTAAATGATATGCCACATGACAGTATTACATCCACTGTCACTTGTAACATTGATAATACCATTTCACCTTCATCACAAATCACCATTCATGATGTATTACCACCTGTAAATGAATGTATGTATGCCAATTCGGCAACGCCAGCACATGAATGTAGTTGTTTGAATGTAACACCAACTTGTAATATGAATGATAACCTTGATATTACAAATGCAGTAACCAGATCGACTGCTCAAATGCAAGATCGAATCGATCAGACAGAGGCTTTACAACTAATAAGCCCAGTTGTAACATCTCCTGAAACAACCAGGGAGAAATTTATAACAGCTCAAAAAGCCGATCGATCTTTGCAGAAGTATTTTAAACTAATAGGCCAAAAGCCACGAGTAGCAAAGAACGCTAAATGGTATTTTCCTCTGAAAAACGGAATTCTGACACGGTACTATACCAAAGGTTCTAGCACTACAGAACAAACGGTGCTACCTTCAGAAAACCGCAACCAAGCATTAAAGCTAGCGCATGACATACCCTTCGCAGGGCATATGGCTTATGCTAAAACAAGAACAAGGTTACTTACTCAATTCTATTGGCCTAAATTCTGCAGTGATACCAAACAGTATTGCAGATCGTGTGACATCTGCCAAAAGATTGTTAAAAAGGGTAAACACCCGCAAGCTGAACTGCAAATCACTGATTTGGCAAGCAGACCGTTTGAAAAGATCTCGGTCGATATAGTTGGTCCTCTTAACCACATAACATCGAGAGGAAATAAATATATTGCAACAATAATTGATCTATGTAGTCGATGGCCAGAAGCAATTCCGATGAAGAACATAACTTCCAAAGACATCATGGAAGTCTTCTTACATATTTTTGCAAGGGTAGGATTCCCCGATACCATCCTCTCAGATCGGGATAGTCAGTTCATTGCCTCAGCTACGCAAGCCTTTACTAAAATGTTGGGTGTGAAGCAGTGTTTTAACAGCCCCTACCACCCAGACTCCACTGGTATTATAGAAAAGATTAACGGTGATCTTAAACATATGCTCTCAAAAGTTACCCAAGAACACCCTGAAGATTGGGATACGTATCTACCTGCTATTTTATTTGCATACAGGGAAGTGCCCTATTCCAGCACTGGATTCTCACCATTTGAAATTGTATATGGTGCCAAACCACGCGGCCCATTATCTTTGTACCAGTCGATGTTGACTGAAAGTAAAACTATACCTACACCCATTTCATCGTATGAACATGTAACATCATTGCGCGATAGAATCATGAAATCATGTGTGTTAGCGAAAGAAGCACTACAAAAATCAGGTGCTATCTAACGACAGTACGCTAACAGAGGAAATAGAACAATTACTCTTGCGCCAGGACAGGACGTTCTTCTTCTCTTGCCAAG
The DNA here is from genome assembly GCA_963921405.1 of Cepaea hortensis. Classification (NCBI taxonomy): domain Eukaryota; kingdom Metazoa; phylum Mollusca; class Gastropoda; order Stylommatophora; family Helicidae; genus Cepaea; species Cepaea hortensis. The sequence goes on along the minus strand of OY992887.1, from coordinate 11,063,242 downwards.
TGACAGACATCTTCTCACAGACTCATGGCAAGGACCGTTTAAAGTGTTACGACAAATTTCGACAGTAGATTACGAAATTGCAGTTAGGGACAAACACAAGATTTTTCATATTAACATGCTTAAACCATATTACCACAGGGACGACGACCAAGTAGAGACTACAGCAAGCACAACAATAGTGGACCAGACAGACGACAATGATACTGACGAGATACCGACACCAGTACTTGACACGACAACCAACCTACAGGACATAAAGGTAAATCCTAAGCTGACGCAGACACAGACCGACAGTTGCAGACAAGTGTTACAAGAATACAGTACAATTTTTTCTAACAACCCAGGACAGACAGACTTAGTGCATCATCATATTATTTTGACATCCGACATCCCAATAAAATGCAGACCATATTCCATTCCTATACACTACAAAGACAAACTACACCAAGAAATTATTGATTTAGAAGCAAACCATATCATCCGACGTTCACAATCAAATTTTTTTCTCCTATTGTCATTGTGAGAAAAAAGGACAACACAATAAGACTCTGTGTTGACTATCGGAAACTCAACAGCATTACACAGTTGGATTTAGAACCGATGAGTAACTGTGAAGACATACTAACGGAACTGACTGACTCACGTTACTTTACTAAACTTGACATGACAAAAGGTTACTGGCAAATAGCTGTACATCCTGACAGCATACATCTGACAGCATTTGCCACACCCTGGGGACTATACGAATGGTGCAAACTACCATTCGGGCTAGTTAATACTCCAGCAACATTTGTCAGAATGACAAGACTTCTTTTGACAGACATTTCTAACATCATTTGGTACATGAACGACATTTGCATACATACAAAGAACATGACAGACCACATAACAGCACTACAGCAGACATTCGACAGGATTAGACAACATGGACTGACAGTAAAACCATCCAAAGTCGATATAGCCTTCCAGGAAATTTCATTTTTGGGCTATAAGATCTCAAATGGCTTTATATCGACTGACGATAACATCATGTCCAGAATTTTGAAATTGTCGCTTCCGACAACCAAGAAAAAGTTGCGAAGTGTATTAGGTCTTTTAAATTATTATAGACAATTTATTCCTCATTTTGCTGAATTGACCAAATGTTTCACTGATTTACTAACAAATAAACATCCTAATGTCACTGTGAACAGCGAATGTTTAAGGCCTGCATTTGCGAAAGTACTAGCTTATTTTTCTAGTGAACCTATTCTAAAATTACCCGATCTTAGCACTATTTTCAGGTTAAGATGTGATGCGAGCTCCGTAGCCATTGGAGGGGTGCTTCTTCAAGAACATGACCAAATCTTGTACCCTGTATACTACGTCTCTCGAAAACTGAACACCAGGGAACGGAATTACAGCACGCCGGAACTTGAAGCCCTCGCTCTTGTGTTTTCGGTACGTAAACGTTCAAGATTTCTGTTAGGAAAACACTTCATTGTAGAGACAGACAATAGTTCATTGACGATTATCACCAGAGGAACTCCAAGTAATCACAAAGTGGCAAGATGGTCCCTTCTTCTACAGGACTATAGCTTCGAAATCAGACATATAAGAGGCTCACAAAACTCACTGGCCGATCTTCTATCTAGATGTCCATACGACTTACCCAGTAGCCATGTAACACCCGAGCACACTGCAGATGGTGTATAAACTGCAAATTAAATAGTGCTCAACACCACAGCCAATTGTGACATCATGTCAGTACCGCTGTGAAGAATGATGTGATAGGGAAGATTTAATCTCCCATTGTAAATAAATGGTGTACATACTACTATTATTATGTGAATGAATGTGTCGTATAACTGTGAGATATGTGAAAGAATGCAATTATTATTATAAATATGTAATATTATAAGAAACAGACTACAGGACCCAAAGACTTACCGAACTCGAACTGCGTCAAGTAATCCTGAGTACATGCACAAAAATGAGTCCACGGCGTTTTAAAAAGTACGAATGATGACCGTGACAACCTAATCCGAGAAGAATACGGGAGAAACTATCCAACAGCTGGTTACAACAACTGGTTGCTCCGTTTGTTTAAAGTCCATCTAGAACGGAACACCTTGATGTGAATGTCAACATAACACATTTGTGGAACAACACAGCTGTACACTTCCGGTATATTTGCATATTAATTTGAAAGTTAGCAGACGATACTAAAATGTTCATAAATCTATGACAATTGTATAAAACTTTGAGTATGAAATATTTCCATATACGGAATTGTATATGTTTATTTTTGTTAGATGTAATCTCAGCATCGTAACTTGATTTACTTTTTCACAACAGTGACCTTTTGTGCAGTTTTGTCAATAAGTATCAAACTATGACACTAAGAACTAAAATGTTACTTGTAATTCATTTCGTTGAAAGCATGATAAAATTACCGTCCCTAACGTTTGTATTATAACCAAGGGACATAACTAAAAATAAACTGTTGGTGATGTGTAAATATGTATTGAAACTATCAACATGTTTGCCTGATGGGTAACACGTCAATGTGACGTCATTTGGGTATAGAGAGAATTGCCAAAACTGTAGACCTTCATTGGACTCTCTGATTAAATAAGGTTAGAGGTCTAATGTTGGAGTTATCTTACAGGTAGATACTCACAGTCTGACCTGACGATTTGGAATTTTTGTTTTTTGGTTGAGAGGCAGGGGCAAGTTAGCCGTAACCTACCGGACTGGCTGTGCCACAGCGAGATAATATCCATCAAATTGATTGTACTTGACGGGTGTACTTGATGGTTAAGCATAAAGATTGTATGCATATTGTTTACTAATCACCTGTACATGTTAATAACAACCAAAGATTTATGTCAGATGAAGTACAAAGTTCGATTCTGACAAGGAAAATAAGAACTATATAGAGTACATGAAAGGAAAACCTTTCATGAAAAAGGGGGGTGGAGAGTGTCAGATTCTCACCCGGAGTTGCAACGCGTTGTCTGTACCAACGCCAGGCAATGCAACCGAACTCAACGCTGAGCTATGTTAAACACTACAGTTATAACGCGGCGTCTTCGACAGCGCCAGAGAAGCCCAGCCGGGCCCAACACTGAGCGACGCTAAGCAGTCGTGGGTCAGCGGGAACACAGCGTGAACATTGTGGGTCACGCAAGGTGACTCAACCCCAACTAACATGTATGCTGAACGGCTGGTCAGACAGGGCTTGGTAGTCGTACTGGACGGACGCGATTGAATGAAGCTTGAGTGTTTGAGCATGCATCGAGAGCTAGCCTGTATGACTGTTGGGGATTGAACGCCTGTGTGTTTGACTTGTAAGTGGATTGCATTGATGTATTCTTTGACTGATTGTATTTATGATATAATGATATTGTGAATTGTGATTGCGCGCTGCCTGTATTGTTTCTGATGAGTGCATTGCGCGAATAAAAAGTGCGAATTATATCATCGGGTATTCACGTCGAGTTATTCAGTAGTAATATTTAGTATCTCACTTGTCAGTAAACGAGCTACATTTCTTGCCTTACGCAAGACCCTGACAATGGGGTTAGCACCATATACACTCTACTCTACTCTACTCTACTCTACTCCACTCCACTCCACTCTACTCTACTCTACTCTACTCTACTCCACTCTACTCTACTCTACTCTACTCTACTCTACTCTACTCTACTCTACTTTACTCTACTCTACTCTACTCTACTCTACTCTACTCTACTCTACTCTACTCTACTCTACTCTACTCTACTCTACTCTACTCTACTCTACTCTACTCTACTCTACTCTACTCTGCTTTGTTTTACTTTACTATACTTTCCTATACTCGTACTCACCTACCTCATATTTTACCCGTGCACTGTTAATTCTTCATACAATTAACCAATATCACTTGTGTATGACGACACCCTGTAGTGAGTAACATTTGATTTCACCTCTGACAGTGGATATGGCCAAAACCTCCGCAGTGGCAACATTCGCAAATGGAACCAGCTTATCAGCACTAACAGACGGCGATGACCAATCATGTCTGCGGACCCCATCTGAAGTTATGGTCATCTACCTAAGATGGAATGAGTTTATCCCGTTCACATGGCTGCGGTTACACGTCAACAAACCAGGTACACACGCTAAATAATAACATGTTTTATCATCATCATTATTTTCAGGTCCTTTACAGAACGTGGCTCTCATCAAGTTTGGCTGAGAAGTGTCTCGATCTCCTGCTAGTTCTCCCGCCTCATTCACCATCATACATACAGTGTCTGCAAGCTTCAGTGGCCTTCCTCATGCTGGTCGAGTCCTGCCTCATCTACCCGGAACCAAGCCTTCCATCCCTGTTCCCCCTCCCCCCCCCCAAGCCACTGCAGTGTTTAATATGGCCAAAGTGTTTCAGTTTCCGAGACATGGTACTGCCTATGAGTGTTTTTCTATCACGATCAGATTTGGTAGAATCTCAGTATTTTTTCTTTCTTCTTGGTCCACGATATTCCATGAATAAATAAAAAAAAAAAAAATGAAAATATAAGTATAAACGTTACTCATCTTTATCCTTGTGGACTTGGCACATGTTTAATGTTATTCTGATAGTTACTAAGAGCTTGTGGCGTGAAGAATAAAATTAAAGTCGCACTAGGGGACGGGTTAAATACAAAAAAGATAAAATCCACCTGTATAAGAAAGCCAGAGAATGGCCCACGAACCCCCAAGAGTGGTATGAAGATAACCTAGAGAACATATACCCACTCTATAAATATTACTAGAAGCTGGGCTTTCCTATTACAAAGCGTGGGAGTCCTAGGTAGTTACCGAACAAAAGAGGAGTAAGCTGGACTCTATAATTGAAGTTTTACCCGTGAATTCATCTAGCCACTGGGGACTCCATTAAAAATTATTACGCAGTGTACTTGTATGTTGTAACAAACTGCAACATCCAAAAATGTAGACATGATAAACAATCTAATGGACCCAGACTCATGTTTAGTTATACAAATATATTAAAGAATAACCTTCTGGTGTTACATCACCACAAGTATTATCTAAATTAACAAGAGTCACAAGTCTTTCCTCCTAATCTATGAATGTTCTTCACACTCCAGGGCGACAAGTGTTGATCTTCTCCACAGCGGTTTTTGGTAATGGAAATGTTTCTTTGGTAGCGATTCATGAAGTGTAGGTTATGTGGCATGAAGTACGTTTTGAAATTTACTTAGCATTTCTGGCAACACTCTCGGACATGGCTGAGGTTTGGAGGTTGAAAAAGTAGCAAGAATTCCTCTTCAGCTGAGCGAAGGCGACCACACAATCATCTGTCACGATGAAGAAAAAAATACCCGTTCCATACTAGATGCTTAGGATACCACCATCTCGTCAGTCTTCATCAATAAGCCAGTGCCAAGTATTAGGACGAAAAAAAAGTAGCCAAGCCTCATCGAGATCTCTGATGATGTGAAACAAAAACCAACCGCTATATTCTTTAAAAAATATATTTAAATGTTATTGTGATACGATAATATCACACAAAACCCAAGACACATATGATGGAACAAAACATCATAATGTTAAAGAGATTTAATAAGAAAATAATGCATCAGGGTGATATAAATATGTCATAATAAGATCAATTGCATCCTGTGGAGATAAACATCTCTGTTGTGATAATCATCTGTTGTAAACAAATATCTGTTGAGATAGATATCCGTAATGACAAACATCTGTTGTGACAAACACATGTTGAGACAAACATCTGCTGAGACAAACATCAGATGAGACAAACATCAACTGTAACAACACCTGCTGAGAAAAACATCTATTATGAAAAATATCTATTGTGACAAATACCTGTTGAGATAAATATCTTTTGTAATAAACATTTGTTGTGATAAATGTCTGTTGAGATGTCACGTCTTGTTGGTATGAAGTTAAGGACAAGACAAAATGTCAAGAAGATACAATGACATCCGTTTGAGATAAAGACGTAAATGATAAACTGAAATATCATCATGTTGAGACGAAGCGTCATAAGGAAATAATGATGTCGGAATAAGACACACGTCACTGTAAGATACGATCGCCAGGCCAGACCAGAACGTCAATAATAAGGTAAGTGAAGTCATGGGAAAAGCAAAAGTTTTATTAACTGTCATCATCTCCCGTCATGTCTGTAACTCTCTAGAATTTACCAACATCTCAACATTCACAAATGAGACATGGAACAAATATAACACACCAATTCTTTCACAAAACCATGATGTTGATAATCATTGAGAGAGGCTTCAGATAGATATATCATAATCTCAACAAAGGTTCGAACACTCGAGCGTAAATGTGCCCAGCCAGCCTTTCACAGGCACAACCGTTGCACCATAAATTCAGTAAAATTTCATTATGACATTCTCTCAACAATTGGCGTAGCACTGAACGTAAAATTCCGTCAAGCTATTTACAACATTGAAATCATGCTGGCCTTGAGTGCAACGTCATGCAATATAATGCACCATCTAACTATTGTTTCTTTTCATATGAGTAATCATCTTCCCACAAAAGATTATAGCACTCCCTCTAATATTCTCAGAACATATTTAAGAAAAGATTGTGAAATTGGATATCCACTGAATATTGATTAAGTGCACATGAGTTCTCTATATAACAATTTTGAAGAGCATTCTTTACAGCATGAAGAAGACTTCTTATGAATCATTAATACCGAAAATAGGTTTTCATAGCCAAGGATGAGCACTAACAACGAATCTCTATAGCACAAGCCATACATTTTCATGATTTGCATTTATAGCAGAATAAAACTCGTATAGCACCTAGAAATTGCATTCACAAGAGATGAGATTTTGAGCATGGTAAATCGACAGTTGACTTAGCATTGTCGCTCTGCAGAAGTTGATTTTGATCGAGCAAAGAAATCAGTTTATATTTTCTCGATGAAGCAACATTATTACATCGGCACACGTTTACATATAAATCACACGATACATGTTTTACACTGTTCACATCCGTATCGTCAAAAATGTTTGAAATGATAAACTCACCTTGGATCATAGAGAGCACAGTTAGACGAGCAGAACATCGAACGGTTGTACTAAATAGTACTGAAAGAAGCAGGAGAAATCCCGCGATCTATCTCTCCACAGAACTGGCCAAGGAATGAAGTTTAAACATTTCGGCTGGTATCAATTCAATATTTTTTAGATTTTTAGACCGTTCAGTAGTTTGTTATTGCTTTCAGGTCTTAGTCAGATATGATTGAGCTACCGTATGACAGTAGACGGTACTACCTGCTTTCTGTCAGCGCCGAATGTTGGGCGGCGCTTACCAAACCCGGCACCCCATACTGTGCCAACGGCTTCGGGCGGAAGAGCGCAATTGGGAGGGTACTAGCCTTATCCTGGTGCGAGGAAATGCAACCCAAAGACAAAATACGTCATGGCAGGGCAGACCAGGCCCTAAGCCTTGGTTGGCTGCTGGTCTAGGATCGAAGCTCCGACAGGCGGACAGTTAGAGCATTGCTTTGCTGATCCGGCAACTTCTGCAGCTTGTCTTGTTCCAGATTATAGGTGTCAACTTTCCTCTGGAGTGAACTAGGCAGGCCGAGAGAGGGATCATGCTGCATGAGCAACACATGGTTTCTTTATTTTAGCCCAGGCTTTGTGCTATGGAGAGGATGTTTTCACATGCACCTACTGTGGGCAAACATTTGCAGCAAGAATTGGCCTTACCAGCCACACTCACCACCGCCATGGGTCGTAGTTATTAAGCCTTTTTGAAGCACAATGTACCAAACTATCGTTTGTCAAGACGGAAAGGTGCCAATGTATTGCTTTCAGAACGACCGGCACTCATACGAATTAATGAAAACCAACCCAAGGCGGTCTTCTGCCAAATCGCCTGCAGCAGTGTGTGGAATTTCGAATTAGAAGCATAACCACCTCGCCATAGCGCCGGTGGGTGAAGGTGGGGTAAGGTAACTCAGCATTTATTTAGTGCGAGCTCTGAAAGAAGGCACCAAGGAACACCAACAACTATAACCAGCAAACTAAGCTTCCACTGCTTCATCCGGACTACACCAATGATTAAAGGTTAGCTGCATATACTTTAAGGACATCACAGTCAACCCCAGCATTTTGGCTGTTTGTGATTTCTTGGCAAATTTACGTTCAGTAGTCTGACATTGTTTTCTGAACGACCGCCACTCATACCATAGTATGAAAACCAACACAATCCGTGTGCTGCCAAATAGCTGTGTTTCTCACGAGGTATGCGGGATTACGAATTGTGTCCGTAACACCTTCACCAAAGAACCACACCAATGGTTATGCCATTAAAAAATCACACGGGCCATGGTGCTAGGTTTATAGTGGCAATGTCCAGGCGGTGCCGTCAGTATCACATGGTCCATCTTTACATCCCTTCGCCAGAGAGCGACACCAATGGTTATGCCATTAAAACACACACGGGCCATGGTGCTAGGTGTCAGGATCTCCATAGCCTGTAAGTGAAAGACAACTTACGACAGTAAACACAACGGCAGCAAGGTGTCACCGAGTGCAGGCTAGCCACGTTGCAGTTGAGGCCCAGTGGTCCTCGTGATACACGGGCGACACACGAGTGGTGAGAAGGCAAGGTCGGACCAAGAATACCTGTGTCCGGCAGACGGGTTCAGGACAGCGAGACAGGACGGACAGAGACAGTTGTGCTTGTATTCTCTGACTGCTGTGAGATAGCGTGGCTGACTAGTAGAGTGGAATGTGTTTAAGCTGCGACAGAGTGAGAGACATGTTTTATTAATATAAGATGTGCAATGTATATACTTCGTGTTGTAGTAACGTACGCGTTGCACCGAGTTAAGCGCGCAACTATTCACGAATGTACTTAATGTAAATAGTTTACGTGAATAAAAGGTTACTACACGTGGCCGCGAGTGAGAGTCCAATCATTGAGAGTGTATGATTGTTTCATCCCCTGTTCTGAGAGAGCGAGCCAAATGTCCATATAATTTAAGACCATGACAGGGAATTAACGTGGGTAGCTCGTCCGGTTTTGAATCATATGTATAAGAGAGTGAACGTGATAAGCTTGTCCGTCATACGAACGAAACACATGTGAAATAATGAGTGAACGTGAAGATTTAAAGATTTCATCTAGTGTAGAAGCATATATATGAACATGTGTTGAACAATGATGAATATCACTATTATGTAAATTGTAAAATATATGGAAAATGGAAGGTTGTACATATATAATTCTGAGCGAAAGTGATCAAGATCAGCCTTAACCAGTAAATTTAACTTGCAAGTACTTTGAACATACACAGACCTGTATTATTCTAAGGACCGACAATTACGACATTATAGAACTTACATCCGTACTTGACTGCATACAAACCTATACACAATTAATCGACCACACATACACCCCAAATTCGGACAACGATTAACATTTTTCTTTCCCCGGCATACAGAGTTGTAATCGAGTATTACAGACAAGCTGAATTGTTTTTCAGGACCTTAAAGTACAAGCACCCCAATTTTGGTGTAGACTTCGAATGCTCCGAACTTCACAGGCAGCTAAGTATTTTTTGGTCATATATTTTTGTGAGAGATCAGGCTCGCCCTGTATTTTTTTTTTTTTGCCACTATTGTAAATTGTGTATAACGATTATATTTGATTATGTATAATTCATTGCTTACTGTAATTTTTTTTTGTGATTGTGGGTGCCATTAGAACACAATTTTCGAACTATTATGGCTACTTACCACGACTTCATAGAGTCAGGCCAAAAATTAGGTTTAACGATAGAAGAGTTAACAAAATCGAGTGAGACACAATATACAGAACATGTCCAAATAGAAGAGAAAGCGAGAGAGAGAGAGAGAGAGAGAGAGAGAGAGAGAGAGAGAGAGAGAGAGAGAGAGAGAAGGGCAGCATAAAGAGAAGAAAGGGCAGCAGAAAGAGAGCTAAAGAAGGCTGGATTAGATGCTAAGAATAAACAAGCAGAAGCGGAGCTAAAGAAGGCCGAGTTAGATGCTAAGAATAAACAGGCTGAGTTAGATGCTAAGAATAAACAGGCTGAGGTAGATGCTAAGAATAAACAGGCTGAGTTAGATGCTAAGAATAAACAGACACAAGCAGAGCTAAGAAAAGCTGAAATCAACGTACAAAGTAAAAGAGAGGAACTTGAAACGCAGTTCAAATTAAAACAATTAGAAATTGAATCTGATACCAACAAAGAAACAAGAAAACTAGAAACGAAAGAAAAAGAAAACCAATATAAAAAATACCAAGGGATTGTCAAAAATTTCACAACTGGGGATTGCATATCAGCATATACCCAGAATTTTTAAACGATAATAAAGCACTACCAAATACCAGTTTCAGAATGGAATATGATATATATGAAAAGTCTGTCAGGAGAACCTCTAAAGGTCATAGAAAACATTCATGATGAACTAAGAACAGACTATCATTATATCAAAGCCAAAATCATGGCACATTTTCTTTTAGAAGAAGCAGGTTATAGAGAACAATTTTCAAAATTATCCCCAAAATCATCACAAACGTTCTCAGATTACACCTCTTAAGTTCAAAATGTTTTCAATAAATGGCTATCAGCAGCTAAAGTGAACAAGGATTTTGAACGTTTAAAAGACCTAATTTTGAGAGATAAGATCTTATCCTCACTACCATTACCTTTTTCACGATTTTTGCAAAAATGTGAGTGTGAAACAGAACAACAGATGGATAAACGTGGATCAGCTTATTTTGCAGCCAATAAAGATTGCTTTGCTAATATTTTGAAAGAAACAGATTTTGTAACAGCCAAATGCTACGATACGATAGATCCAAACCAACTGCATATAATAAAGCAAAACCATTAAGAAAATTCAGTAACTATCAATGTAAGTACTGTAACTTCAATCACAATTAACATGACATGAGTGATAGAAACCCGGCATATCTTAATACCTACAAAATGTTACAGATAAACAAGACAGTGAACGAAAAAAACTGTAAACGATTAACTAAATGTTTTCTGTGTAAAGCTTACGGACATTGGCGTATTCATGTAAAGGTAACCAAATGACAAGAAAAGCTAATGCAGCAATGTTTGATAGTTTATCCTCTGAGGAAGAACATGAAGGAAATCGACAACCAGCACATGCAGCTGAAAGTATTTACCTGTTCCATCTAGATAAACGTACAACGTGCAACCAGTTCCATGAGGATGGTGTTCTAACATGTGGACACTCTGTAACAATAACAAACGAAGAAGCAAATTTAGTTGTAGATTCAAAAGGAAAGTTAAATATTCATCAGGGTTATGTCAACAGAAAAGTAGCTAGTGTATTAAGGGATAGTGGCAGCACGCTTATTGGTTTAAGAAAGAACTTTTTACACCCCTCAGATTACACAGGAAAATTCGTTACCTGTAGAACATTTTCAGGCAACATTGAAAAGTATCCGTTGGCATGGGCATAAATCCAAACACCCTTCCTAACACGCAAGGTAAATTGTGCCGCATTATTTAACCCATGTTGCGATTTGATCATTGGTAATATTCCCGGGGTAATTGACATGCCACATGAGCATACTACAACCTACCATAAACAAATCTTACTAACCAATGCAGCAACAAAAATCAGTTGCAGAAACAGAACCTCAGATAAACCAAACTGAGACATCACAACAATTAACAACACCTCCCAAGGACATGAGAGAAAACCTTATAAAGGCACATACATCTGATGTATCATCACACAAATATGTTAAAATTGCAGGCCAAAAGCCAAAAGAGGGCCAAGTCACATCAAAAGTAAACAGCGCAATAAAATTAACACAAATCAGCCTTCAACCAAAAGCAAAAAGATCGAATCAGAAAAATGCAATATTTGCCTTAGCATTTTTGTACTGCTTAATTACAATATCATTGTCATGCCTTATTACATGTGCACTGTTTTATTGTAATTGTATAGCCACCAATAATTTGTGTCCAGAATCAGAGTTACAACAATCTAACAAAATTAAATCACCCAACCTCCACGACAGAACGACAAATTCAATCTTTATAACTGAACGAACACAACAGCAGACAGACTTTGCACCAACAGACTATAGCGACATAACAACTAAAACAACACCAGACAAATCAGTAATCCATCATACAGACAATGACACAGACCAAATTAAAACAAATGTTAAACACCGGAACAGACTGACAAACAAAAGCCAAAAAAGACATAACCATTCGACACTACATTGCATCAACATACCTCACACGGATTTAACAACAATCCGGAACAACAGCATTAGTTACACGACAGTAACAGCAACATCAAAACACAGCACGACAAACAGTTACAAGCAAACATGGACTACAGATGACCCGACACAATTAAAGCCATCCACCATACCATTGAAGTTCCATCAATGGCTACATGTCACATTTACATTAGTCATAACATACTCATATCATTTTATAATGACAAGGCTGCTGTTAGAAGATGTACCCCATGTACTGACAGACATACACATCTGCATACACACCAACAGTATGACTGAACACCTACCGACACTGCAATAGACTGCTGAACACATCAGGCAACACAGCCTGACTGTGAAACCATCGAAAATCGAAATTGCTTTTTATGAAATATGTTTTTTTAGGCTATAAAATTTGTGATGGTACCATAACTACTGATAGGAACATTGTATCTAGAATTTTGAAATTAGTGCTTCCTGCAACCAAAAAGGAAGTAAGAAGTATGTTAGGATCGTTAAATTATTATAGAAGGTTCATACCGAACTTCTCAGGTTTAACAGAAGTTTTCACCAATCGATTAACAAAGGGCCAACCAACGAAAATTGTAAACATAGAGGGCGTGAGATCAGCTCTTACAAAAATATTAGCCTACTTTTCAACTGACCCGATACTAAAATTACCAAACCTTAACATTTATTTCACAGTAAGATGTGACGCGAGCAGTATAGGTGTAGCTGGCGTCCTGTTACAAACCTACGACGATGTCCTGCATCCAGTAGCGTATGTCAGCCGTAAATTAACAGCATGCAAACGAATATGGAGTGCACCGGAATTGGAATGTGTGGGTTTAATATATTCAGTTTCCAAATTATATAAATATTTGTTAGGTAAACCTTTTATTGTGGAAACAGACAACAACCTATTAAAAGTGATAATGCAGGGAACACCAACACATCACAGAATAGCCAGATGGGCGTTACTGCTCCAAAACTACAGTTTTGAAGTACGCCACATCAGCGGAACGGAGAACACACTCGCAGACCTCCTGTCAAGAATTCCGCTCGATGAGTCCACTGACAGTCTAACTACGCCTGAGCGCAAAGATTAAATACAGTTGCAAACTGGGCTCAGACATATATCACAGTACAGCGCAAACAATATCCCGTCACAAAAGACCGCTTTTAAACCTCATTGATTGTGATATGGACTAAGTCATTTTATATTCCTGAAGTACAGTTTTAATTTGTGAAATTGTGAATAAACGAATAAGGCAGAATAAGCAAGTAGAGAGTACATGAAACGTCGAAGATATTTTCACAAACAAGTGCAGAAAGAACAGTGCTACACAACCTCAAAATCTTACCGTATTTTCAGCGCTTGGTATTATTGAGTAATAACAGCACTTATTAACATTGTGAAATAACTCCACCGAACAGTGCGAACATTTTAACTGAGTTATGGACTGTGTTAGATAAACAACAACGTTGCACAAAACAGTGTACTCCAGTGTTCTGTTTGAAGGAAAATGTGTGTATTCCAATATCGTGTAAACACAATATTAACTTCCGTTTCCCGTCTGATTGTTGTTCTAAATTAACATTACAGCAGACTATACAAACAAATAGTGAAATATGAATGAACGAGTGAATGAATTTTCTGACTTTATAATTTACATATGAGAATTTGAGAGAAAGGATTTATACTTTTGTGATCTAAGGATCATCGATTGATTATTTCTTTTCAATAGTGCCAGGCGTTTCACTATTGTAAATAAAGATCAAACGTTTGACACTTAGAAGAAAGAAAACAAATGTACTTTATTGTTTTGAAAGCATCTGAGAATTATCCCGCATAGTGATTTATGGTGGTACCTAAGGGGAAACAATCTAAAATTGGTAAATCGATGCATGCATATATATTTTTTTTTCATAGTGGTCTAAACGACTACAAAACACCATTTAGCGTCAACTAGAGGTGGACGATGTTTACTAAAATTGACGGACCAGAATTAGAATATCTGGCCATATGGGTTAGTTTTCTGGCTCTGAAATCATCATATAGATGATTTAAAGCCTAACATGTTTTTTGTTGTGAGGGGGTGCGTAGCTTGAAAGATAGCGTCAATCGCTGTTAACCTCCGGTCTATGCGGAGTCCATGGTCAAACAAAGTACTAATCCAACCAGGGGACAAGACTTGATGCAAGTAGCCTAATGGCAGCACTGAATGAAGTATATATATATATATATATATATATATATATATATATATATATATATATATATATATATATATATATATATATATATATATCATGCATCACTGCCAAGCAGATAACACCCTACAAATATACAATATTACAATCCATCAGGAGAAGTAGCTAGTCGATCCTGACTAATAATTGCATTATAAACTTAGACTATGAATAACCACTATTATGATGAAAGGTTACCCTTTCATACAGGAGGGTGGGGGAGAGTGTCAGGATCTCTATAGCCTGTAGGTGAAAGACAACTTACGACAGTAAACACAACCGCAGCAAGGTGTCACCGAGTGCAGGCTAGCCACGTCTCAGTTGAGGCCCAGTGGTCCTCGTGATACACGGGACGCACGAGTGGTGAGAAGGCAAGGTCTGACCAAGAATACCTGTGTCCGGCAGACGGGTTCAGGACAACGAGACAGGACGGACAGAGACAGTTGTGCTTGTATTCTCTGACTGCTGTGAGACAGCGTGGCTGACTAGTACAGTGGAATGTGTTTAAGCTGCAGCAGAGAGAGAGAGAGAGAGAGAGAGAGAGAGAGAGAGAGAGAGAGAGAGAGAGATAGAGAGAGAGAGAGAGAGAGAGAGAGAGAGAGAGAGAGAGACATGTTGTATTAATATAAGATGTGTAATGTATGTACTTCATGTTGTAATAATGTACGCGTTGCGCCGAGTTAAGCGCGCAACTATTCACGAATGTACTTAATGTAAATAGTTTACGTGAATAAAAGGTTACCACACCTGGCCGGGTATGAGAGTCCAATCATTGAGAGTGTACGATTGTTTCATCCCCTGTTCTTAGAGAGCGAGCCAAATGTACATATAATTTAAGATCATGAAACTAGGTTTATAGTGACAATGTCCAGGCGGTGCCGTCAGTATCACATGGTCCATCTTTACATCTTCAGAGAAGGCTTAGTCCCCACAAGGCTCCGGTTCGCATCCACCTTTTTTTCTCCCCTAGGTCATGAATCCAGACTGCTGAACCGGTGTTAGGGATTATCAAATATGCTAATTCTCGGGATGGCAAATAACTAAGAACACGAATTGTTTTGACATAACTTTCCTCAAACACTTTAAAGTATTAATAAAATTAGTGGAACTGCGGTAAAGCTGTGGAAGTGTAGACCATATAAAATATCACGAAGTAATGCAGCTTTACAGAACATAATTACGGTTAACATAGGACGTTGCGGCGACTAGCCTTCATCAGGAAACAAATACACAAAAGACAACATATAACCACAGGGGCGACACTACAGTGACAACACTAAGGCATAATAACCCAATTAGAAAAAATGGAAACTTCAAATAAAAAAATGTGCTACTTATCTCTGAATCTCAGGCTGTGATACTAACCACATGTTAAACGCGATATAAAAATGTGAATTTTTGATAGTTTGTGTTTTCTGAATGCTAGACGCGATCCATGACATCACTGTTGAGTTCACCAGTAACGGACCTCAGCGTCACGACTGTAATAACCCCAGGAACGCTACAGTGAAAGGGTCCAGTCTGGACGTATACTGTGATCTACACGTGCCAATCAATGCTATCAAACTGAGAGGGCGCGGGGTTCAAGCCCTCTGCTCAGTCTACGTCAGTGGAGGTAAGCATCCCTACATATAGATTATCATCAAATATTAACAGTTGAGTTAAGCATAACAACATATAGATTATCATCAAATATTAACAGTTGAGGTAAGCATCACAACATATAGATTATCATCAAATATTAACAGTTGAGTTAAGCATCACTACATATAGATCATTATCAAATATTAACAGCTGAGTTAAGCATCACTACATATAAATTATCATCAAATATTAACAGTTGATCTTGAATAACGAAGGCAAACAATAGATTGTAAGATTTATTACCTGACATATTTCGCTGCATCTCGTCAGGTACATACTGAAGTAATCACACAACATAAAGTAAGGTAACTAGATAAATCCTTCAAGTTGAAATATACACATGTTCGCACAGTCTACCGCGGTAATTGTAAACTGACTAACACGTCTTTCTGTTTGCATAAAACTAGCCGATGTAGATTAATCATGATGGCTTCTGTGAACTTTAACAAGTGACTATTTTGTGTGTTAAACAACACACGAAACGCATTGTCTCTATCAATCACATGACCGGTTTCCAAAACGTGCTGTGCAATCGATGACGTAGGACATTTTATACATAAATGTCCCTCCCTTATACAAAAGTGTTCCTCATGTCGTACAAATATGTTCTTCTTTGGTAAGTTCATGTCTTCGTCAATTTGTGTAAGTTCATGTCTTCGTCCATCCATCATCCATCATGTGCCATGCCGATAAGCGTGGGTGGTCATGTTCTGCCATCTCACTCGATCACCAGAGTCGTGGATCAGCTCCATGTTTCTCTCTCCACCATGCCACGTGGCCAAGCTACCCAGGTATTTACTTCTCGGTCTTCGTCTTGGTATTGCCAGTTGTCACCAAGTTCTCCAAGTAATTTCTTCTCATAACATGCCCAAACAATTTTGATTGTCTACGTCTAATGACTCTAATCAGTTTACGATCTTCATTTGTTTCTTGAAGGACTTGTTCGTTGGTTTTTCTGTCTGTCCATGGTATTCTTTGCATTTCCCTCATAAACCACATTTACACAGCCACCAGCTGTTTTTCAGTTTGACTGCTTACTGTCCAAGCTTCACGCCCATACAAAAATATAGGTTCTATGTAGCACTTCAACACTCTTTTTCTCGTTTCAATTTATATCTTTTTATTGGTCAGTATGTTTTTCATCTTGCAAAAGGCTACCATCCAGCAACTCTCCAGCGGCAACGCACCTGGTCCTGATTCCATCCCAGCAGAGATATACAAGGCAGGTGGTCCGGTACTAACAGAGCAGCTTCACCAAGTCTTTACAAACATATGGGTGAACGAGACCATGCCACAAGATTTCAAGGACACCTCAATAGTCCACCTTTACAAACGTAAAGGAAACCGCCAATCCTGTGACAACCACCGAGGCATATCCTTGCTTTCAATTGCAGGGAAGATACTCGCCAGAATTCTTCTCAATCGCCTCACAGCCCATCTCGATCAAGGTCTTCTTCCTGAGAGTCAATGTGGTTTCAGAAAAGAACGTGGAACTGTTGACATGATTTTCACTGCAAGGCAGCTGCAAGAGAAATGTCAGGAACAGAACTGCGAAATGTTCTCCGCTTTCATTGACCTTACCAAGGCTTTTGATACAGTCAGCAGAGAAGGACTGTGGAAGATTATGGCAAAATATGGCTGTCCACGAAAATTTGTCCAAATAGTGCGGCTATTTCATGATGGTATGCAGGCAAGAGTACAGGAAAATCGTGAACTGTCTGAACCCTTTCCTGTCACCAATGGAGTGAAGCAAGGATGTGTCCTGGCACCAACACTGTTCAGCCTCATGTTTTCAGCCATGTTGATGAATGCCTTCGAGAACGACGACATTGGAATAGACATCAACTACCGTATGGATGGAAAGTTATTCAATCTCAGAAGGCTGAAAGCTAAAACCAAAATTAACAGCGACAACGTCAGAGAGCTCCTGTTTGCTGATGATTGAGCTCTATACGCCAACTCAGAGGCGGACATGCAACATAATGTTACAGCTTTCTCACATGCCTGTGCCAACTTTGGGCTCAATATCAACTTGGAGAAGACTGTAGTTATGTACCAGCCAGTTCCAGGGAATAATCACACTGTGCCGAATATCAAAGTGAACGGTCATAGACTAAGTGTTGTGGACAAATTCACTTATCTTGGCAGCACTGTGTCACAAGCTGCCACAATCGATGACGAAGTGAATGCAAGAATCTCCAAGGCCAGTGCGGTCTTTGGCAGACTGTACAAGAATGTATGGGACAGAACTAGAATAAGCCTGCAAACAAAGCTAAAAGTCTACAAAACAGTTGTATTATCCACACTGCTATATGCTTGTGAAACCTGGACTGTTTATCAGCGACACGCTAGGAAATTAAACCACTTCCACAGTCTGCCTAAGGAAGCTACTGAAGAATAAATGGCAAGACAAGATTCCAGACACTGAAGTCCTAGAAAGAGCGCCCATGCCCAGTATCCACACTCTACTGATGAAGAATCAGATTCGCTGGGCTAGTCACTTGACTCGCATGCCAGATCACAGGCTCCCTAAACGAAGTTTTTACAGCGAACTGCGTTGTGGTAAACGCTCTCAAGATGGCCAGAGGAAACGCTTTAAAGACACTCTGAAAATCTCACTGAATGCTTTTGGAATTCATCATGACACCTGGGAGACCGAAATTCGTGGCTTCCATCATTACGCAAGGGTGCAGTCATATGTGAGGCAACCAGGACTGCAAGAGCTGTGAAGAAAAGGCAGGACAGAAAAACCACTGCAGGAAATCCTCCTCCAGAAAAGTCAAGCATTCTTTGCCCACATTGTCAAAGAACATTTCGAGCCAAAATAGGCCTTATCAGCCATCTTAGAACCCAAGACTCCATACCTTCAACCCCACTGGATGAAATGAATGGTCATCATCATTCTTGATGGACAAACAACATGTTTTTCATCTTGCAAAAGCCTACCTTCGCAATGGCAATTCTTGCTTTAATCTCTTCAAGGTATCTCCCATCAGATGATACTGACCCCACCATATGACTGTGCCGAGATAATTGTACCGATGTCTTCGTCAATTTTGGTAAATAAATGTCTTCGTCAGTTTTTGTAGGTTCATGTCTTCGATAGTTTATAGTAAGTTCATGTCTTCGTTAATTTTGGTAAGTTCATGCCTCCATTAGTTTTTGTAAATTCATTTCTTGATTGGTTTTTGTAAGTGATGTCTTCATCAGTTTTGGTAAGTTCATGTCTTCATCAGTGTTGGTAAGTTCATATCTTCGTCAGTTTTGGTAAGTTTATATCTTCGTCAGTTTTGGTAAGTTCATGTCTTCATCAGTTTTGGTAAGTTCATGTCTTCATCAGTTTTGGTAAGTTTATATCTTCGTCAGTTTTGGTAAGTTTATATCTCCGCCAGTTTTGGTAAGTTCATATCTTCATCAGTGTTGGTAAGTTCGTGTCTCCGTCAGTGTTGGTAAGTTCATGTCTCCGCCAGTTTTGGTAAGTTTATATCTTCGTCAGTTTTGGTAAGTTTATATCTTCGTCAGTTTTGGTAAGTTTATATCTTCGTCAGTTTTGGTAAGTTCATGTCTTCGTCAGTTTTGGTAAGTTCATGTCTTCGTCAGTTTTGGTAAGTTCATGTCTCCGCCAGTTTTGGTAAGTTTATATCTTCGTCAGTTTTGGTAAGTTTATATCTTCGTCAGTTTTGGTAAGTTTATATCTTCGTCAGTTTTGGTAAGTTCATGTCTCCGCCAGTTTTGGTAAGTTCATGTCTTCGTCAGTTTTGGTAAGTTCATGTCTTCGTCAGTTTTGGTAAGTTCTTGTTTTCGTCAGTTTTGGTAAGTTCATGTCTTCGTCACTTCGTGTAAGTTCATATCTTCGTCAGTTCACTTTTTCGTCAATGTTGGTGTTGTAGTTTTTGTAAGTTAATGTTTCGTCAATGTTAGTTCTTCAGTTTTTGTAAGTTAATTTCTTCTTTTATATTAATTATACAGACTTTGTAAGTTCATTTCTTTGTCAAGTTAATTCATTAAATGTTGAAGTGTTAATTCTTTAATTGCGTAAGTATGTTTCTTCTTCACTGTACCGCGCTCATATATCTAATGAAACATGCTGGCAGTTTTGTGACGTATGTATACAAATATAGTGATGTTTATGCTTTATTAATAGTATACCAAAAGCTAAAAGAGTGAGACTTTCTCGTCAATGATCTGCCTGTGGTGCCACCACACGCGGAGAATCCAACACTGTGGCTTCATCATCAGAAAATATCACCATACTTGTACACGTAGGCGAACCAAACAGCCAGCATTTTCATTAGATATGTGCTGGAACATTGAAGAAGAAACATATTTACACAACTAAAGAATTAACACTTACAAAAACTAATTAATTAACTTGGACACAGAAATGAACGCACAAAACCTATAGAATTAACATAAAAGAGGAAGTGAACTTACAAAAACTACAAAACTAGCAATGAAGAAAAAAACATGACATGACGAAGACATGAACTTTCCAAAACTGACGAAGACATGAACTTTCCAAAACTGACGAAGACATGAACCTAGCAAAACTGACGAAGACATGAACTTACCAAAGAGAGACACATTGGTACGACATGAGGAACACTACTGTATGAGGTGAGGGACACTTCTGTATGAGGTAAAGGACACTGTTGTACGACACGGGGAAACTTCTGTATGACCTGAGGGACACTTATGTATGACATGAGGGACACTTATGTATGACATGAGGGACCTTCTGTATGACACGGGGGACACTTATGTATGACACGGGGGACACTTATGTATGACACGGGGGACACTTCTGTATGACATGAGGGACACTTCTGTATGCCATGAGGACATTTATGTATGACATGAGGGACACTTATGTATGACATGAGGGACACTTCTGTATGACATGAGGGACACTTATGTATGACATGAGGGACACTGATATATGACATGAGGGACACTTATGTATGACATGAGGGACACTTCTGTATGACATGAGGGACACTTATGTATGTCATGAGGGACACTTATGTATGACATGAGGGACACTTCTGTATGACATGAGGGACACTTATGTATGTCATGAGGGACACTTCTGTATGACATGAGGGACACTTATGTATGACACGGGGGACCTTCTGTATGACACAGGGGACACTTATGTATGACACGGGGGACACTTATGTATGACAAGGGGGACACTTATGTATGACATGAGGGACATTTATGTATGACATGAGGGACACTTATGTATGACACGAGGGACACTTATGTATGGCACTGGGGACAATTATGTATGGCACGGGGGACACTTATGTATGGCACGGGGGACACTTATGTATGGCACGGGGGACAATTATGTATGGCACGAGGGACACTTATGTATGGCACGGGGGACACTTATGTATGACACGGGGACACTTCTGTATGACACGGGGACACTTCTGTATGACAAGGGGGACACTTCTGTATGACATGAGGGACACTTCTGTATAACATGAGGGACACTTATGTATGACATGAGGGACACTTATGTATGGCACGAGGGACACGTATGTATGACACTGAGGACATTTATGTATGACATGAGGGACACTTCTGTATGACATGAGGGGCACTTCTGTATGACATGAGGGACACTTCTGTATGACACGAGGGACACTTCTGTATAACATGAGGGACACTTATGTATGACATGAGGGACACTTCTGTATGACAGGAGAGACACTTCAGGCCATCTTTATTCGTTGTTATTGCCGCCTTTAGTGTTCAGGTAATCTTTATTTGTTGTTCAGGTCATCTTTATTAGCGGTTCAGGGCATCTTTATGTGTTCAGGCCTTCGTTATTTGTTCAGGTCATCTTTATTTCTTGTTCTGGCCATCTTTATTTGTTGTTCAGACCATCATTATTTGTTCAGGTAATCTTTATTTGTTGTTCAGACCATTTTTATTTATTGTTCTGGTCATTTGTGACGTCATCACTTTGATTCTTCACACCACTGGCTACAGAAGATAAAAATGTTTAAAGAGGGGGAGATCTCCCAAAACAGACAATCACAGACATAAACAACTACATCAGACATTTCATTTTCACCAACACCTTACACAGCATACAACACAAAACACTCATACAACAAAAGAAACACAGCAGAATATCACTACAAGACTTACACACAAAACCACAAGCACTAAGATTGAACCAGATAGGCCACATCATCAATCATCCAGACCAACAGAACTAGCTTTATACTAAATAGCACACACATATACCAAAACTCACAACAATGCATATCACATGATGATGGCATATTACCGATTTTCTACAATCAATCAATCAGGTGCCGTCTTCACAATGAAGGTTGGCTGCAATGGATCTTCAACACTGTCTGTCTCTCGCCTTGACTGTACATTCTGTCAGGCTGAGATTCGTCCATCTCTTGATGTTATCTTCCCACTTGTATCGTTGTATACCTCTTGCTCGCTTGCCCTCAGGATTGCCTTCCAGTATGGGTTTTATAAGAGACACATCTACAACACACGCATGAACAAAATACAAGGAAATTAACATTTGTTACAAGAAACAAAACATCAGATATACACATATTTAATCAGTAAACAAGCGACACCACTAGAACTCAGGATTAAAAGATGACAACAACAACAACAACAACAACTACTACTACTACTACTACTACTACTACTACTACTACTACTACTACTACTACTACTACTACTACTACTACTACTACTACTACTACTACTACTACTACTACTACTACTACTACTACTACTACTACTACTACTACTACTACTACTACTACTACTACTACAACAACAACAACAACAACTACTACTACTACTACTACTACTACTACTACTACTACTACTACTACTACTACTACTACTACTAGTAGTAGTAGTTTGAGTTAGGAGGAGAACGGAGCACTTATGGGTTACACCCGAGTGCCATGATGTTGATCCATCGACTAAACTAAACTGAACTAAAACAAACATAAAAAGAATACATTGATTGGTCATACAAAAGTTACTTGTCCCTTTAATTATTGATCTCCGAGGATTCAGTTTGCGACGTCATCGGTCCGTCAGCACGGTTAGCTTACTAGTCTTATGTGAGGAAGGATCCTATCGATTTTTGAGGATCAGATCCCCAAAACATAATCGTTGTCCTCATTACTTACTACTACCACTGCCATGGTCCTATTTAATTATACTATATTGTCGGACAAGAATCCCTTACACAACAATGCTACGACAAGTAAGCTGTCGATGTTATCAATATAAACAACTCCAACGCTAGAAGAGATATCAAATATTGCACAGTTTTTAATCATTACTAACGATGCGCTTTAGCCATCCCACAGTGTACCCTAACGCACTTTCACCTTCGTTCCCTTATGTACACACTACGCGTCCTGGATTTAATACACATAGGGAGTTCTAACCGTCGCTTTCATCATTCTAGCATCAGCGATGTACTTTATCTCTTGTCGCTCGGTCGCTCTAGCTCTCACTCACTCATACGGCTAGCCATCCCTACTATCTGTCTGACATTCTATCACTTATTCACTCTGGTTCCTATTCTACGTCTTGTCCCGTCCGCTGTCTAAAACACTCTGCCTGGAATGTGTTCCTCCCCACCCCCCGTCGTTTTCGCCCCCCCCCCCCCCGGTTCACCTTTCTTGGATCGATGTTTTGGAGACGTGTTCACTCTTCCACGTTCGTCCTTTGGTCTAGTCAGTGTTCACTGTTGTCTTTTGTCCTTGACCTCAAGTGACCGTGTCTGTGATTTTTGATATCTAACTGGTGGTGGATAAAGACGTCCATGACGTTCTAAATAAAATAGATAAGCAGGACAACATCATTGTTATGGGAGACTTTAATGCAAGATTAGGACATAACAGAGCGGGCATAGAAAAACATCTCGGATCATTTGGAGACCAACATAATGAAAGAAATGATAACGGAAGTAGACTGATAGAGCTATGCAGCCAACACGACCTCTCTATAACAAATACATTCTATAAACACAAAGACACACACATATACACCATGGAACGATTTAGATACTAAAAGCCAAATTGATTTTATATTAACAAGAAATAAATGAAAGAGAAATATATTAGAAGCAAGGGCAGTGCCCAACTTAGGTATAAACACAGACCACAAAGCAGTCGTTGCCACACTAAGAACCATCAGCAGAAGGAAGCAAAGACCAGTAAAATACATGCCATGCGAATCAGTAAACTTAAAAAATCTCAAATACGAGGCAGTGAGGGAAAATTATGAAAAATAGCTAACTGAAATCTTTGTAAAATTACCTATAGAAAGAAAGACAGTGGAAGAAGAATGGGAGATGTTCAAATCAAGCATTTTAAATACTGCAAAGATAACATGTGGAACCACGAAAAAACTCAAAACACGGATAAAGAAAATAACAAGTTGGTAGAACGCAGAAGTAAAGAAAGCTGTAAAAGACAAAAAGGAAAAAAATACAAAAAGTGGTCGAAGAGCAAACAGGAATGCGATTACATAGAATAATTAAATAACCAACCAACTAAATTAACTAACCAACCAACTAAATAACTAACAAACTAAATAAGTAAATAATTAACTAAATAACCAACTAAATAATTAACTAACCAATCAACTATATAATTAATTACCCAATTATGGGACGCAGAGGTGTTTCCAAGGCACCAGGGCCGGGTTATATACTGGCCAAGACCTATTGACGCGTCCTCGTCGAGCGTCCTGGGCAACAGGTCCTTTCGGGGTCCTGGCTAAAGTCAGTAGGATCGCCGATTCCTCCGAAGTCGGAGAGTGTCTGCCTGTACGGCGAGGAACCACCAGTCTGCACACCAATAAGCCAGACATGGGACAACGGATACTCACGCAAAACTCAGGTCCTGTATGACATCACACTGATGTTGGACAACAGGATGCCTTCATCCGACATACAGGACTTCGCGTTGGAGCTCAAGCCAACGAACACAAGCAAGCAAGCACATAGAATACAGAATAGCGAGAAGACAAGTGAATAGAATAGTTAAGAGAGAGAGAGAAAAAAAAACTGGGAGGAGTAAGGAGAAACCCTAAATAAAAACTACAAGGAGGCAACTATAAACTTCTATAAAAAGATAAGTGCAATGAGAACCAGAAGAGAACCCGTTGACCCAACTGAAATAATTAACAGTGAAAAGGAGAACCAATAAGTGAACAAAAACAAATCCTAATAAGATGGAAACAGTACTTCGAACAACTTCTCAACATCCCCTCAGATGTCATAGGAATTCAAGAAACCGACACAGATGTCACCGAAGAACTAGAACTAGACATACTGAAAGAAGAATTATTGAAGTCGTCAAATTAGCCCCATTGAACAAATCACCAGGACAAGATTAAATACCAAATGAACTAATTAAAGCAGCAAGAGAAGTAGGAACAGCTTGGCTACATAGACTATTCAACCATGTTTGGGTAGAACAACAGACCCCACAAGACTGGGGAAACGCCATAATTATCCCAATTTGGAAAAACAAAGGCAGCAAAAGAGACTGCACACAATACAGAGGCTTTTCACTGTTAAGTCATACGGGGAAAATATTTAGCAAAATTCTTGAGAAAAAACTACAAACTATTATAGAACCCCAGCTAAGCGAAACACAACTTGGATTTAGGAAAAAAACAAAGGATGCACAGATGCCATTTTTGCTCTTGGACAACTTATAGAAAAATCAATCGAACTCAATGAAACACTCTACTTAGCCTTTGTCGACCAAGAAAAGGCATTTGATAGAGTAGATAGAAACAAGCTGTGAGAAAGCCTTAAACAATATGGAGTGAGTACACATATAACAAACCTATCTAGAAGCTTATACAACAACAGTGAATGCATAGTGAGAGCAACTGCAGAACACTCAGAACCCTTCACCATAAGATCCGGAGTACGACAAGGTTGTGTCCTGTCCGCTCTCTTGTTCATAACATATATAGACAACATATGTAAAGAAACCAGCCAAACAGAGACCGCAAGAACACCGCACGACGAGAACACAGAAGAAGAACCATCTGCAAATCTAACCATTAGAGAATTCCTGTTTGTGAACTACCAAGCACTAATAGCAGAATCAGAAGATGAATTACAAGACCACATGAATAGTCTAAATGAAATGTGTAGGGAACACAACATGAAAATTAGCACAAGTAAAACAGAGATAATGACTATAGCTAAAGAAGAAAAAGCAACAACGATTCACCTAAACGAACATTCCTTGAAACAAATAAAGAGTTTCAAGTACCTAGGAAGTATAATATCATCAAATGGCAAATAAGAAGACGAGATCGAAAATAGATGCAATAAGGCAAACCAACTCATTGGACAAATATCACCAATACTAAAGAACAAACATGTATCAATAACTACTAAGAAAGCACTTTACAACACAATCTTCCTACCAACTCTATGTTACCAATGCCAAACCTGGACAATGACAGAAAAAGAGAAAAGATAAATGACAACAACAGAAATGAGATTCATGAGAAGAATACTCAATGTATCAAGAAGAGATAAGATCAGAAATGAAGAAATTAGGACTAAAGTGGGGTGGGGGTTATAGCTGTGCTAGATTTTATTAGAAGGCAGCAAGTTAACTGGTTTGGCCATGCAAGTAGGTTACCAACTAACAGTACACTACAACAAGCAATGATGTACAGACCAGAGGAAGCAGAGGAAGAGGCCGACCACGTAAACGATGGACGCAGGGAATAGCAGAGTTCATGGGAATATCGATACATGAAGCCCATAATCGGGCACTCTCCTGCTGTTTATACATCACCTCGACACCGCAAGGTACAAGAGGAACATGATGAGATGAGACTGTTTTGTCCACTGTTTTGTCATGTTCTCAGTGATTGTCCGTCTATCCCATCTGTACCCATTAACTCTCATCTGTCATAATGTACGCTGTTGTTAATACACACCTAACGCCAGTAGTTCAGAAAGCAATGGCAAACTACTGAATGTAAACTTGCGAAGAAATCACATAAAGACAAAAATGTTGAGGTTGATTGCGACGACCTGTAAAAGATATGCGACTAATTTTTAATATAATACGTTGACCAAAATCATGTCCTTTCATCCAATGCAGGCCGAAACGTAGCCTTATTAGGCAATGTTACACAAAGTAGTACTTTAGGAATTTATGAAGCCAAAAGAGCAGTAGATGGGAATAGAAACTCGAATACAGTTGAAGAGAACAGCTGTTCACATACAGATCAATATGCAGAGGACTCTGCCACGTGGAGCATCGAATTCTCTCTCCCGCAGCTGATCAACAGAGTGCGGCTCTACAACAGAGATGGTGAGTTGTGAAACAGTTTGTGCCAGTCAGCTATCTCATCATCATCAAGTGCCATGCGCCTAGCGTAGGCGTTCGTGACTTTCCACAGATCTCGGTCTTTGATTTTCTTGATCAACTCCGCTTGTGATATTCCTCCATGCCACCTTCTCAATCCATCCTGCATAATTTCTTTAAAAAAAAACCAACTGTTTGCCTCTTTCTTATTGTTGAATATAATGTTTTATCTTCATTAGCCTCTTTCAGGCAGTCGTCGTTGGTTACTTTGGCAGTCCAAGGAATTCGCAGCATTCTTCTCAGCAGCCACATCTCTGTTGTTTCCAATCTCTTGCTAATTTGGTCATTTACATTCCAAGATTCACAGCCATACAGCAATGCAGGTTCTGTATAGCACTTCAGCACTCTCTTTCTTACATTCTTCTTCTTCTTCTGCGTTCATCCCAAGTTTTTTTTTCCAAGGGGACGTGATTGCGTTGTGCCTGTTTACAGCAGAGCTGCGTTCTTGCGCCGTTAGGCCGACACATCCAACTTCTGCGGGCATTTGTTGACTGGGTTAACCTTCCCGGGGTTTCTTACATTCAATGATAGTGACTTATTGCATAGGATATTCTTCATTTTCTGAAATGCAGCCTTTGCTTGCTTTATCCTGCTCCTAATGCCTGTTGTGCACCTTCTATCTGGTGTTATAAATGCCCATAGGTATTTCAAACTATCCATTTGGTGAAGAATTTTCCCTTCTATCTCTATTTCACATTTGGGTGGCACCTTTTTCTTTGATATAACCATTTTTACTGTTTTCTTGATATTCAAGGAGAGTCCTTTCTGTGCACTCTCTGATACTACAATGTCCAATAATTGTTGTAGGTCTGTTGCATTATCCGCCACCAATACCGTGTCATCTGCATAGCGTATTGTCAGGGTCTTAAACCTGGCTCGTTAACCTAACACATGTGAGACAGTACAAATACAACGTGATTTGACTTGAGACTCAACGACACGAAGTTTCGATGGATTTATTTACAGATCACGATCTAGAGATGATCATCACAATACATAAGTTATAACAATACACTTACAGGCAACCCACAGCTTACAATCAGTCTCACAAGATGTACAAGCACTCGACTTTCGGGCCACAGAACTACACAAGCCTTTCTCCCATCATACGTCCAGTCGAGTCCGAGTCCCAGAGCTGTCTGGCTATTTCTCGCAACGCGCCTGCCCACCTGAAGTGGCTTCACGAGGCCTGCGTGCGTCCTGCTTTGTCCTTGCCTGACCGCTGGCTGTCTCGTCAGCCGGCAACCTTGCAGGCAGGTAACCAATACTCGCCTGGCGGGCGTAACGATGTTACAGCATCCCCGCTAGGGACTATTCGCCTGGCGGGCGTAACGATGTCCCTGCATCTCTGCTGGCAATACTTTAGACTCCGACATGCTCCCCCCCCGGGGCTCCTTCATGAAAGATATTATCTTTCATGTACACTCTATATACAATACTGGGTTAATATTTTTAACCTGTCAGAGTCAACCTTTCTGTTATATACAATTATTTTGGTGTAGAAATACAAAAACACATATCTTGGCATAGAAACACATAAGAAATGGACATTGTATCTAAAGACATGTGGTGTTCAACCTTTAACACTCGTCAAGCTTCATCCTCTCGATGGCTGATTACCTTAATTGCATTATTGACCCAGTCAGATCGGTAGTAACAGCTTCCCAAGCAACTACCTCGCAGCCTTTCAAAAAAAAAGTAATAATATGCTTTTTGAGACAAAAAACATCTGGCAAGACTGTAATACGGCTTTATATAAGCCGCATTCAACGCTCAAACTCTGACCTCATTTGGCCAGGAGTTCTTGTGTCGGTCTGCAATGTCGGTAACACTCTACCATGCCCAGTAGATGGCTTCTTGGCGTGTTAACAATCTGGCAACAACATGGTTATTTATATACAACACATCATCATATACATTTCAATTAACGCCCTTGGTGTAATAATGTAATAACAATTAAATGAAAGGGACATAACTTCAAAAATTAAGAAATATAATATCTTACAATAATTCTTCTATTTCTCAGCGTCATAGCTTGATGTTTCTCCATACTAGCGAAAAAATGTCGGTAGTATGAATAAATTAATCAAGATATGATTCTAAGATTACACTAAATGAAAAATCTTAATACACAATTTGTGTATTCGAAATTATTGAATCGTAAATAGTTTAGAAGTGTTATAACTTTTTAAGCTTTTGTTTGTCGTCTGCTACTTTTAAACTAAATTTCTAAATCATCCGGAAGTACACACGAAACAGCTGATGTTGAAAATTTGTAGAACACACTTGTTCCGGTCTGATGTAGTAAAACGGAATGTGCAAAGTTCTGATCGTTCATGTGTTGGTTGTTTCACTGGAAAAACTTCTGGATTTCGATTGACTGAAGTGGTGTAGATGTCAATGTTCAGGTCACACTTTCACACACGGAGTTAAAAATATCACTGGATATGTTCCAAATGCAGATACCACGGATAAATTGGATAGTTCGCTTGCGGTAAGTTCAGAGCGAATGTGGCACTGTTCTTGTTTCGTAATATATACAATTAATACAGTTCTCTTTCTACCACACACTACACAATTATTCACGACAATCACTACGTTAATAATAAAATAAGAAAACTATATATATTGGGAATAAACCCTATCACATCATATAGACATACACAGCTTTCGTGAAAAAAAAAACTTCACTGATGCATGGCTGTGTTGGTCTGAGTGTATTTTACACACTGCACTCAGACATTGGTGCTTACTGGGTCGGTCGGACAACGGGACAAAAGATCGGCAATCGTGTTGGTTCTGCCCGCGATGTGTCGCACTTCAAAGCTGTAATCTTGAAGCTTAAGAGACCAGCGAGCTATCATTTGGTTGGAAGGTACACCTGAATTGATAAACCTCAACGGACTACTGTCAGACTCCACAATAAAATGACGTCCCATGTCAACAACTCATGTTTCAGGCATCATCGGATTACTTCTCCCACACCCTACAAGAAACTTGCAAGTCGTGTGCGAGGAATGAAATGGTACATTTTATTGCCGTTGGCTCTTTACAATTGCAAAAACAGTCGCTATCTAATCACACATAAAGTCACAATATTCTCTATCACTAGTTTTCATAAATCCTATAGCTAATCTCTATCTACTAGGCTATATGAAAACACATATCTATTCTATACGATGTGAACACTACAGAGTCAGTCCCCAGTCTGACTTGCTTCACTCGCGTCGCTACACGCCACGCGGAAGGACCTTCATACGCCCTTCGGCTCTTTGCGTGCTAGGTCAGTTAGCACGCTTTTATTAGCTGGCTTTGGTTTGAGTGCTAATCGTTGCTATCACGCAGGCGTGATTCTGTCGTGACCAGTAGTGCTAACTATCTGGTCAACGCCTTCGTGTGAGGACTAGTTAATAGTCCCCTTTTTCTATCATCTATCCTGCCCTGATCCCGGGCACTCTGTTCCCTCTACTCAATCTGAGGTTGACCCCACGTCCCGGTGGTGTTCTATCATGAGGCAGGCTTCCTGCCTCCTCCTTCAGTCTTTGACACACACCCTCCCCTCCTGTGTTGCGTCATCAACTTTGACTCATTGGTTGTGACGCAAGAGGTTTCTAAAAAATTAGTGTGTCTAATTTTTGTCAAAGACTGTAGATAACCTGGCTTTGGGCTACTCAATAGACCTACTGACTAATGTCACAATGTAGCATCACTTTACTTGGCTACTGGCAATCGCCACAAACTTGTCTGGTTGGCGTGAGCCCTCTTCTCAATCGCAATATTATATTCATTAGAGGTATGTCTGAACCGGACCGTTGTCTTATAAGACCTGCCCTCAAATAGTAAATTAACTCACTACCCATACAAAGTTGACTTTCTGAAGGTCAACACATGAATTGCTTCATGTCCCTCATATAATATTAAACAACCATTACACAAGCTATGAGCGACAGGCTTTACCTATCTCGCTTCCGCGTGTAAAGTCATATTTCACTGTTAAGTTAGTGTTTCGTTGTCTATTATGTCCCCTGAACCGGAGTTATCTCCCTTTGATCTAATAAAAGTGTATGCAATTTATATGTTTGTTTTTCTGGTTGTTTGTGTGTTTGGATGTAATTAAACGTATAATCTACCCTCTAACATGTGTATCTAACTATCATGTGTATGTAAGTTAGTTTTTCAAGTGCCATAATACATTTAACTGTGGTCACAAACATGTGTATAATACAAATCTGTGACTACGTTTCTGTCTTATGAGACTCAAAATACTTTCACTACGATTCTAAACTAAAATACACAAAATACATTCATTACAACACATTTTCCCCATCGAAACCAACATTTGTTTTGTTGAGCGGCAGAAAAAGTCCGCTGACTGTTCTCACTCTCTCTTGTCTATTTTACATTTGCTCTTACTTTCACACTTCTGTCACACATCTTTCACATTCGCTTATGTCACATTTCTGTTACACTCACTATTGGCACACATCTTTTACCCTCATTTCTGTCACACATCTTTCATCCTCATTTCTGTCACACTTCTTTCATCCTCATTTCTGTCACACATCTTTCATCCTCATTTTTGTCACATTTCTTTCATCCTCACTTTTGTCACACATCTTTCACTCTCACCTTTGTCACACATCTTTTACCTTCATTTCTGTCACATAACTTTCACTCTCATTTTTGTCACGCATCTTTTACCCTCATAGTTATTTAAAAACCTTGGAGTGACACTGTACAAGTTTGGCTCAGTTTGACAGAGTTGAGCCTAATGACTGTGCATCAACCGTTGCACACGTCAAGTATTTACAACATATTTACATGTAGGAAAAAACGGGTTGATGGTTTGTACCCTGGTATTATTAACCACTCTATTCTACTGAAATATTATTCTAAATAATGACATGCTAATACTAGTTGTATAAATATACATTTAATGCGTTGCCTATTTTAATCTATCTGTCATATTAATCCTAACATAAACTTACATTACTCCTAATATTTATCTAATTTAAGGGATGGAATTTACCTATGTGAAATGAAATTGATGTGAGATGAGTGATGTCTCTTTATGAAATGGGTAATGTGAAATGTAATAAGTTACGTCCCTTTCTAAAATGGGTGATGTGAAATATAACATATTCTAACTAATGTTTTTAAATAAAACAAACTATATAATTGATATTCTTATTCTATATGGTGAAAATGATGTATCTTTAAGTGTATAATATTTCTATTCTATTATGGTGTAATCTAATCATGCTGCTAAATGATAACGTTTGTTAAATGCATTGGTTAAGATGGAATGAAATCAAATGAAATGAAACAAAGTGAAATATAATAAACTAACTGATACTATTCATATCTAAACTTCTTATAATTAGTTGTCATGTTTAAATTACTATCCTAATCTACTTTTAAAGCTAAATGAATATGTAAATTAATATTCTACCTACTAAACTAAAATGAAACAGTATTATATTATCTAAATGTAACTATAAATTAAAATGACATAATTTATCTATATTTTATCACTATATTAAAACGTTATGATACATATCACATTAAGTTTTATATACATGGTTTTTTAAATACCTCAGCTTAGTTGTTGCCTTTAATGTTCAGAAACATGCTGTCATTGGCATAATATCTATACAATTGTTCTGGGTATTTGACATCCATTACACAGTCATGTTTATTATTTGGGTATTGCACCTGTAGAGTTCGTTTGTAGACCACTGTTCTCGTGTCTGTATGTATATAATCATCTGACACTGTTTTTCTCTGTTTAACACAACTACTTCACTGGAACATATTTGGAGCTTAGCAAGTAATAAGCTGTCCTAGTTCACAAAGTGATATATTTGTTCCCAGAGTAAAGTTCTTACTTTTGATGTCTACCGACACATAGCAGGTCAATGTTTTTGGTACTTAGTTCAGCACACAATATCCATGTATTTCTAACATATTTCACATAGAATATTTGACTGTACTAAATTAACATGTATTATTCTATACTCTTATGTGGCAATTTCTGGTATTGCTACATCAGATGGTCGACTAAGGGTATCAGCCCAGATGTTATCTTTCCCCTTAATATGTTCTATACTAAAGGTGTAATTTTGCAGTATTAGCGACCATCTGTATATTCGGTCATTTCGATGTACACCACTCTGTATGACCGTTATTGGGGAGTTGTCAGTCTGGACAATGAAGTGCACACCCGACAGAAATCGATGCAGCTTTCTCACCGCATAGATGACGCTTAAGGCTTCCAACTCGGCCATGGAATATCTGGACTCGGTGGGTGTGATCTTACGGCTCACGTAGCAAATCGGATGGAAGATGCCCTCATAAAATTGGCATAGTACTGCAGCGATGGAGATCCTGCTGGCATCTGTCCTAAGATAATAAACGAGCCTCGGATTAGGCAAGCGGAGGATTGGAACATTACTAAACAAAATTTTCAATTTTGACAATGCAGAAATTAATAATGCATCTTTAACATCCAATTTTACAGAAGCTTTTAAAACATTGGAAAATACACTTGTAATCTCCGCTAAATTTGGAATAAATTTACTATAGTAATTCACTAACCCCAAAAGGCGTCTGACCTGTTTCTTGGTGGTAGGTATGGTCAGATTCATAATTTTGGTAATAATTTTCTGGTCAGTCTTTAGTTGACCTTGAGAAATGACATGACCCAAAAACTCAATTTCTTTTAGGCCCAATTCGACTTTGCTCGGTTTGACAGTGAGCCCGAAGAGTCGCAACCTATTAAAGACATGTCTCAGTTTCAGTAGGTGTGTTGTCCAGTCATCAGTATGGACACATATATCATCTATATAGGTCACTGTATTCGTCACTCCATGAAGTAGATCTCTAGTTAAGCGTACGAAAGTGGCAGGAGCGTTTCGAAGTCCGAAAGGAAGAAAACGCCACTCGTATAGTCCTAAAGGTGTTGAGAAAGCAGTAAGATGGATGGATTGAGACTTCATAGGGACTTGCCAATATCCCTTAGTGAGATCTAATTTAGAAAAGATTTTGGAGGTGGACATGTCAAGAATAAGATCTTCGCAGGAAGGAATTGGCTCTGCGTTGATCTTGGTGACTTTGTTGAGCTTTCGATAGTCCACGCACAGACGAATTGTAGAATCTTTCTTCTTAACTAGAACAATTGGAAAAGAGTACTCCGAGGTGGATTTCTGGATGATCCCACTAGCCTCTAAATTCAGAATTTCCTTATTTAGATTTTCCCTATAGCTTAGTGGGATTGAGTACGGCCTGCATATAATAGGCTTAGAGTCCGAAAGAAGAATGGAGTGTTCGATTCTGTCCGTCCTACCTGGAATGTCAGAGAATATGTCTTTGTATTCCGTCACTAATTCTACTAATTGTCGTCGTTGACTGTCTGTTAGTTCCTGTTCTATATGTATGCTATCTAATGTAGCAGTCTTGTCTACAATAGGAACTGGTAGTTCCATTCCGTCGTCGTCTACCTGATTCAGTACGGTGGTGGTGCTAAGTGTGTATTCTGTATTCTCGCTAAGTGTATGCTCGTCGGATATGCCAGTCTCGCTAACTAGTGTAGTTGCGTTGTGTATGTCTGTCGTCTGATCACTTGGTGTGGGTGCACTGTGTTCGTCTGTCTCTACTTCTGTCTCTTGTCGTGAATAGTAAGGTTTCAACATGTTGACATGGAATATCTTTAAGTTTCCGTTTATTGATATTTCATAGTCAACATCTGAAATTTTACGTACCACCTTGAATGGCCCTTGCCATGAAGTCAATAATAAATTTCGTTTGTCAGGAAGCAAGAGAAGTATGTCTTGATCTGGTTCAAGTTCAATTGTTCTCGCCCCTTTGTTGGCCTTGTACATAGGTCGACCATCGTTGATATGAAGCGATTTCCTTTGCTGGACACCTGATTCAGGGGTCCAACAATATCTACCGCCACACTCTCAAATGGCCTAGAAACCAGTGTAGAAGGTTGTACTTCAGCTGTAACATGTTTACCCTTTCGTACTAACTGTTGACAGACATTACACGAACGACAAAATAATTTAATATCATTGCAAAAACCTGGCCAATAAAAATGAGCCTGAATTCTGGCCCTGGTTTTGTCATATGCAAGACGGCCAGCTAACGGTGACTCATGTGCAATCTTTAGCACAGTTATGCGATGTTGTACAGGTAACACCGTTTGCTGAATGTTATGGTTACCAGTAGTATAATGTTTAGTAAGAATGCTATTATTTAATCTGAAGAACCCTGAAGCGTTCTTTGTAACCTTGGCTCGTTCTTTCATTAATTTTAAATAAGGAGACAAACTAGGATCAGCTTTCTGCTGTTCTATGACTTTTTGTCTGTTGGTATCATCAGTGCTAGATGGAGAAAGCACCAGTAGTCTCTTATCTTGAAGCGTGTCTTGATGTTTTATAGTGTCTGCTCTGGTTGTTGCATTAACTGCATTCAGTTGGTTCCATGCAGTTATTTCATCGCTAGTACATTGTTTTAGCTGGGGTAAGCAACCCAGAATTAGATCAGTACAAGGGTTATCAAGTATAGCACAAGTAAATGTACCCGACAGGAAAGGAGTGTTTATACGGGCATTGGCCAAAGGGTAAATTTCAATGTTACCCGAAAAGTTTCTGCAGTTGACAGAGTCACCTGTATAATCCTCTTGACTCACCAGTTCCTTTCTGAGACCAATAAGGGTACTACCGCTGTCTAGCAAACATTGGCATGGTCTATCATTGACCATTGCATTGTGGAACTCTAGATTGCCTCTGGAGGCTAAGGCTGCATTCACACTCTCAGATGAGAATGGAACTGTATGTCCACATTCTAATTTTCCGTCAGCATGAAACTGGTGACATCGCTCACAACCGTCAAAACTCAACATATCGTTTACACAACAAACCTCTTCCGTCTGGTTAACAGGTAAGTCATTTTCAACATCACACTCAGTCTCACTACCACTATCAGAAGATGTATCAAGTAAAATAGCATTGTTGGCTTTCATACGTTGGCGGCCAAGGCACTTATTTGAATAATGGCCGTAGCTGGAACAAAAAAAAAACATTTAATGGCACGCCGGTATGCAGATCTTTTGTTCTGTTGCTTCTTAATCACATTTTCAAGATGTGCCGGATAACTCGGCGATTTGTCACACATTGAATAAGTGTCATGTAAAAGTTGACAGTGGATATATTTTGAAACTTTTCTATCTTTCTTGTCAAATTTATTAAATGGTTTTCTATTGCTCTGATAGTTTTTAGATTGATCTTTTACAAAGGAAACTATTTCAGAGTCATTTGAAGTTTTAAAAATATTTCTGTTTGAAGAAAAATATGCCGACCCTTTCTTTTCAAACTGTTCTATGGTCTCAATGTCTGACTGCTGCAAAAATTTAGCAAAAGAGGATGGTATCGTGGATATTACCTTATCCATAGTTATTAAATTTTTCAATCTATCAAAGTCTTTTCCTATGTTAGCTGCTTTAAGCCACCTATTTAGTACACTTTGAACATTTGAGACGTAGTCAATGAAAGTCTCAGTAGGTTTAGGTTTTAAAGTTGAGAACTGAACCTGATACCCAGGGGCATCAAGTAAAAAGTGTTGCATAATCCTATCACGGATGTATTGGTAGTCAGATCTAAGATCTGTTGGTATAGATTCTATTACTGTAAGGGGCTCACCACTTAGGTTCTTCATATAAATCATAGCCCACATCTCTAAAGGAACTTGGTGATATTTAAACTGATACTCGACATTTTCTGTCCAGGCAGATATTGAATCCTCTTTACAATATGCTTTGATAATATTTTTGTATTTGTTGAACTTATTTTCTTCTTGTTGACTTTTAAGTTTAGTGGCAGAGATCTCTGCGTGTGAGTCTACATCCATCTCCTTCATCTTTAACTGTGTCTCTGATTCTACTTGTATTTGTTTTTCCTTAACTCTTGCCATTTCATCTATTTCTTTTTGCTTTAATTCTCTCTCCTGATCTAATGTCTTCTGTTTTAATTCTAGTTCTTTCTGTTTAATTTCCTTATCTTGTTGTAACTGTTGTTGCTTAATTTCCTTATCATGTTCTAGTTGTTTTTGTTTTGTTATCTCAGCTAGTTGTGTTAATTCTTTTTGATGCTCTCTTTCTCGAGTGCGTTCATCTCTTTCTGCATCCTTTGCTTCTTTAAATTTCTTATCAGCATATTCTTCTAGCTCTTTACCTGTGTATTGCAATTCTTTGCCTGCTTTAATGAAGTCAGCTAGAGTAGCCATGTTGTTGTGGAATTGGCTCGCGTTGACTTTAACTGACTGCTTTAATTAGTTATTATTCTTTGATATGCTATGTTATTTAATATCTGAGCACTACAAATTGTACTCTTTGTTTACATTCTGGAAAATTGTATTCTCCACAAAATTAGAGCACAAAGTCTGTTCATACAATACACGCTGAAAAAGAGATGCACTATTAATCACAATGCATGCCAAAAACGTAGGTTTTACTCAACTTAATGTTCCCCAGAACAAGGAACAACACGTCAGCAACACCGGTCCCGTTGTTTGGCACCCCGGAATACACACGAGTTTTCTACTCAGGTCACCCTGTTTGGCACATCGGCACACACTCACGTTATTTATCAGCTGTTGTTCGCCCTGTTTTACAGAGCAGCAACAATTAACAACTCGTAAACGAAAAATAGATTTTTGACAAATTGTTACAATGACACTGACATGCCCACGAACAAACAGAACATCGATTAATTAATATTTAATGTCAATGTCCTGTCTTCGTTCTACAGTAATATGTCTTTCGTTACTAACCTAGTTTAATCTATGGAAGTATGGTGCAGGCCAAATCTAATTTGCATAGCCGAAAGTAGTGCCCTCGTGACGGTAAACAAATAGAAAAGTACGAAAAAAAATCAATAACTGCTTTTAAATAAATATAAATATAATAATAATGTGTAAATAAATAAATATATTCATTCTCTAACTTAAATAAACAAATAATACTTAATATATATCGTAAAGATTCAGGCAGGCAGCAGCTTCGCAGTTCGTAAACACTGAAATGCTGATTGCAAATGGCGAGGCCCAACTGTTTGTCAATCGTGCCACGTCACAGGCGCAGCGCTATTTTTAGCTTGCAAAAATCAATACTGTCGCTGACCTTTGTATTGCTCCGCCATGAATCATTTTTGCCAATTATTCAAAAACAAATAAATAATTACAT
This sequence comes from Cepaea hortensis, assembly GCA_963921405.1. Classification (NCBI taxonomy): domain Eukaryota; kingdom Metazoa; phylum Mollusca; class Gastropoda; order Stylommatophora; family Helicidae; genus Cepaea; species Cepaea hortensis. The sequence continues at coordinate 11,024,389 of OY992887.1, read as the reverse complement.
AAATAAATGAAAGAAGAACATAATATAAATACTTACAACTTTGAAAAGCACATTATTTAAATATATAACATTCTAATAAGCACAAATAAACATTATTTCATCACGATAGGCACAATTCTGCTGGCAACTCGATCTAGTCTGCACACGTCATAGTCACTGACACAAATTAAACATTTAATCTTTGTAATATCCTATCTGTAACCCTAGTCTAGAGCCGTGGGTAAGTGTTATAGCTTGAACTCAGGTTCAAGCGGCACTTCTGACACCACATTTAATCCTATTGCCTGTCAACAACTCATGTTTCAGGCATCATCGGATTACTTCTCCCACACCCTACAAGAAACTTGCAAGTCGTGTGCGAGGAATGAAATGGTACATTTTATTGCCGTTGGCTCTTTACAATTGCAAAAACAGTCGCTATCTAATCACACATAAAGTCACAATATTCTCTATCACTAGTTTTCATAAATCCTATAGCTAATCTCTATCTACTAGGCTATATGAAAACACATATCTATTCTATACGATGTGAACACTACAGAGTCAGTCCCCAGTCTGACTTGCTTCACTCGCGTCGCTACACGCCACGCGGAAGGACCTTCATACGCCCTTCGGCTCTTTGCGTGCTAGGCCAGTTAGCACGCTTCTATTAGCTGGCTTTGGTTTCAGTGCTAATCGTTGCTATCACGCAGGCGTGATTCTGTCGTGACCAGTAGTGCTAACTATCTGGTCAACGCCTTCGTGTGAGGACTAGTTAATAGTCCCCTTTTTCTATCATCTATCCTGCCCTGATCCCGGGCACTCTGTTCCCTCTACTCAATCTGAGGTTGACCCCACGTCCCGGTGGTGTTCTATCATGAGGCAGGCTTCCTGCCTCCTCCTTCAGTCTTTGACATCCCAGAAGGAATCTCGAAAATTTAGTTATACCCTCAACTAGAGCAAGGGCTTCCAACTGCGGTGTCGACCCAGAGCGTTCTCTAGGTTTTAAATTTCTCGAGAAGTAATATACAGGATGTAGGATGTTATCATGTTTCTGTAACAGAACTGCTCCAATCGCTACGGAGCTCGCGTCTGTGCGTAATCTGAAAGAAATAAGAAAATTTGGCAATTTGAGAATGGGATTCTTTAAACTATTGTCAGAGAAATAAGATAATACTTTATGGAATGCAAATTTTAGGCATTCATTGCTTACAATTTTCTCGGGTTGATCTTTTGTTAGTAAGTTAGTAAATACTTCGGTCAGTTCAGCAAAATCTGGTATGAACTGCCTATAATAATTTATCAGTCCCAACAAACTTCTGACTTGCTTTTTCGTAGTCGGAAGTGAGAGTTTTAGTATCTTGGACACAATGTTATCGTCTGTCGTGACAAAGCCATTAGATATTTTGTACCCCAAGAAGGATATTTCCTGATAGGCTATGTCTACTTCTGCAGGCTTCACCGTCAGTCCGTGCTGTCTAATGCGTTCAAATGTCTGTTCTAATGTCTTTATGTGGTCTGTCATTGTCTTTGTGTGAACACAAATGTCGTCTATGTAACAGATAATATTCGGTATGTCTACTAGTAGAAGTCGTGTCATACGTACGAATGTTGCTGGGGCATTGACAAACCCAAATGGAAGTTTGCACCATTCGTACAGTCCCCAAGGTGTGGCAAAAGCTGTCAGATGTCTGCTCTGTTCGTCTACTGCTATTTGCCAGTAACCTTTCGTCATGTCTACCTTCGTAAATAACCTTGCGTTTGTCAGTTCTGTCAATAGATCTTCAGAGTTTGCCATTGGCTCTAAATCTAAAAGAGTTATCTTATTTAATTTCCTATAGTCGACACAGAGTCTTATTGTGTTGTCCTTTTTGCGTACTATGACCATTGGAGATGAGAAATTTGATTGGGATCGTCTAATGATGTTGTTTTTCTCTAAGCTGATGATCTCTTGATGTAAGTGTTCTTTGTAATGCAATGGAATGGTGTATGGTCTGCATTTTATGGGTGTATTTGACGTGAGTGTGATGTGATGTTGTACTAATTCTGTTTGTCCTGGGTTGTTGGAGAAAATGGTGTTGTACTGTTGTATGAGCTGTTTGCAACTGTCTGTTTCTGCTTGAGTTAACTTTGGGTTGATCTTAATTTCCTTCAAGCAGTTTGTCGTGTCTAATGCAGGTGTTGGAATTTAGTCACTAGCCTCGTCATCTTCATGGTCTATTATCACTGTACGTGCTGTTGTATCGTCTTGTTCGTGGTCTCTGTTGTAATATGGTCTTAGCATATTGATGTGGAATATTTTGTGTTTGTCTTTTATTTGAATCTCATAGTCTACCGGTGAAATTTGTCTCGTCACTTTAAATGGTCCTTGCCAAGAATCAGTCAATAAGTGTCTGTCACTAGGTAGAAGAAGAAGAACGTCCTGTCCAGGTGTCAACGTTATTGTCCTGTTACCTTTGTCAGCATATTGTCTATATGTAGCACCAGATAATTTTAGTGCATCCTTTGCAATTATACAAGATTTGATGATTCTTTCACGCAATGATGTAACGTATACGTATGATGATATGGGTTTGAGTAAAGGAGTGGATTCAGTTAACATTTGGTGATAGATGCTTAATGGGCCACGTGGTTTGGCACCATAGATAAGTTCAAAAGGAGAGAAACCTGTACTAGCATGTGGCACCTCGCGATAAGCAAAGAGAATAGCAGGTAAATATACGTCCCAGTTATTGGGGTGCTCTTGCGTGACTTTAGCAAGCATACGCTTTAAATCGCCGTTAAATTTTTCTATAATTCCACTCGAGTGAGGATGGTACGGGGAATTGAAACATTGCTTCACTCCTAGCATTTTGGGGAAAGCTTGAGTAGATGCGGCGATAAACTGACTTCCCCTATCTGATTGGATAGTGTCTGGAAATCCTATCCGTGAAAATATATGGAAGAAAACTTCCATTATGTCATTGGCAGTTATGTTCTTTAGCGGAATCGCTTCAGGCCAGCGGCTACATTGATCAATAATAGTTAATATATATCTATTCCCTCTTGTTGTAATCTGATTAAGAGGGCCCACTATGTCGACAGATATTTTCTCAAAAGGTCGACTGGCTAAGTCAGTAACTTGTAACTTTGCCTGTGGGTTTTTTCCTTTCTTTACAAGTTTTTGGCAGATGTCACAACTCCTGCAATATTGCTTAATGTCATTGCAGAATTTGGGCCAGTAAAACTGTGATAATAATCTTGATCTGGTCTTAGCGTATGCCATATGCCCTGCAAGAGGTATATCATGGGCAAGATGTAAGGCTTGCTTACGATACTCACTTGGCAAAACAGTTTGCTCTGTTGTGGTGTCACCTCTGGTATAATACCTGGTGAGGATACAATTTTTCAAAGCAAAATGCCATCTTGCATTTTTGGTTAACTTTGGCTTTTTGCCGATCAGATTAAAATATTTTGACAATGAAGGATCAGCCTTTTGGGCTGTTACAAAAGTCTCCTTCATGGTTTTAGGAGGTAGTAATACTGGGCTAAGCATTTCTATAGCCTCAGTCTGATTAATTTCATCTTGCATTCTAGCAGTAGATCTAGTTACTGCGTTCACACATTCAATGATATCAGATGGTGATGAAATAGTGTTATCAATGATGTCATGAGATCTTAGTGCTACATTAGCTACCATACATTCATTAGGTGGTACAACATTATCAATGATGACATTTGATGGTGATGTTGTGATCTCATTAATGCAAAGAGATGTTATGTCATGAGGCATATCATTCACCTCTGGTAAATTTCCAATTATAATATCACACACCGGGTTTGTTAATGCTGCGCATTTTACTTTCCCAGTGAGGAAAGGTGTTTGAATATATGCCCATGCTAGTGGGTACTTTTCAATATTGCCGGAGAATGTTCTGCATGTTACGTGCCTGCCTGTATAGTCTGTAGGCATTATGAACGTTCTCTTCAGTCCAATCAGTAAACTTCCCGTGTCCCGAAGGACTGTAGCAGGCTTGCCATTCACATATCCTTGATGGATGTTTATTCTACCTTTGGAATCTACTACCAAATTAGCTTCTTCATTGGCAATAGGAATGGAGTGGCCGCATGTTAAAATACCATCTTCATAAAAGGTATTGCAAACAGTACATTTATTTGCGTTAAACATATCAAAAGCCTGTGCTGAGTTCACAGGGTGTTTCTCTGATTGTTCTTCATCTGATGATGAACTATCAAATAAGGCGGCATTGGCTTTGTTGGTCATTTGCCTACCTTTACAATCATGGCGATAATGTCCATACGCCTTACAGAGGAAACATTTACGCAAATTTCTAAAGGATTTACGCTCCTTATCTTGTCTGTTTACGATGTTCTGTAAATATGTAAGATATGCGGGGTTCTTGTCGCACATCTCGCCTTGATGATGTGAAATTTTACAATATTTACAATGGTTGTACTTCTCAGATGTAGGCTTATAAGGTTTTTGCCTACTATAGGGTTTGTCATAATTAGCCGATGCTACAAAGTTGGTTTCAGTAGCTTCACTGGCAAAACAATGTTTGTTGGCTGTGTAATAAGCCGAACCACGCCTCTCAATCTGCTCTACACTCGTACATTCATTCTCTTGCAAAAACTTTGAAAATGCTGATGGAATGGATGAAATGACTTTATCTCTAATGATAAGATCTTCTAACTTTTGATAGTTCTTATCAATTTTAGTTGCTGAAGTCCATTTGGTAAATATATCTCGGACTAAGCAGAGGTAGTCAGAGAACGTTTGAGTCGGTTTGGGGCTCAACTTGCTGAATTGTTCTCTGTAACCTGCCTCATCTAACATAAAATGTGCCATAATCTTTGATTTTAGATAATGGTAATCTTTTCTGAGGTCTTTGGGGATAGTCTCTGTGACTTTCAGAGGCTCCCCTGATAAACTTCTCATATAAATTATATTCCATTCAGACAATGGGACCTGGTAATGGTCCATTAAAGTCTCAAAATTTTGGGTGAAGGCTGCAATGCAGTCACCCGAGGTATAATTTCTTACGATACCTTGATATTTCTTGTACTGGTTTTCTTTCTCCAGTCTCTCAGATTTCTTGGACTCTTTGTTTATGGCAGTCTCAGTATCAAGTTGTTTGATTTTTAATTGCACTTCCAGCTCTTCCCGTTTACTCTGAGCTGCTATCTCTGCCTTCTTTAATTCTGTTTCTGCCTCTACTTGTTTGGCCGCTCTTTCAGTCTCTGCCTGCGTTAATGCTCTTTCAGCTGCTCTTTCATCGCGTTCATTAGCTTTTTCCTGTACTAGGAGGTATTCAGAGTATTTCCTTTCACTCCACTTTGTCAACTCGTCACCTGTTAACTTTAACTTTAAACCCATATCGATGAAATCATTTAATGAAGACATGATGGAAAATGCAAATGAAATATCAGACACACAATTTGTTACAAGTTGTTAGTAACGTGAACAATTTACAATTGTGTTCTATTTACAATATGTGCCTAAATTTGCATCCGAAAGTATATAGAAAGAAAAAATATACTCAAGTGTTCTGGATGCGGTGAAGAACGGTTGAAATTTGGGCTAGGAACTGTAGGGTCGCTACTTCAAAACACAAATGACCTCTACGGCCAAGGGTTTCAGATGGCACAGAAAACCTGCTTTGTTTTTGGAGAAAATAAATTAGCGTCTATTTGATGTGGTGTGTATGCTTGTCACTAAGTTTTGGTTAGGTTTGTATGGCGTTGAGTGTAATTGTAGGTCGTAATGTTGTCAGTCAACAATTTTTTTCAAAACCACAAGTCACTTTCTTTCCGAAACTTTCTGCTTTCTACAATTCACTTTTCAAAGACCATCTAACTATATCTCAACACTCTACAACATTGATGACACATCACTTACATCAAGATGACATTCAGTAAGGACATAGACATCAAGTTTACAAGATGGCGACAAGGTCACAATGGCGACAACTTCACAATGTCGACAAGGTCAAAACGGTGACAAGTTCCACAATCACAAATGTTTTACACGTTTACAAGATCAAACAATATGTATGCACTGTACGTTCACATTTAGTCTCCATGTTTAGACAATGTAATAATATATATCAAAATGAGCCTTCACAATCACATTTAAATGCACTCTAAAGTTGGACAAAAATTTCTAAGTTCACAAATCTAGGTTTTAAATGTTAATTACTTAAACCAAGTTCATTTTAAAGCCGGACGAATGCCACCACGTCCACACATGTCAGGGTCTTAAACCTGGCTCGTTAACCTAACACATGTGAGACAGTACAAATACAACGTGATTTGACTTGAGACTCAACGACACGAAGTTTCGATGGATTTATTTACAGATCACGATCTAGAGATGATCATCACAATACATAAGTTATAACAATACACTTACAGGCAACCCACAGCTTACAATCAGTCTCACAAGATGTAAAAGCACTCGACTTTCGGGCCACAGAACTACACAAGCCTTTCTCCCATCATACGTCCAGTCGAGTCCGAGTCCCAGAGCTGTCTGGCTATTTCTCGCAACGCGCCTGCCCACCTGAAGTGGCTTCACGAGGCCTGCGTGCGTCCTGCTTTGTCCTTGCCTGACCGCTGGCTGTCTCGTCAGCCGGCAACCTCGCAGGCAGGTAACCAATACTCGCCTGGCGTGCGTAACGATGTTACAGCATCCCCGCTAGGGACTATTCGCCTGGCGGGCGTAACGATGTCCCTGCATCTCTGCTGGCAATACTTTAGACTCTGACACGTATATTGTTTATATTATAATCTCCGAATATTATTCCTTGCTTCTCTTTGATCTCTCTCATTAATACTTCGCTATAGAGGGAGACGAGATCCAGTGACAAAACACATCCTTATCGTACTCCCCGCCTTAGTTGTTCATAATTTCCTTATTTATTTCCCATTTTAATTGCTCTACTTGGTTCCAGTATATATTTAAAAAAAATTATTCTGATATATTTCCTATCAATGTTAATATCTTCCAACATTTTAATCATTTCATTTTGTTTTACTTTATCAAATGCCTTAGTATAATCTATGAAGCACAAATATATGTTATTCTGTGTCTCTATTGATCCTTCATGTCAAAAAATTTACTGCCAATATAGAACCTCACGGTTCATGGCAGGGAAAGGGAGGGGTGGGGGTGGGGGATGAGCCTGAGGAATTAAGGCCGCCTGCCTTGTGCAGTCGCTGCGAACTGTGTGGATTAAGATTTTCTTGTTGCCTCCGACAGAAAAAATTCCCACACATTACCGAGGATTCGAACTCGGGTCTCCGAGAATCCGGCGTTCTAGCCACTCGGCCAGCCGCTCCTCCTAGTGTCCGTAATGTATATATATATATATATATACACTAGCTGACCCGGCCCGGCTTCGCCGAGACCCTGGTAGGGAGCATCTCATTTAGTTCATATAAGTAGTCATATAAGCTCCCGTTCCCGTTCCCGACTGTCTGTCTGTCTGTCTGTCTGTCTGTCTGTCTGTCTGTCTGTCTGACCCGGCCCGGCTTCGCCCAGTCCCTGATGGGGAGCATCTCATTTAATTCATATAAGTAGTCTTATAAGTTCCCGTTCCCGACTATCTGTCTGTCTCATTTAATTCATATTCGGCCCCTGCTCCAGTTCCCGTTCCCATAAAAGGGGGAGGAGGAGGAGGAGGGAGGAGGAGGAGGGAGGAGGTGGGCGGAGGAAAAGGAGGGAGGAAGAGGAGGAGGGAGGAGAAGGAGGGAGGAGGGGGAGGAGGAGGAGGAGGAGGGAGGAGTGGGGGAAAGGAGGAGGAGGGAGGAGGAGGGAAGGGGAGGAAGAGGGAGGAGGAGGGGAGGAGGAGGAGGAGGGAGGATGGAGGTGAAAAGAGGAGGAGGGAGGAGGAGGGAGGAGGAGGGAGGAGGGAGGAGGAGGATGTAGAGGGAGGAGGAGGAGGAGGTACAGGGAGGAGGAAGAGGGAGGAGGAGGAGGGAGGAGGAGGAGGGAGGGAGAGGGAGGGAGGAGGGGAGGAGGAGGGAGGAAGAGGGAGGAGGAAGGAGGAGGAGAGAGGAGGAGGGAGGGGGAGGAAGAGGGAGGATGGAGGGGAAGGGAGGAGGAGGGAGGAGGAGGGAGGAGGATGTAGAGGGAGGAGGAGGAGGGAGAGGGAGGAGGGAGGAGGGAGGAGGAGGAGAGAGAAGGGAGGAGGAGGAGGAAGAGGAGGAGGAGGGTGGAGAGAGGAGGTAGAGGGAGGAGGAGGAGGGAGGAGGGAGGGCAGAGGAAGAGTAGGGAGGAGGAGGGGGGAGGAGGATGGAGAAGGAGGGAGAGGGAGGAGGAGGAGGGAGGAGGAGGAGGGAGGAGGAGGGAGGAGGAGGAGAGAGTGGAGGAAGAGGGAGGAGGAGGAAGAGGGAGGAGGAGGAAGGAGGAGGAGGAAGGATGGAGGTGAAGGGAGGAGGAGGGAGGAGGAGGGAGGAGATAGGAGGATGTAGAGGGAGGAGGAGGAGGTAGAGGGAGGAGGAGGAGGGAGGAGGAGGGAGCAGGAGGAGGGAGGGAGAGGGAGAAGGAGGGGAGGAGGAGGGAGGAATAGGGAGGAGGAGAGAGGAGGAGGAGGAGGGAATAGGAGGGAGGAGGAGAGAGGGGGAGGAAGAGGGAGGAGGAGGAAGAGAGGAGGAAGAGGGGGAGGAGGAGGGAGGAAGAACGAGGATGGAGGTGAAGGGAGGAAGAGATAGGAGGAGGGAGGAGGAGGAGGGATTAGGAGGGGAGGGAGGAGGAGGAGGGAGGAGGATGAAGGAGGAGGATGAAGGAGGAAGAGGAGGGAGCTGGAGGATGAGGAGGGAGAAGGGAGGAGGGAAATGGAGGAGGAAGGGGAGGAGGAGGGAGGAGGAGGAGGAGGGAGGAGGAGGAGAGAGGAGGAGGAGAGAGGAAGAGGAGGGAGGATGATGGAGGAGGAGGGAGAAGGAGGAGGAGGAGGAAGAGGGGGGAGGAGGGAGGAGGAGGGAGGAGGAGGAGGGAGAAGGGAAATGGAGGAGGGAGAGGAGGAGGAGGGAGGAGGAGGGTGGAGAGAGGAGGTAGAGGGAAGAGGGAGGAGGGAGGAGGAGGATTATAACGCATATGCCTGTAGATAACTGCATCAAAATGGTGGGTCTGTCTATCTATCTGACCCGGCGTGGCTTCGCCCAGCTCCTGGCGGGGAGCGTCTCATTAAATTCACACAACAACAAAAAGTAACTTAAAAGAATGTCCTTCCACACACCATCCATTATTTTTAATGAAAACTGTTTTTAATCACCTACATGACCGTACTGTAGATAACTTCGTTAAGCATAAAAAGATGAGTTACAATGTTATGCATTATGCATTATTTTTATGAAAAATTTGAAAATGCCTTAAAGATTATATCATGATTTGTTATAACTCATATGCCGGTAAATAACTATAGACAAAGAGTTTATAAATCTTTGGAAACGATGCAACAATATGACTATACGTTATATAGCAACGTTATTAAAGGTTATGCCCCTTGAAATAACTTTTCTAGAGTTAAAGTCCCCTCGCTATATTGAAATTATAATGAAAAATGAAATATTAAATAATATTAATTAAGCAGCCGATTGTACACTTAAAAAAAAATGACAGTTAGCAGCGCGGGAATGAGAGGAAGACGTGTAGAAAATTTCATCTTAATCGGATGGACCGTTCGCGAACGCATAAAGGACATACATACAGACGGAGATTGCCTTTTATATATAAGATACTAGCTGACCCGGCCCGGCTTCGCCCAGTTCCTGGTGGGGAGCATCTCATTTAATTCATATAAGTAGTCATATAAGTTCTCTTTCCCGTTACCGACAATCTGTCTGTCTGTCTGTCTGTCTGTCTGTCTGTCTGTCTGTCTGTCTGTCTGTCTGTCTGTCTGTCTGACCCGGCCCGGCATCACCTAGCTCCTGGTGTTGAGCATCTCATTTAATTCATATAAGTAGTCATATAAGCTCCCGTTCCCGTTCCCGACTATCTATCTGTCTGTCTGTCTGTCTGATCCAGCCCGGCTTCGCCCAGCCCCTGATGGGGAGCGTCTCATTTAATTCATATAAGTAGTCATTTAAGTTCCCGTTCCCGACTGTCTGTCTGTCTGTCTGTCTGTCTGTCTGTCTGTCTGTCTGTCTGTCTGTCTGTCTGTCTGTCTGTCTGTCTGTCTGTCCCTCCCTCTCTGTCTGTCTGTCTGTCTGCCTGTCTGTCTAATCATTTATTGGTTGCAGTTAGAACAACCTTAGATAAACGAAGACCAACTTACAAAAAGCATTAGAAAGAGCACTTGAAAGATCTTTACATCTTCCCCAACAATTAACTTGGGTAAATGGAGCGGCGGCAGCAGCATCAGCAGAAGAAGAAAAAGGAGGAGTAGGAGCTGGGAGGAAGAAGAGGGAGGTGGAGGAGGGAGGAGGAGGGACGAGGACGAGGGAGGAAGACATAGGCGGAGAGAGGAGGAGGAGGGAAGAGGAGGGAAAAGGAGGGAGGAGTAGGAGTAGGGAGGAATAGGAGGGAGGAGGAGGGATTAGGAGGAGGAGAGAGGAGGAGGAGGGAGGAGGAGGAGGGAGGAGGAGGGAGGCGGAGGAAGGAGGAGGCAGGAGGAGGAAGGAGGAGGATGAGGGAGGAGGAGGGAGGAGGAGGGAGGAGGGAAGAGAAGGAGGGAGGAGGAGGAGGAGGGGAGGAGGAGTAGGGAGGAGGAGGAAGAGGGAGGAGGAGGGAGGAGGGGGAGTAGGAGGGAGGAGGAAGAGGGAGGAGGAAGGAGGAGGAGGAGGGAGAAGGAGGGAGGAGAAGAAAGCAGGAGGAGGAGGGGGAGGAGGAGGAGGGAGGAGGAGGGAGGAGGAGAAGGAGGAGGAGGGAGACGGAGGCGGAGGAGGAGAGGGAGGAGGAGGGAGGAAGAGGGAGGAGAAGGAGGAGGAGGGATGAGGAAGAGGACGTAGGAGGAGGAGGAGGGAGGAGGAGGGAGTAGGAGGAGAAGGGAGGAGGAAGGAAGAGAAGTGATTAGGAGGAGGGAGGAGGGCGAGGAGGTAGGAGGAGGAAGAGGGAGGAGGAGAGAGGATAAGGAGGGAGGAGGAGAAGGGAGCAGGAGGGATGAGGAGGAGGAAGGAGGAGTGGGAGGAGGAAGGAGAAGGAGGGGAAGGAGGAGGGGTTAGGAGGAGGAGGGAGGAAGAGGGAGGAGAAGGAGGAGGAGGGATAAGTGGGAGGACGTACGAGGAGGAGGAGGGAGGAGGAGGGAGTAGGAGGAGAGAGGAGGAGAAGGGAGGAGGAAGGAAGAGGAGTGATTAGGAGGAGGGAGGAGGGCGAGGAGGTAGGAGGAAGAAGAGGGAGGAGGAGGGAGGAGGGCGAGGAGGTAGGAGGAGGAAGAGGGAGGAGGAGGGAGGAGGAGGAGAGAGGAGGGGAGAAGGAGGAGGGAGGAGGAGGAGGAAGAGGGAGGAGGAGGAGGGATGTGGAGGGAGGAGGAGGATGGAGGAGGAGGGAGGAGGAGAGAGGATGAGGAGGGAGGAGGAGAAGGGAGGAGGAGGGATGAGGAGGAGGGAGGAGGAGAGGGAGGAGGAGGGAGGAGGAGAGGGAGGAGGGGGAGGTAGGAGGAGGAGGGAGGAAGAGGGAGGAGAAGGAGGAGGAGGGATGAGGGGAAGGACGTAGGAGGAGGAGGGAGGAGGAGGGAAGAGGAGGAGGGAGTAGGAGGAGAGAGGAGGAGAAGGGAGGAGGAAGGAAGAGGAGTGATTAGGAGGGAGGAGGGCGAGGAGGTAGGAGGAGGAAGAGAAAGGAGGAGGGAGGAGGAGGAGGAAGGAGGAGGAAGAGGGAGGAGGAGGGAGGAGGAGGAGAAAGAGGGAGGAGGAGGATGGAGGAGGGAGAGGGAGGAGGGGAAGAGGGTAGGAGGAGGAGGAGGAGGAGGAGGAGGAGGATTATAACGCATATGCCTGTAGATAACTGCACTGAAAAGGTGGGTCTGTCTATCTATCTGACCCGGCGTGGCTTCACCCAGCTCCTGGCGGGTAGCGTCTCATTAAATTCATACAACAAAAAAAAGTAACTTAAAAGAATGTCCTTCCACACACCATCCATTATTTTTAATGAAAACTGTTTCTAATCACCTACATGACTGTAGATAACTTCTTAAGCATAAAAAGATGAGTTACAATGTTATGCATTATGCATTATTTTTATGAAAACTTTGAAAATGCCTTAAAGATTGTATCATTATTTATTATAACTCATATGCATGTAGATAACTATAGACAAAGAGTTTATAAATCTTTGAAAACGATGCAACAATATGACTATAAGGTATACAGAAAAGTTGTTAAAAGTTATGCCCCTTGAAATAACTTTTCTAGAGTTAAGTCCCCTTGCTATATAGAAATTATAATGAAAAATTAATTAATATTAAGTAAGCAGCCAATTTTACACTAAAAAAATATCACAGTTGGCAGCGCGGGAATGAGAGGAAGACGTGTAGAAAATTTCATCTCAATTGGATGGACCGTTCGCGAACGCATAAAGGACATACAGACGGAGATTGCCTTATATATATATATATACTAGCTGACCCTGCCCGGCTTCGCCCAGACCCTGGTGGGGAGCATCTCATTTAATTCATATAAGTAGTCATATAAGTTCTCGTTCCCGTTACCGACTATCTGTCTGTCTGACTGACTGTCTGTCTGTCTGTCTGACCCTGCCCGTCTTCGCCCAGACCCAGTCCAGCCCATGGTGGAGAGCATCTCATTTAAATCATATAAGTAGTTATATAAGATCCCGTTCCCGACTATCTGTCTGACTGTCTGTCTGTCTTGGTTAAATGGAGGAGGGAGGAGGAAGAGGGAGGTGGAGGAGGGAGGAGGAGGGCGGAGACAGGAGGAGTAGGGAGGAATAGGAGGGAGGAGGAGGGATTAGGAGGAGGGGGGAGGAGGAGGGAGGAGGAGGAGGAGGGAGGAGAAGGAGGGAGGATGAGGGAGGAGGAGCAGGAGGAGGAGAGGGAGGAGGAGAAAGAGGGAGGAGGAGGAATGTGAAGGGAGGAGGAGGTAGAGGGAGGAGGAGGGAGGAGGAGGAGGGAGGAGGAGGGGGAGGAGGAGGAGGGAAGAGGAGGTAGAGGGAGGAGGAGGGAAGAGGGAGGAGGAGGAAGGAGGAGGAAGAGGGAGGAGGAGGAGTGAGGAGGTAGAGGGAGGAGGAGGAGGGAGGAAAAGGGAGGAGGAGGGAGGAGAAGGAAGAAGGAGGAGGAGGGAGGAGGCAGAGGGAGAAGGAGGAAGGAGGAGGAGGGAGGAAGAGGGAGCAGGAAGAGGGAGGAGGGAGAGGGAGGAGGAAGAGGGAGGAGGAAGAGGAAGAGGGAGGAGGAAGAGGAGGAAGAGGAGGGAGAGGGAGGAGGGGAAGAGGAAGAGGGTAGGAGGAGGAGGGGAGAGGAGGAGGAGGAGAAGGGAGGAGGAGGGAGGAGGTAGTAGGATGGAGAAGTAAGAGGGAGGAGGTAGGAGGAGGAGGAGGGACGAGGAGGCAGGAGGAGGAAGAGGGTAGGAGGAGGAAGAGGGGAGAGGAGGAGAAGAATGGAGAAGGAGGGAGGAGGAGAAGGAGGAGTGAGGAGGAGAAGGAGGAGGCAGAGGGAGAAGAAGGAAGGAGGAGGAGGAAGGAGGGAGAGGAAGGAGGGAGAATGAGGAGGGGAGGAAGGAAAAGGGGAGGGGGAGGAGGAGGAGGGAAGGAGGAGGAGGAGGAGGAAGGAGGGAGGAAAAGGGAGGAGGAGGGAGGAGAAGGAAGAAGGAGGAGGAAGAGGGAGGAGGAGGAGAAGAGGAGGAGGAAGAGGGAGGAGGAGGAGGAGAGGGAGGGGGGGAGGTGGAGTAGAGGAGGACGGAAGGAGGGGGAGGAAGAGGGAGGAGGAGGGAGGAGGAGGAGTGAGGAAAAGGGAGGAAAAGGGAGGAGAAGGAAGAAGGAGGAGGAGGGAGGAGGTAGAGGGAGGAGGGAGGAGGAGGGAGGGAGGAGGAGGAGTGAGGAGGTAGAGGGAGGAGGAGGAGGAGGGGAAAAGGGAGGAGGAGGGAGGAGAAGGAAGAAGGAGGAGGAAGAGGGAGGAGGAGGATGGAAGAAGGAGGAGGAAGAGGGAGGAGGAGGAAGAGGGAGGAGGAGGATGGAGGGAGGGAGAGGGAGGAAGAGGGAGGAGGAGGAAGGAGGAGGAAGAGGGAGGAGGAGGATGGAGGAGGGAGAGGGAGGAGGGGGAAGAGGAAGAGGGTAGGAGGAGGAGGAGGGGAGAGGGAGGAGAAGAATGGAGAAGGAGGGAGGAGGAGGGAGGAAGGAGGAAAGAGGGAGGAGGGAAGAAGGAGGAGGGGGAGGGAAGAGGAGGGAGAGAGGAGGAGGGAGAGGGAGGAGGAGGGAGGAGGAAGAAGGAGGAGGAGGGAGGGATGAGAACGCAGGAGGAGGAGGAGGGGGGAAGAGGAGGAGGAGGGAGGAGGAGGAGGGAGAGAGAAGAGGAGGAGAGGAGGGGGGAGGGAGGGAGGAGGAGGTAGAGGAGGTGGTGGTGGGGGTGTGATAGTCCAGGAGGCTGGGAGAGGGTGAGGTTGAGGAGAGAGAGAGAGGAGGTGGAGAGCGCCGTCAGCTGACCCGCCGGCGTCGCCAGGCGGTGGCTGGCTGGCCCGCGAGGGAGGTCGTGGCTGCGGTGAGG
>OY992887.1:10764521-11009559 GCA_963921405.1 Cepaea hortensis | reverse complement strand
AGAGGGAGAAGGAGGAAGGAGGAGGAGGGAGGAGGAGGGAGAGGGAGAAGGGGAAGAGGGTAGGAGGAGGAGGAGGGGAGAGGAGGAGAAGAATGGAGAAGGAGGGAGGAGGAGGGAGGAAGAGGAAGAGGGAGGAGGAGGAAGGAGGAGGGGGAGGGAAGAGGAGGAGAGACGAGGAGGGAGAGGGAGGAGGAGGGAGGAGGAAGAAGGAGGAGGAGGGAGGATGAGAACGCAGGAGGAGGAGGAGGAGGGAGGAAGAGGAAGGAGGAGGGGAGGGAAGAGGAGGAGAGAGGAGGAGGGAGGGTGAGGAGGAGGGAGGAGGAAGAAGGAGGAGGAGGAGGGAGGATGAGAACGCAGGAGGAGGGAGAGGGAGGAGGATGAGGAGGAGAGAGGAGGTGGAGAGAGGAAGAGGTAGAAGGAGGAGGGAGAAGGAGGAGGGAGGAGAAGGAGGGGGAGGAGTAGGAGGAGGAATGATGAGGAGGGAGGAGGTAGAGGGAGGAGGAAGAGGAGGGATGTGGAGGACGGAGGAGGAGGGAGGAGGTAGAGGGAGGAGTAGGAGAAAGGAAAAGGGAGGAGGAGAGAGGAGGAGAAGTGAGGAGGTAGGAGGAAGAGGAAGAGGAAGAGGGAGGAGGAGGTAGAGGGAGGAGGAGGATGGAAGAAGGAGGAGGTAGAGGGAGGAGGGGGAGGGGAAGAGGAAGAGGGTAGGAGGAGGAGGGGAGAGGAGGAGGAGGGATGTGGAGGAAGGAGGAGGAGGGAGGAGGTAGAGGGAGGATGAGGAGGGAGGAGGAAGAGGGAGGAGGAAGAGGGAGGAGGAGGATGGAGGAGGGAGAGGGAGGAAGAGGGAGGAGGAGGAAGAGGGAGGAGTAGGAGGGAGGAGGAAGGAGGAGGAGGGGAGAGGAGGAGGGAGGAGGCAGAGGGAGAAGGAGGAGGAGGAAGGAGGGAGAGGAAGGAGGGAGGATGAGGAGGGAGGAGGTAGAGGGAGGAGGAGGAGGAAGGAAGAGGGAGGAGGGAGAGGGAGGAGGAAGAGGAGGAGGGTGGAGGGAGGAGGTAGAGGGAGGAGGAGGGAGGAGGTAGAGGGAGGAGGAAGAGGAGGGAGAGGGAGGAGGAGGATGGAGGAGGGAGAGGAGGAGGGAGGAGGAGGAGGGGAGAGGAGGAGGAGGAGGAAGGAGGGAGAGGAAGGAGGGAGAATGAGGAGGGGAGGAAGGAAAGGGAGGTGGAAGAGGAGGAGGAGGTAGGAGGAAAGAGGTAGGGGGAGGAGGAGGTAGAGGGAGGAGGAGGAGGAAGGAAAGGGAGGAGGAAGAGGAGGAGAAGGGAGGAGGGAGGAGGAGGAGGTAAAGGGAGGAGGAGGGAGGAGGAGGAGAAGGGAGTAGGAGGAGGGAGAGGGAGGAGGAGTGAGGAGGAGGAGAGAGTAGGCGGAGGGAGGAGGCGGAGGGAGCAGGAAGAGGGAGGAAGAGGGAGGAGGAGGAGGAAGGAGGAAGGAGGAGTAGAGAGTGGGAGGAGGGAGGAGGCGGAGGGAGGAAGAGGGAGAAGGGAGGAGGAGGGAGGAGGTAGTAGGATGATTGATTGCCATCCCACCAGGTTAATATGTTATCGCGGACCTCAGAGAGAAGTGTCTATGTAGAAGACCATTTCCTGGACGTACGTATTTTGGGAGGGGGAGGAGGGAGGAGGGAGGAGGAGGAAGAAGAAAAAAAAACTACGACAGTTGGCATCTCTGGAATGAAAGGAAGGCGTGTAGAAAATTTCATCTCAATCGGATGGGCCGTTCGCGAGCGTATAAAGGACATACATACAGACAGACATACAGACAGAGATACGGACAGAGATACGGACATCCTAATTTATATCCATTTAATCAAGACAGACAGACAGTCAGACAGATAGTCGGGAACGGGATCTTATATGACTACTTATATGATTTAAATGAGATGCTCTCCACCATGGGCTGGACTGGGTCAGACAGACAGACAGATAGATAGATAGACAGACAGACAGACAGTCGGGAACGGGAACTTATATGACTACTTATATGAATTAAATGACATGCTCCCCATCAGGGTCTGGGCGAAGACGGGCTGGGTCAGACAGACAGACAGACAGACAGTCAGACAGACAGATAGTCGGTAACGGGAACGAGAACTTATATGACTACTTATATGAATTAAATGAGATGCTCCCCATCAGGGTCTGGGCGAAGCCGGGCAGGGTCAGCTAGTAAGATATATATATATATATATATATATATATATATATATATATATATATATATATAGGGGTTAAGGACTTTGTTCGTAATCCCGTATACTCTCGTATGAAATACAGCTGCACGAGATTCGGCGGCGGGTCACGTCACGCTGGTTACTTACGGGGGTATGTGAGCCGGTCGTTCAGAAAGCAATGGCAAACTACTGAACGTAAACACTTGCCAAGACACCAACAGCAGCTGGAAAAATGCTGGTGTTTACTGCAATGTGCTGTAAAAGGATATGCAATTAAAAATAAAATATGTATATTGCATTGTTTGTACCTTTTCCTTCCACAAATCCATACTTCACCAATTTCCATTTTTATTTTCTTTCTTGTTCTTCTTATTATAATTCTGAGTAGAACCTTAGTGACATGGTTTATGAGGTTAGTCGTTGAAAAATCTTCGCATTCATTTGCCCCTGGCTTTTATGGTAGAGCTATAAATACAGATTTCAGCATAGTGATTTCTCAGTACATAAGGAGAGACAAGAAAGACCAAGCTACAGAGCACTACATACCGAGAGTGCTGCAGTGTTCTAGGTGCCAGACATTTTGCCAAACCCGTGCCACATGCAAGAGTGACGTGGAGGTATGTAGACCTCTCTGAACCCCATCCAAAGACCGACACGTTAACAGTATTAACAGCCGTTCAGAGCATCCTGGACGAACTAAAGCAAATTCAGCAGGCGATTGAGCAGGTTGCCGCTTGAATGGCTACAATAAAGACCGAAACAGAAGAAATTCTAGCAAAATTCAAGAAGAAAAAGAAAAGACAAAAGAACCTATCAAACAGATTCAAGAAGAAAGACAACAAATAGAACTGCTCAAGACCAAGTCTGAAACACCTGAACCAGAAGATGCAAAGGCACAGACAGAAGAAGAATCAACAGAAGAAGAACTAGAACTGGATGAAGAAAGATACTCAGACCAAGACCAAGTATGTAGGGCGGTCATGAATCGGTTCCGTTCTCCACCAAGATCGAACTATCGAAACGACACACGAAATCAAAGAAGAACGAGAAGATTCAAAGACAACCCAAGACGGGGAAATAGGTGGAACACCAGGAGAGACGACTACCGGTAATCATCTGTGAAGGAAAGAGCACCACATGACAGGGTGGGAATATAATTACTCCAGGCCTCAACAAGTTGCGCGACTATGTCCAGACATGTAAAACTTCAAGGATGAAACGAACTCAATTTGCAGAAACTCAACTATTTTTACCAACTTGCTAAAATTCAGCACTTCCTGGACGATAGTTAGTCTATACATCCTATATTCAATCTCATCTCGATTATTGTTCCACAGTCTGGGATGGTTGCCCTAAATCCAATATGAAACGACTTTGCTCTCTTCAAAAGCGGGCTATACGTCTTGTTTCTGGCACAAAACACGCTGAAAGTGATGTTGTATATAGTCATATAAGGCTTCTAACACTTCGAAAGCGTTTCCTTTTTAACAAAGCCAAATTAGTGAATAAAGTAATATCTAAAAATGCCCCAGAGAATCTTCAACAGTTGATTCAGTCTCATACAATGAACAGCAAGCTCTTAAATGTATTATATGTCCCAAAACCTAGATTGGACTTATACAAAACTTTCTTTGCGTATTCTGGTGCCCACTTATGGAATGACCTTCCAAGAGATCTGAAAACTCCAAAACGTCCCTACACATTCAACCAAAAACTCTTTCAAGTCGTAAGAACTCCGACAATGAGCAAACAGGCAAGGGGCTTCCGATCATCAGAAGGAAACCCCCGTCCACAAGCATTTCGGGCCATTAATTTCTTAATACTCTCTGGGGGCGGTCCCGCCCGGGTCATGACACCGGGCGTCTTACCCCTGCCGTGGAGACGTCCCATGACATCCATACGCCTGCTGCGCCTGTTGGGCAGCCTTTCGTACTCTTCCATCATCTTACCTCTTGCGGATCTCGTTAACCACCAAGTCCCTGCGTTCCTTGGCCGTCGCCTTCAACTACATCGGATAATTCACTTGGAATCTGAACCATTGCTTGCCAAGCTGGGTGTGGCCCATTACCTCCTTCAGCTGGAGTTTAGCCTGGGCTTCTTAGACAGCGCTGACGACTTCCACTTTCTTCCCGTTTTCAAGGCGGGAACCGAGGCACTGACCGTTATGTCTGGAGATTCACGCAGCATCATCGCAAGCCTGGTTTTCCGGCTTTGAACTCCTCCACGAGGGACAGGAACGCGATGACGAACTTACTCTGCTTACAGTACAATGCGACAGTCGTCAGGCATGTGGGTACTCCAAGCCACTGTTGTATGTACCTGCTTGTGGTGCTTTTCATGGTGCTCACCGTGGTCACGCCAATGTCATATATCAGCAGCAGCCATAGGAGTTTCGGAATAAGCATAAATTGGAGGATCCAGCTTTTGAACTTGCCTATCAGCCAGGTTTTGTCGATGGTACTAAGGCCGCTCGTCACCATTGCATGTATTTCCTCCACCGCGTTCCTGTCTGTCAGGGTTGAGTCGTACACATGACCGAGACTCTTCACAGGTTCCCCCATCATCGTGGGAATCGCTTGTCCGGACACCGTGAACCTCCATTCTACCGCCTTACCCTTCATGATCGACAGGCTTCTCGATTTCTTTGGCTTGAAGCTCATCCTGCACCAGTGAATCAGATCGTCCAGTCTGAGGAGAATGCTGCGAGCATCACGCTCCTTCGGTGTCAGGATTGTCGTATCGTCCAAGAAGGCCTTCAGCGGTGGCGTGTTCTGCCCTTCACTGAGCTTCGGGCCGTGTGCATAGCCGGGTGCCGCATCCAGTATGACCTGCATGGCCATGACAAATAATATCGGCGAAATCGTAATCCCATGGCAATACCCACTTCCAGGTCGATCCATCTGGTCGTCAACGTTTTGGTTGAAAACCGAATAGAGAAGCCCGAGAAGTACTGCACTAGCATCTCCGTTACGTTCTCAGGCACGAGATAAGCCTTGAGTGCATGCCACAACAACTGGTGGGGCACTGACCCATAGGCGTTGGCCAGTTCGAACCATATCACGTGGAGTTCCTCCTTCTTCGTCTTCGCTCACTTCATACCGACTATATGCCTCCATAAGTCACCTAGTGGTACCATTTTCACTATATGTTTGTGTGTGTGAGAGTGCGAAAGTGAGTGAGTGAGTGAGTAAGAGAGGATGTAATAGAGTGAGTGAGAGAGTAAGTATGAGACAAAGAGAGCGAGAGAGATTGTGTATGTGTGTGTGAAAGAGAGTAAGAGCGAGCGAGCGAGAGAGAGAGAGAGAGAGAGAGAGAGAGAGAGAGAGAGAGAGAGAGAGAGAGAGTGTGTGTGTGAAACAATGAGAGAGTGTGAGACAATGATAGAGAAAGTGTAGTATGCGTGAAAGAAAAATAAAGAGATATATGCTATTCCATATTTCTTCTGTATCCTCATCTTTCTTATTATCAGTTTAAATGCCCCTTGATGTTAACATTCACTATATGCCTTGCGTATTTAATTATGTTTATGTCAATTCCAGGAATTATATTCTTTATTGAATTGCATAACCTTTTCGTTTTCATTTTCACAATTTTTCCATTTGAGGATGTGTGTGTGGGGGGTGTGTGTGGAGAGAAATGGGTGGGTGAGGAGATATGTGGGGGATGTGCGGGTGTGTGAGGATGTGTGTGTGTGTGTGTGTGTGTGTGTGTGTGTGTGTGTGTGAGGGACGTGTGGGTGGGGGATGTGTGTTTTGGGTGGGGACCTGTGGGTTTGGGTATGTTTCTTGGGTGAGTGTGTGAGTATGTGAGTGTTGGTGATTAGTGGGATTTAAGGGTGTGGGTGGGTGGGAATGTGAGTGTGGATGTGGGGGGTGTGTTGTGGTGTGTGTGTAGGTGGCATGGGGATGGGTGTTGATGTTGTATGTATGGGTGGGTGTGTGTATTATGGGTGAGGGATAGGAGTGTGGGTGGGGATGTGTGGGTGTGGGATGTGTTGGTGTGGGATGTGTGGGTGGGGGATGCATGTGTAGGGGATGTGTGTGGTTCAGGATGTATGTGAGTGGGTGGGGGATGAGTGAGTGTGTGACGGATGTGTGTGTTCGTGGTTTAGGAATATCCGTGGGTAGGGGTGTTGTGGTTGGGGACTGCGTGATTGGGGGATGGGTGATTGGGGGTGTGTGGGTGGGTGGGGGATGTGTGGGTGAATGAGTGTGTGTGTGTTGGAGGATGGGTGGTGATGTATATGTTGGTGCTGAGAGATGCTTGGGTGGAATTGTGTGTGTTGGTGAGTGCGAGATGTGTGGGTGGGTGGCGGGGGATTGTGTATGTGGGGGATGTGTGGGTAGGTGTGAGATGTGTGGGTTGGAGGGGAATGGATGTGTATGTGTGTGGGTGCCTATGTGTGTGAGTATGTGTGTATGCAAGAAGGGAGAGAGAGAGAGGAGAGAGAGAGAGAGAGAGAGAGAGAGAGAGAGAGAGAGAGAGAGAGAGAGAGTTGAGCGCACGCATGTCATGTAACATGATATTCCATATTTTTTGTGTATTCTCATATTTCATATCATTTTGAATGCCACTTGATTCCATATTTGTTGTGTATTCTCATCTATTATATTATCATTTTGTATGCCATTTGATATAAGTGAGTGAATGAGAGAGAGAGAGAGAGAGAGAGAGAGAGAGAGAGAGAGAGAGAGAGAGAGAGAGAGAGAGAGAGAGAGAGACAGAGACAGACAGAGACAGAGACAGAGAAAGAGTTGAATTGTATCACTAATCTTTACGGTCACAATGTATATGTAAAATTGTTCTCCATTTTTATACAATTTTTGCGAGAATGCTCACGACAATCGTTAGTGTATGTGTGTGTAAAGTGTAGGAGTTTGTTCATACTAGTTTCAGTGTTTATGTGAGGCATTATGTAAGTGTCTAGATGTGAGGACGTGTGTGGGTGTGTATTTGGGGGATGTGTGTGTGTGGGAAGATGTGTGTGGGGGATGTATGTGTGGAGGAGTTGTGAGTGGGGATGTGTGTGCATGGATGAGGGATGTGTGGGTTTTGAAGAGATGTGTGGTGGGTGGGGGATATGTGTGTCCGTGAGGGATGTGTGGGTGGTGGATATTTGGCTGGATAGTTGAAAGTGTG
Organism: Cepaea hortensis; assembly: GCA_963921405.1. Taxonomy (NCBI): domain Eukaryota; kingdom Metazoa; phylum Mollusca; class Gastropoda; order Stylommatophora; family Helicidae; genus Cepaea; species Cepaea hortensis. The sequence goes on along the minus strand of OY992887.1, from coordinate 11,002,201 downwards.
TGGGTGTTGGTGGGTGGGGAGTTGTGTTGGTGGGGAATGTGTATGTCGATGGGAGGGTATGTGAGGGATGTGTGGGTGAATGGGTGTGTGGGTGTGGGGATGTGTGCGGACTGAGGGAAGGGTGTGGGGGATGGGTGTGGGGATGTGAGTGTGGGTGGGGGATACGTCTGTGTTGATGGAGGTGTGTCTGGGTGGGTGGAGGATGTATATTTGTTTAGTGAGGGTGTTTGTATGTGGTAGATGGGTGAGGGAGATGTGTGTGTGTGTGTGTGTGTGAGATGTGTGGGTGGGGATATGAATGGGGGACGTGTGTGTGTGTGAGCGCAGGATGTGTATATTGGTGGAGTGCTGTGTGGGAGGGGTGATGTTTGTTGTTGTGGGGTGTCTGGGTCGGTGGGGGAGTTGTGATTGGGTGTGGGATGTGTGGGTGGGTAAAGGATGTATGTGAGGGTGGGGGATGTGGGTTTGGCTGGGTGGTTGGCATGTGTGAGTGTGGGATAGAAGATGGGAGATGTATGTGTTGATGGGTGGGTAGGGATGTGTGGGTGTGAGTTGTTGAGGGATGAGTACTTGAGTGGTTGGATGTGGGCGGGGGATGAGTGTATGGATGCGTGTGTTGGTCGGGAGATGTGTGTGGGACATGTGTGGGGGTATATCTGGGTGGTGGGGTGTGTGTGGGTGGGAGGTGTGTGTGTGGATGGGGATGTGTTGTTGGGTGTGTAAGTGGAGGATGTGTGTTGTGGGTGGGGAGATGTGGGTAGGGGTTGTGTGGGTGGCGGATTTGTGGTTAAGGGATTTGTGATTAGGGGGATGGGTGACTGGGGGTGGATGGGTGGAGGATGTGTGGGCGAGTGAGTGTGTGTAGGTTGGGGGATGGGAGGGGGATGTGTCCGTGTGTGGGTTAGGGATGTGTGGGTGGGTTGGGGGAGATTGTGTGGGTGGGAATGTGTGCAAGTGGAGGAAATGTGGGTAGGTTCGGGTTCTGTGTGTGAACAGAGGTGGGTGAGGGATATGTGGGTTGTCGCGGATATGTGTCTGTTGGGGATGTGTGGTTAGGGATGTTTTTCGGCTGGGTGGTTTGGGGTGTGTGGGTGGGTGGTGGAGGATATGTGGTTGGATGAGTGTTGTTGGTTGGAGGATGTGTGTGTGGGTCGGGAGATTGTGTAGGTGATGGGATATGTGGGTGGGTGGGTAATGGGTGGGTGGGTGCATGTATGTGTGCCGGGGCTTTGTGGGTGGGTGGAGACCCATATATTATAGTCCAATCGGCAGTCTGTGGGTGGAGACCCATATATTATAGTCCAATCGGCAGTCTGTGGGTGGAGATCCATATATTATAGTCCAATCGGCAGTCTGTGGGTGGAGAACCATATATTATAGTCCAATCTGCAGTCTGTGGGTGGAGACCCATATATCTTATAGTGCAATCGGCAATCTGTGGGTGGAGTATATGGTCGCCATGAACTCATTCGAATTTTTACTATTGTTTTCTTGAAAGCTGTGATGCTTAGAATAGTTAAGGATTATCACATCCAGTGGCGTGTTTTGTGCAAAACATCTCACCCATTAGTCTATGGAAATATCTCTCTGACACACGTCAGATGTGCATTCCTTGTTGCTGTTAAATGTGAATTAATTACCACATGTTGAAGCCATCTCCGTTGTGGTCTTTCTCTTCCCCTGTACACTTCTCTCCATAATTACATTTTCTAGAGTGTCATACTTTGTACATGTCCATCATAAATCCAGTTTCCTCATTTCTTAACAACCAGGCTTCATAAATATTGAGTTCCTGTTTCATTGACCTGTTCGTTCTCTTTTCCATGAAGTGTATTTTCAACACTATTCTGCTACCCTATATTAAAAGGGGATACACGAGCCCCAGCTAATTTGTTAGACATCCACTGATATCTTGACACGTTGTTAAGTTGAGCTAAGAACTGATATCACTGCACTCGGGACATTCCCATACGCACTCCGTCCCTCGTTCAACAGCCAAGGAAGAGTCACACTACTAATCGTTCCCACCGCTATCTGATTGAAAGTTCTCTTGGTCTTGCCTCTCAATTTTGAGATTCTACCAGAACCCCTACCAATCCCCTGCAATCTCATCATGTCCACATATGGGTTCTCAATCTGTTCCTCCACCTTCCCCACCTGGTTCCACAGACGCACGACCACCTCCCCCTTGTCCATACATAATCTACCACCAAGAGGTGCATTCCCTGCCAGCCTATAAGCCTATTCATCCCGCACTCCCACATGGCCAGGGTAAAATATCCATACAATTCTCACAATCTGTGACCTCTGAAGCGTGGCGAGCCATTCCACACGAAACATTCCTTTCTCCACCTTACTAAGCATACTCCTTGAGTCCACGATGAAGACAATCTGTGTGCAGTGGTCTCTTCTACCCAACCGTAAGCCGCTGTGACTGCTTCGACCTACATTCTCATGCTGGAGATCGTAACCTCATATGCCAGACTCTCCTTTTTAAGAATCGTCCATTAGCCATCGCAATGAAACCCCACCCACTCCGCCTGTTTCTCGTCACTGACCCATGAGTATAGATTACTATGTTAACTTGACAAACAACATAATCATACTGTCAGTATTCCGACTATATTGCACTATCATATCCATTCCAGAAAGGGTGTAATTGCTTTAGTTTGTGTGGAGCTATGTCTACTATTGTTTCACGGTTTGTCCGCACATTTCTATCGTTCATCAGCGGAGAATGTTGATATTCAAAGACTTTCAGTTTGTGCAATCTCTTTACGTTGATTATTAATCATGAAACTGACGCGCTAGCTACTGCACTTTTGTTCTACTCAGATCTAGGTTTTGTTCTACTCAGATCTAGGTATTGTTCTACTCAGATCTACTTTTGTTCTACTCAGAACTACGTTTGGTTCTACACAGATGTACAGTTTGTTCAAGACAGATATACGTTGTGTTCTACTCAGAACTACGGTTTGTTGTCCACAGATCTACGTTGTGTTCTACTCAGATCTAGGTTTTGTTTTACTCAGATCTATGTTGTGTTGTACTCAGATCTACGTTTTGTTCTACTGAGATGTCCATATTCCGTATTTGTGGATTTCTTAGTGTAGAAAGTTAGAGAGAGAGAGAGAGAGAGAGAGAGAGAGAGAGAGAGAGAGAGAGAGAGAGAGAGAGAGAGAGAGAGAGAGAGAGAGAGAGAATGGCTGTTGTTACACGGTGAGCATATGTGGCCTAGGAGCATCAAACGGAACATCAATAGAAAGACAGCTATGAACTTCCGTCGCGCTGATGACGAAAAAGTTAATTCCATGACCCTGTTATTATAACCCTACCCGTTTGGCGACTGAGTATGGTCCCCGTGCTGTTATAACCCGCAGGGTTCTTGTCCCGGGACCTGAAACCGAGCGTCACCTTGTCAGCGCGTGACATGTCCTCGAGGCATGTTCAAACACCAGTAAGGTTTCGCTGGGGTCATCGTTGCTTGATCTATGTTGTGTTGTACTCAGATCTACGTTTTGTTCTACTGAGATGTCCATATTCCGTATTTGTGGATTTCTTAGTTTAGAAAGTTAGAGAGAGAGAGAGAGAGCGAGAGAGAGAGAGCGAGAGAGAGAGAGCGAGAGAGAGAGAGAGCGAGAGAGAGAGAAAGAGAGAGAGAGCGAGAGAGAGAGCGAGAGAGAGAGAGCGAGAGAGAGACGAGAAAGAGAGAGAGAGGAGAAAGAGAGAGAGAGAAAGAGAGAGAGAGACGAGAAAGAGAGAGACGAGAAAGAGAGAGAGACGAAAAAGAGAGAGAGACGAGAAAGAGAGAGACAAGAAAGAGAGAGAGAGAGAGACGAGAAAGAGAGAGAGACGAGAAAGAGAGAGACAAGAAAGAGAGAGAGACGAGAAAGAGAGAGAGAGAGACGAGAAAGAGAGAGAGAGAGACGAGAAAGAGAGAGAGAGAGACGAGAAAGAGAGAGACAAGAAAGAGAGAGAGACAGAGAGAGAAAGAGAGAGAGAGAGAGAGAAAAGTGAGAAAGAGAGAGAGACGAGAAAGAGAGAAAAGAGACAGAGAGAGAAACGAGAAAGAGAGAGAGAGAGGCGAGAAAGAGAGAGAGAGAGACGAGAAAGAGAGAGACAGAGACAGAGAGTGAGAAACGAGAAAGAGAGATAGAGAGAGAAAGAGAGAAAGACAAGAGAGAGAGACGAGAAAGAGAGAGAGACGAGAAAGAGAGAGAGAAAAAGAAAGAGAGAGAGAGTCGAGAAAGAGAGAGAGAGAGAAAGAGAGAGAGAAAGAGAGAGAGAAAGAGAGAGAGATAGATAGAGAGAGAGATAGATAGATAGATAGATAGATAGATAGATAGATAGATAGATAGATAGATAGATAGAAAGACAGTTATAAACTTCCGGAACACTGCTGTTGATATATTAGTTTCATGTACCATGTTATTATCCCTCTGTTGTTACACGGCGGTCATCGTGGGTTAGGTTCACTGGCCCAGCTGCCGATAGGCCGAAAGTTGTAACCCTTAACAACGAAGACCGGCCGTCCTCCATCTGATGACAAGCCACTCCACCTGTCGGCCCCACCCCCTTAACAACGAAAACCCGTCATATACCCACTCCACAGCCCGATCACCCCGGAAAAGAGAAATGTAACCTTAGCTCTTACACACAACCCCGTCTATTAACAAGGAAAAGCCATCCTACACCCACTTCACAACCACTTCCCCACCTCGAGGAAGAGTACTGTAACCTCACCCTTTAAACACCGCTCCGTATCTTAACAAGGAAAAATTGTCCTACAAACACTCCACAACCACTCCACTACTCTACCCAACACCTCCTTAACAATGAAAACCCGTCATATACCCACTCCTCAGCCATTCCCCCCACCCCGATGAAGAGTACAGTAACCCTAACACACACGCAGTGTTACCATACCAATTACGCACCACCCCGTCTCTTAACAAGGAAAAACCATCCCACACCCACTTCTCAGCCACTCCCCACCTCGAATAAGAGTTATGTAACCCTAACACACACACACACACACAATCACACACACGCACGCACGCACACACACACACACACACACACACACACACACACACACACACACACACACACACACACCCGCCACGTTTGCGAGCCCTTTGCTCGCCTTCTTCTTCCACTCCGCATCTGTAATTTTGAATTAAAATAATAATTTAACATAAATTAAGATCGGTCGCAAACTGTTTGCCCTAAAAAAAAAAGAAGAGTTATCTGTTCTTAGAAACATTGACTTGTTCGCCCTCGAGTTACCACCCCTTTGTGAATTCAATATGACTAAACTCCATCATATCGTTACATAATGTATATAGCAATATACTCCGCAGATTCAACGGACTGAACTCACCCTTGACGTGGACAACCTCCCTGACCCACTACTGATACTGATGGCACAAACATGGGATCAGTAAACCAATCATGACATGGAAGACACAAACATTAGATTAATAAATCAATCACGACATGGATGGCACATCAATGAGATAAATAAACCAATCACGACATGGATGACACAAACATGAGATCAATAAACCAATCACGACATGGATGACACAAACATGAGATCAATAAACCAATCACAAAAGGGATGACACAAATATGAGATCAATAAACCAATCACGGCATAGATGACACACACATGAGATCAATAAAACAATTACGACACGGATGATACAAATATGAGATCAATAAACCAATCGCTTCATGGATGACACAAACATGAGATCAATAAACCAATCACGACATGGATGACACAATATGAGATCAAAAAACAAATCATGACATGGATGAAACACCCATGACATCAATAAACCAATCACGACATGGATGACACAAACAGGAGATCAATAAACTAATCACGACATGGGTGACACAAATATGATATCAATATACCAATCGCTACATGGATTATATAAACATGAGATTGATAAACCAATCACGACATGGAAGAGAAAAACTTGAGATCAACAAACCAATCACGATATGGATGAAACAAACGTGAGATAAATAAAACTATCGCGACATTGGTGATGCAAACTTGAGATAAAAAAACAAAAACAAATCACAACATGTATGACACAAACAGGAGATCAATAAACCAACCACAATGCCATGTAGCGAGTCAGAATGAATGACGTAATGGATAAGTCACAAAGAATTTGAGAAGTAATCTCGAACCAACAGATAGAAAAAGTCGCCAAGTGACAGGAGAAGGTAGAAAACGTCACAGGGGGATAGTTTAGCAACCAGTGAGTAGAGCTTGGGCTGACAGTACGGAAGGCGGCATGAGTCTATTAAAGGAGAGAAGATTGTCAACAATCCTTCAGGAGATGGCAGTGGTATAGTATGTCCACAAACGAATGCCGTCATTCACGTTCAATTATTTTGAAAACTGTCTGTCTCATCGTTATGAAATTTTTCCAGCCGTCTTATATTTACCTCCACCCAAGGAATATGTCTTTGATAGGTCCAAAAACAACTTAAATCATCGAAAGCGCGACATTTCTTTGATGTTTTGCTGAACAACTAGTAATTTCTCGCTAACAAATTTATGTTTACAGAATGAAAGCCCTGCCAATTCAGATAACACACAAGGCGTATCCTGATTCGTATGGGAGTAGGTGCAATGAAAGAAGTAGCTTAAAATCGACAGGGTCGGCTGCATTGCACCGGGTTTTTATCCCAGTAGTTTCTTTCCGCAGCGCGGAAAGCGTCGACAAAGCGCGAACTCCGTACCTCCGGCGACGACCCTCGGGAGTCTCCGAAAAATGCACTCGTGAAATTAAGGACGCGGCCAGGAATCGAACATACAACCTTCGGAGCCCGAGTCAGACGGCTTGACCACTTCACCACGGAGAATCCCGAGAGGGGTGCAATGTGTAATATTAGTAAAGACAGAGAGTTTACAGAGGCATGGGGTAAATAATTTGTAAATTGACAGGAAAGTAGAAGGAATATATTTCTTACCTTATTTTTCATTTCCTTCTTGTTTCTTCAACTGCTGGTTAATAATGTGTACACAAGTACTCGTGTTAGCTTTTTATATTGAATTCGTGAAAGCTTCCAAATAGCTGTGCGTTAATGTACGTATGGAGTGACCAGAAATGATACCGCAATTTAGTCATCATGTTTCCATTTTTAAGGATCTGTTCAGCTGTCTATGTAGTTTGTTCACACGTACACATGGGTGACAGACCCGCTTTGAGTCTTCGTGAAAGACTGTCTACTCTGCTGTTTACCGTTCAGAGACGGAACATGATTACCTGTTTTGCACTATGAAAATAGTTGTCAGTATCTCTGTAGTGGGCTTTCTTCTTAACGACCAAGATGTTGGTCCTCTTTTCATTGACGTTTATAGATTGATTCGTATGCATGTGTGTTGTCCCCTAATTTGACAACATGTTTGCTCTCACGTTTCTTATTATGCCACAATATGTCAGTTTCCACCGCAATATTACTCTTCTGTTCGTATTCAATGCGTTTAGTTTAGTGTGTGTGTGCGTTTTTTTTTTTTTCAATACAGTTTTTTGTCACCGCGGAGGGCTTGCGGAATTGAAAATTCATCACTGTGGAATACAAACTGTTGCCGTTGACATTATGCTGATGCTGTAATGTTTAAGGCCTGCAATTCTTCTGAATATTTGTAGCAAAATATCCCAGTTGGTGTGCACGTGGATTAAGGTCTGCGATCTGCTCAGACCTTAATCTGTGTCGGACGATTCCAGTAGGTTGATGACTGCTCTCGGCTGCAAAAAATTCAATCCATCCTTTCTCCAATAATCCTCTTCCTCTTTCAAAATATGGTTCTCACATTTTTTCCAGTAACTTTTATCAATATTTAATAGCACGGACTGGATTAGTATCCTGACGTCAGACAATTTGAATATAGTATTGTCAGCTGCCACCTGTCCTTTAATTTTAGCCCACACAAGTTCTATAGGGTTAAAATGAGAATGGTACGGCGGAAGTCTCAAGCACCCATGACGGTGCTCTTCTATCGACTTGTCTATTTGATATTTCTTGCTTATTTGGCGATACAAACATCAGATCAATAAACCAATCACGACATTGGTGATAAAAACATAAGAACATTAAACCTATCACGACATGGATGACACAAACAGGATATCAATAAACCAATCACGACGGATGACACAAGCATGAGAACAATAAACCAATCACGATATGGATGACACAAACATGATACCAATAAACCAATCACGACATTGGTGATACAAACATTAGATCAATAAACCAATCACTACATTGGTGATAAAAACATGAGAACATTAAACCAATCACGACATGGATGACACAAACAGGATATCAATAAACCAATGACGACGTGGATGACACAAAAATGAGAGCAATAAACCAATCGCGAAATGAATGACACACACAAGAGATCAATAAACGAATTTCAACACGGATGACACAGACATGAGATCAATAAACCAATCACGATATGGATGACACAAACATAAGTTCAGTAAACCAATCACGACATGGATGACACAAATATGAGATCAATAAACAAATCACGACATGGATGACACACGCACATGAGATCAATAAACCAATCACAACATAGATGACACAAAGAGGAGATCAATAAACCAACCACGACATTGGTGATACAAACATGAGATCAATAATCCAATCACGACATGGATGACACAAACATGAGATCAATAAACCAATCACGACATGGATGACACAAACATGAGATCAATAAACCAATCACGACATTGATTGCGCAAACATAAGATTAATAAACCAATCACGACATGGATGACAAAATCATGAGATCAATAAACCAACCACGACATGGATGACACAAATATAAGATCTATAAACCAACCACGACATGGATGACACAAATATAAGATAAGTAAACCGATCTACATGGTGCTTTTCGTTTCAAACAAAGAAATTAATTCACTGACTAAACATAGACATGTTTGAATAAACGTGCTTGTTTTCAAAGTGTAAACAACAGAGGGACCAACAGAATGTTTCTATTATTGGAGGAATGATACGGTTGGACAGCTGAAACAAGAGTATTATTGGAGGAATGATACGGTTGGACAGCTGAAACAAGAGTATTATTGGAGGAATGATACGGTTGGACTGCTGAAACAAGAGTATTATAGGAGGAATGATACGGTTGGACAGCTGAAACAAGAGTATTATTGGAGAAATGATACGGTTGGACAGCTGAAACAAGAGTATTATTGGAGGAATGATTCGGTTGGACAGCTGAAACAAGAGTATTATTGGAGGAATGATACGGTTGGACAGCTTAAACAAGAGTATTATTGGAGGAATGATTCGGTTGGACAGCTGAAACAAGAGTATTATTGGAGGAATGATACGGTTGGACAGCTGAAACACGAGTATTATTGGAGGAATGATACGGTTGGACAGCTGAAACAAGAGTATTATTGGAGGAATGATACGGTTGGACAGCTGAAACAAGAGTATTATTGGAGGAATGATACGGTTGGACAGCTGAGACAAGAGTATTATTGGAGGAATGATACGGTTGGACAGCTGAGACAAGAGTATTATTGGAGGAATGATACGGTTGGACAGCTGAGACAAGAGTATTATTGGAGGAATGATACGGTTGGACAGCTGAGACAAGAGTATTATTGGAGGAATGATACGGTTGGACAGCTGAGACAAGAGTATTATTGGAGGAATGATACGGTTAGACAGCTGAAACAAGAGTATTATTGGAGGAATGATACGGTTGGACAGCTGAAACAAGAGTATTATTGGAGGAATGATACGGTTGGACAGCTGAAACAAGAGTATTATTGGAGGAATGAAACGGTTGGACAGCTGAAACAAGAGTATTATTGGAGGAATGATACGGTTGGACAGCTGAAACAAGAGTATTATTGGAGGAATGATACGGTTAGACAGCTGAAACAAGAGTATTATTGGAGGAATGATACGGTTGGACAGCTGAAACAAGAGTATTATTGGAGGAATGATACGGTTGGACAGCTGAAACAAGAGTATTATTGGAGGAATGAAACGGTTGGACAGCTGAAACAAGAGTATTATTGGAGGAATGATACGGTTGGACAGCTGAAACAAGAGTATTATTGGAGGAATGATACGGTTAGACAGCTGAAACAAGAGTATTATTGGAGGAATGATATGGTTGGACAGCTGAAACAAGAGTATTATTGGAGGAATGATACGGTTGGACTGCTGAAACAAGAGTATTATTGGAGGAATGATACGGTTGTTAGGATCTTGCATAAGGCAAGTACTAAGGCTCGTTTGCTGGCAAGTGAGAAACTAATTACTGGTATTAAATAACTTGACGTGACCCACGACAATAACAATTCAAACACTTTATTTGCCCAACGCACACTTTACAATCAATGCATACATCGCGCAATCATAATTCATAATGTCATCATATAATATATCAATGCAATACATCAATGCAATACACTTACAAGTCAATCACACAGGCATTCGGTCTCCAACACTCGCACAAGTTAGCTCTCGGTTCACGCTCAAACTCCATTCATTACCAGCAACCCCGTCTGTCCGATACGACGTCTCAAGCCAGTCTACTGGCCGTTCAGTATTCTCGCCAGTCGGAGTAACGTCCCCCTGCGTGAGCCACTAGTTTCACGCAGTGTTCCGACTGACCCGCAAACGGCTTAGCGTTGCTCAGGGCTGAGCCTGGCTGCATCTTGCTGGCGTCGTCGAAGACGCTGCGTTGTACCTGTCTTATCTAACATCGTTCAGAGTTGAGCCCGGTTGCTTTCGTCTGGTGTTGGTACAGACGACGCGTCGCAACCCTGGGTGAGAATCTGACATCCTCCCACCCTCCTTTTCATGAAAGGGGGTCCTTTCATGTACTTTATACAGTGTTTCTTTATCTTGTCAGATTCTACTCTTGTCGTAACTCTTTGATTAAAAATGTATAGGTAATTGCAAGCTATATCTACACAATCGTCTATGTTGAACCATCAAGCCTCCCCGTCAAGTACAATCACATTGATGGATATTACCTTGGCTGACATATGACACAGCCAGTCTGGTAGGTTACGGCTGACACGCCCCTACCTCTCAACCAATAAGAAAAATTCAAAAAAATCAAGTCAGACTGTGAGTATCTACCTGTAAGATACTTCCAACATTAGACTCTCAGCCTCACTTCGTCGGAGAGTCCAATGGAGGTCTACAGCTTTGGCAATTCTCTCCAAACTCCACTGACGTCATCTTGCCGTGTTACCCATCAGGCAACATTACGGTGGTTTCAATACATGTTACACATTACCAATAATGTTTTTAGTTATGTCCCTTTGTTGTAATACAAAAGTTAGGGACGGTAATTTTACATTGCTTTTAACAAAATAAATTACAATTGTAACTTCATTTCTTAGTGTCATAATTTGATATTCACTGACAAAAGTGAGCACAAGGTCACTGTTGTGAATGAGTAAATCAACTTACGATGCTGAGATTACATCTAACAAAAATCCTCACATACAATTCCGTATATGGAAACGTTTTACACACAAAGTTTATTACAATTGTCAAAGCTTTGTGGTATTTTTAGTATCGTCTGCTAACTTTCAAATTAATATGCAAAAATACCGGAAGTTTATAGCTGGTGTGTTGTTCACGTGTGTTAGGTTGACCGTCACACCACGTTCTTCCGTTTTTGGATGGATTTTCACTACACGGAGTAACCAGTTCTTGCAAACAGCTATTGGATAGTTTCTTCCGTGTGGTTTACAGTGTTCTTCTAGGATTCGGTTGTCACAGTCTCTTCTCACTGATTAAAATGCGGTGGACATTCTGTGGTGTAGGTACTCAGGATTATTTGAAGCAGTTCAGTTCAGTAAGTTTTTGGATCCTGTAGTATTGTCCTGTGACGCTCGTGTTACATGTTTAATACATATTTACAATAATATACACATTCTATCACATATCTCACACATATTCAACACACACATTCTTATAATAATAATATATACAATGTATTTACAATGGGAGATTCATTCATCCCTATCACATCGTTCTTCACAGCGTTACTGATACAATATCAAAATTGGCTGTGGTGTTTGAGCACTATTACTTTGCAGTTTGCACAATATCTGCAGTGTGCTCAGGTGTTACCTGGCTACTTGATGGGTCGTACGGGCATCTAGATAGAAGGTCTGCCAATGAATTTTGTGAGCCACTTTTGTGTTTTACGTCAAAGCTATAATCCTGCAGAAGAAGGGCCCATGTTGCCACTTCGTGATTACTTGGCGTACCCCTGGTGATAATGGTCAATGGACTATTGTCTGTTTCTACAATGAAATGTTTCCCTAAAAGAAATCGGGAAAGTTTACGTACCGAGTACACAAGAGCCAGTGCTTCAAGTTGCGGCGTGCTGTACTTTCGTTCGTCTTTCAGCTTATGGCTGACATAGTAGACAGGGTGTAGAATTTGGTCGTGTTCTTGGAGAAGTACACCTCCGATCGCTACGGAGCTCGCATCACATCTTAACCTGAAAGTGTTGTTAAGATCAGGCAATTTGAGAATCGGTTTCTTTGAAAAATAAGATAATACTTTGGAAAAAGCAGGCCTTAAGCATTTGCTGTTCACAATAACATTTGGATGGTTCCTTGTTAGTAAGTTGGTGAAACATTCGGTCAATTCAGCAAAATGAGGAATAAATTGTCTATAATAATTTAAGAGACCTAAGACACTTCGCAACTCTTTCTTAGTTGTCGGAAGCGACAATTTTAGAATTCTGATTATGATGTTATCGTCAGTCGAGATGAAGCAGTTTGAGATCTTGTAGCCCAAAAAAGAAATTTCTTGAAAGGCTATCTCGACTTTAGATGGTTTGACAGTTAGTCCGTGTTGTCTGATCCTGTCGAATGTCTATCGTAATGTTGTTACATGGTCCGTCATGTTGCTTGTGTGTATGCAAATGTCGTCTATGTACCAAATTATGTTGGAAATGTCTGTCCTGGGTTGTTAGAAAAAATAGTGCTATATTCCTGTAACACTTGTCTGCAACTGTCGGTCTGTGTCTGCGTCAGTTTGGGGTTAATCTTGATGTCCTATAGGTTGGTTGTCGTGTCAAGTAGTGGTGTTGGTATTTCGTCAGTATCGTCGTCATCTGTTTGGTCCACTATCGTCGTGCTTGCTGTAGTTTCTATCTGGTCCTCGTCTCTGTTGTAATATGGCTTTAGCATGTTTATGTGGAATATCTTGTGTTTGTCCTTAACTGCAATTTCGTAATCTACCTCGAAATTTGTCGTAAAACTTTGAACGGTCCTTGCCATGAGTCTGTCAGCAGATGTCTGTCGCTTGGCAATAGAAGAAGCACGTACAGTCCTGGCGTCAGTGTTATCGTCCTGTTTCCTCTGTTCGCATACTGTCGGTAGATAGCACCTGATTGTTTCAGTGCTTCTTTGGCTAACACACAAGATTTCATTATTCTATAACGCAATGATGTTACATGTTCATACGATGAAATGGGTTTATGTATAGATTCACTTTCAGTCAACATTGAATGGTACATAGCTAACGGTGAGAACCCAGTGCTGGAATGGGGCACTTCCCGGTATGCAAATAAAATAGCAGGTAAATACGTATCCCAGTTTTCAGGGTGTTCTTGGGTAACTTTTGAGAGCATATGTTTAAGATCCCCATTGATCTTTTCTATAATACCAGTTGAGCGAGGATGGTACGGGGTATTAAACACTTGCTTTACTTCTAACATTTTGGTGAAAGCTTGTGTGGCTGATGCTATGAACTGACTACCCCGATCCGAGAGGATGGTATCAGGGAATCCTACCCTTGAAAAAATATGGAAGAAGACTTCCATGATGTATTTGGAAGTTATATTCTTAAGAGGAATTGCTTCTGGCCATCGACTACAGAGGTCAATTATTGTTACAATATATTTATTACCTTTCGATGTTATGTGGTTCAGAGGACCAACTATATCGACAGAGATCTTTTCAAATGGTCTGCTTGCCAAATCAGTGACTTGCAGTTCATTTTGCGGGTGTTTACCATTTTTAACAAGCTTTTGGCAGATGTCACAAGATCTGCAATACTGTTTGGTATCACTGCAGAATTTAGGCCAGTAGAACTGAGTAAGTAACCTAGCTCGGGTTTTGGCGTAAGCCATATGCCCTGCAAATGGTATGTCATGCGCTAGATGTAATGCTTGGTTACGGTTTTCTGATAGTAGCACCGTTTGTTCTGTAGTGCTAGAACCTATGGTATAGTACCATGTCAGATTTCTATTTTTCAGAGCAAAATGCCATCTGGCGTTCTTAGATACTCGTGGCTTTTGGCCTATTAATTTAAAATATTTCTGCAAAGATCGATCGGCTTTTTGGGCTGTTATAAATTTCTCCCTAGTTGTTTCAGGAGATGTTACAACTGGGTTTACTATTTGTAAAGCCTCTGTCTGATCGATTCGATCTTGCAATTGAGCAGCAGATCTGGTTACTGCATTAATAATCTCAAGGTTATCACTCACATTACAATTTGGTGTCATATTTCGCTCAGTACATTCATTTGGTGCCGTTAACGAATTGGCATACATGCATTCATTCACAGGTGGTAATACATTATGAACAGTGATTTGAGATGAAGGTGAAATGGTGTTGTCAATGTTACAAGTGACAGGTGATGTAACAATGTCATGTGGCATATCATTTACCTCAGGAAGGTTACCGATAATAATATCGCAACAAGGATTGGTTAATGCTGCGCATTTGACCTTTCCTTTTAAGAAATGGTGTATCTATATATGTCCATGCAAGAGGGTATTTCTCGATGTTACCTGAGAAAGTTCTGCATGTAATATGTTTACCAGTATACTCTGAGGGTAAAATATAGTCTCTTTTAAGACCAATGAGAGTACTCCCACTATCGCGTAAAACGGTGGCAGGTTTACCATTAACATACCCATGGTGAATGTTCAATTTACCTTTGGAGTTAATTACTACGTTGGCCTCCTCATTTGTAACAGGTATGGAATGGCCGCATGTTAAAACGCCATCCTCATGGAAACGATCACAGATGGTACATTTTTCATGGTGCAACACATCAATGGAATGTGCTGAATTTACAGGGTGATCTTCTACACTTTCCTCATCTGAGGAAGAGCTATCAAACATGGCTGCATTAGCCTTTCTAGTCATTTTCTTGCCTTTACAATCCTTACGCCAGTGGCCATACGCTTTACAGAGGAAGCATTTGGTGTTACGTTTGTCGCTCCATCTCTCCTTATCCTGCTTAGCTATATAATTCTGCAAGTAAGAGTTGTACCCTGGGTGTTGATCACACATCTCGTTTTCGTTGTGTGAAAACTGGCAGTATCTGCAATGATTATACTTCTCAGCAGCTTGTTTATGTGGTTTCTGCTTATTGTAAGGTGTCACAGTCCTAGATCTCTAGGGGATTGAAACTCGGGCTCATACAGGCAACAAACTCCGTTCAGATACAATCGAGCATCATTTATTTACATTTATATTACAGTACGCTGGCGAAGTGAGTTTTCACCAGCCAGCATTTAACAAGTTGCGCATCACAGGAGTTTACAATGAACATGATTATCACAACAACTCTAGCAGCTATCTAACATATAATAATGTATGTATAAGACCCCTAAAACACTTGGGTCTGAAACTATCAAGTCCCCTTAAGGTAAGCCCTGTTGCTTCCTCGATGTCCAGTCCGTGTCTGTCCTTCCACACGTGTCGCAATCCGACACGGGTGGTAACTCTCTCTGAGTTTCTCGTGGACCCCGCAATCGGCGGGCCCCATCAGTGTCCACGTGGCTGTGGACACACTGACCGTTCCTTCGAGAAGGCTCTAGATTATTCGAGCCTTCGAGTGACTCGGTTCTCTCCCTTTAGCTGGATTTATATCCCTTCGCCAGTGTCTCGTTCTTTTAGGTTGGTACCGCCCTTTAGGTGAGTCTGTGACAGGAGCATTGACTTGGATCTGTCATATGTAGCTGCCGCTACAAAGTCTGTGCTAGTCAATTCATTACTGAACCATTGTTTGTTGACTGAAAAATAACCAGCGCCACGACTTTCGATCTGTTGTACACTCTCACACTGACATTCCAATAGAAATTTCGAAAATGGTGGTGGGAGAGACGTAATAATTTTGTCTCTCAAAATAAGATCTTTCAGTCTATCAAAACTATCATTCACATTGGCTGCTGACAGCCACTTAGCAAAAATATTCTGTACTACTGAGATGTAGTCAGATAACATATGTGTTGGGTTAGGTGACAATTTAGTGAACTGTTCCCTGTAGCCTGCTTCATCTAACAGGAAATGAGACATAATTTTAGCTTTAATATACTGATAATCTTTCTTTAGTTCATTGGGAATAGTCTCTATTACTTTCAGAGGTTCCCCAGAGAGACTTCTCATATATATCATATGCCATTCAGTCTTTGGGATATCATAATGCTCCATAATGCATTCAAAATTTTGGGTGAAGGCTGCTATGCAGTCGCCCGTGGTGCAATTTTTAACAATCCCCTGGTACTTTTTGTACGGGTGTTCTTTATCTGACTTCCTATCTTCCTTCTCCTTAGAAGTTTCAGCTTTCAGCTGTTCAATGTTCAGCTGCATTTCCAGCTCTTCTCGTTTACTCTGCGCAGCAATTTCAGCTTTTCTTAATTCTGCCTCAGTTTCTGCCTGTTTAAGTTTCAAAGCACTCTCTAATTCAGACTGTTTCAAAGCTCTATCTAACTCAGACTGTTTCAGAGCATTATCTAACTCAGACTGTTTCAGAGCTCTTTCAGCCGCTCTATCATCACGTTCCCTAGCTTTTTCCTGTAATGGGATATATTCTGCAAACTTTCTCTCACTCCAGTCTCTCAACTCCTCACCAGAAAGATTCATTTTTAAATCAATTTCAATGAAATCGTTTAAACTCGACATGGTGAAATGTGTTCGATGAAATGTATATACACCAATGTAATAATGTTGTTAGTAATTTACAATTTTCACTAGTACAGCCTATGCTTTGACCTGAATAGCCAAAAGTATAAAGAGGAGAAAAAATTGTATACTCAAGTATTTCTTGAACAACGTGTCGGACAATGGCTGTTCGTTACTGCCCGAAACCACACTGGATCTTATTTCAGGTTGACAAAAAAAAATGGACTTTACAAGCAACAGGTACGGATGACACAAAACAACCTGTTGTTTTTGGAACAAGAGAAATTAGAACATGTGCAAGTGTGTGGTGTATGCGATGTCAACTAAGTTTTTGTAGGTTTGTATGAAGTCAAGTATTTTTGTTAGTCGTTCAGTCGTCTTTTCATCGCAATCAACAACTTACTTTCCAACCTTTCAGAACTTTCCGCTTACACTACCACTCACTCCTAATTTACAACAACTGATTTAAGGTGCGTTCGTACTTCTTTTCTTACTCAATGACGGTTCAAGGGCATGGGCGCCATGTTTGTTCTTTACACTTTTTCTTATAATTTCAATCACCTCAATTTATAATTGATTCAAATCTACTGAGGACGAGCTACTCACATTCGCACTTGTCAGGATCTTGCATAAGGCAAGTACTAAGGCTCGTTTGCTGGCAAGTGAGAAACTAATTACTGGTATTAAATAACTTGACGTGACCCACGGCAATAACAATTCAAACACTTTATTCGCGCAACGCACACTTTACAATCAATGCATACATCGCGCAATCATAATTCATAATGTCATCATATAATATATCAATGCAATACATCAATGCAATACACTTACAAGTCAATCACACAGGCATTCGGTCTCCAACACTTGCACAGGTTAGCTCTCGGTTCACGCTCAAACTCCATTCATTACCAGCAACCATTCAAACCCGTCTGTCCGATACGACGTCTCAAGCCAGTCTACTGGCCGTTCAGTATTCTCGCCAGTCGGAGTAACGTCCCCCTGCGTGAGCCACTAGTTTCACGCAGTGTTCCGACTGACCCGCAAACGGCTTAGCGTTGCTCAGGGCTGAGCTTGGCTGCATCTTGCTGGCGTCGTCGAAGACGCTGCGTTGTACCTGTCTTATCTAACATCGCTCAGAGTTGAGCCCGGTTGCTTTCGTCTGGTGTTGGTACAGACGACGCGTCGCAACCCTGGGTGAGAATCTGACAACGGTTGGACAGCGGAAACAAGAGTATTATTGGAGGAATGATACGGTTGGACAGCTGAGACAAGAGAACAGACAAGTCAGGAGTTGTGGCGTTGTTTTGTTTTTTGTGTTAGGAAGTCTTTAGGCTTGACACGTTTTATTCGCCAGAACTGAGGAGACTTGATCGGTTCAAAGTTCATATCCCAGTTTCAAAGATGGCATAATAAACAGTTTAGGGGTATCCCCTATTACAGGAGAAGTAATCTGCCTCCTTCCCTTCGCTAGCCTACCGGACACCTTTGGGCAAGGTGGAGTACCCGTGTATCACGCCCCTCACCCCCCATAATCAGTGTCATGTGAAGCCATGTGTGCAGGTAGTGGATGAAGGTGAAGAGCAGCCGACAGATATTTGTTGGCTATGGTTTCCATTTTCCCGACGGCAGGCAGAAGATATCGTTTTGGAGATAATGGCTATGGTCATCGTCCAGTATGATCACTGCTAAAAAGAAAAGCAATGGCAAACTACCTTCTTCACGGATGTATAGAAAATCATTGTCAACAATATCCCAGGAGATTATGGACATGGAGGAGTCCTGACAATAAGATAAGTCAATAATCAAAGATATGTTCTTGTGAGCTTGGTTCATGGTAGAGGGGAGCGATTCTGCTTGTTGTCTGGTATCTGTGATGGATAATATATCATCCACATACCGACAGCAAAGAAACAGGTCCTAATGGTCGAGGCTCTTTGTTCTTATAAGTGCGCCATAAAGATGTCCGCTAGAATGGGACATAGAGGACATCCTAATCCGACGTCGAGATGATGGTACCATCCAAAGAGAAATCTATCGAAAGTAAGAAACCAGATTGGTTAATCCTCATTAACAGAAAATTTCGAAATCCATTAATAGTCGCAGTAACTATACCAAATGCAGACCGCTACAACGAACATAGATTAGTTACAAGCAACATACATGCAACATTAAAGAGAGTCACAAATACACAAAGAAAGACATAATTTGATCTATGTACACTGAAGAGTGAGGAGATAAAATATCAATTCAAAGTAGAAGTAAAGAACAGATTTGTTGCATTGTCTGGTCTAGAAATTCAATGTCATGATTTCGGTGACCAATGGAAAATATGGAAAAACTCAGTCAGCCAGGCTGCAGAAACAATTATTCCAGAAATGAAGATGACGGGACGTAAGAAATGAATGACCGTAGACATTTTAATGCTAACAGAAATAAGAAGAAATAAGTAAAATAACCATGGAATGTATGAAGAGATTCCACGTGGCCAAGCTATCCTTATATTCACTTCTCTGCCTTCCCCTTGTCCTTTTCTCCTCAATCTTGCCAGTTGTAACAAGTTCTCTAGTTTATTTCTTCTCATAATATGCCAAAATAAATTCGACTGTCTACGTCTAATTTCTCTAATCAGTTGACGGTTTTCATTTTCTTCTTGTAGGATTTTCTCATCGCTTTTTCTGTTTATTCATTGTATTCTTTGTATTTCCTCAGAGACCACATTTCGACTGTCATTAGATGTGTTTGAGCTTGTCTGCTCATTATTACACATAATACACATTATTATTATTATTATTATTATTATTATTATTATTATTATTATTATTATATAGTTGTAAATGTTGTCTCCTGGAAACAGATTGTTGCGAGAGGCGCCTACAAGGGTTTATCCTGACAGCATCATCTAGAGATAATAAGACATTGTCTTACCACGACAACACCGGTCAGAATCAGGCAGTTTACCAGCTGAACTTGTCCACAAACAACACACAGATATCCCGTGTCAGCATTGAAGCAACGTATAAGGTTCCCGAATATGACAAGCCTGTCCTTACTTTGTGTGAGGTGGAAATATATGGTGGTATGTATCCTACCGCTATTCTACCGCTTTGAAATGTCAGCATATATGTATCCACCTCTGACGCCAAAGCACTCGGAACATGCTCATACTTGCAGCGTGTCCCTCGGGAAGTACTGAAAGTTTACGAAGACGTATAGTTCTTGTGGCCAGCTGGTTAGGCATACATATGGTTCTTCCTTCTATACAATCATTCAAACTAGTTCCAACTTGGATTTATCATTCCATCAGTGGTAGCCGCATGACGTAATCTTCTTGGTTTCCTCGTGCAACAAGCGAACATTCTCCAAAGTATCGCGTCTCCCTGGCTGAATCTCAGAGTTGCCGATGAAGGAGCACTGGAGGCCAACCAGTAGGTCCTTTCCTTTCTTTATGCACCATCGAGACTCTGACATTAACGTCACTGCACGTCTTGTTGGCGTGATGCTGTAGCCAACACTAAACACAATAGATGGGATATAATTAAGCCAACACTAAACACAATAGATGGGATATAATTAAGCCAACACTAAACACAAGAGATGAGACAGAAAGTAGCCAACACTAAACACAAGAGATGAGACAGAAAGTAGCCAACACTAAACACAAGAGATGAGACAGAAAGTAGCCAACACTAAACACAAGAGATGAGATAGAAAGTACCCAACACTAAACACAAGAGATGAGATAGAAAGTACCCAACACTAAACACAAGAGATGAGATAGAAAGTACCCAAAACTAAACACAAGAGATGAGATAGAAAGTACCCAACACTAAACACAAGAGATGAGATAGAAAGTACCCAACTCTAAACACAAGAGATGAGATAGAAAGTACCCAACACTAAACACAAGAGATGAGATAGAAAGTAACCAACACTAAAGACAAGAGATGAGATAGAAAATAACCAGTATTAATCACAAAAGATGAAAAGTACACAATACTAAACACACGAGATAAAAAGTACCCAACATTAAACACAAGAGATAGAAAATACAAAAAATTAAAAATTAATATCTTTCACTGAAAATACCGGAGGGCAAGATTCAGGACACGTAAAATATAAAACATCTAAGAAACATGGCCATCACACAGACATACAAAAGACGTCGCCATCACACAGACATACAAGAGACGTCGCCATCACACAGACATACACGAGACGTCGCCATCACACAGACATACAGATAAACAAGAAACAACTATATCACACAGATAAACAAGAAAAAACTACATCGCACTGACGTAAAAAAACAAAACAAAACAGGTACATCGCACAGACATACAAGATACAACTACACCACACAGACATACTAATAACAACTACACCACACATACATACAAGATACAACTACACCACACAGACATACTAATAACAACTACACCACACAGACATACAAGATACAACTACACCACACAGACATACAAAATACAACTACACCACACAGACATACAAGATACAACTACACCACACAGACATACTAATAACAACTACACCACACAGACATACAAGATACAACTACACCACACAGACATACAAGATACAACTACACCACACAGACATACAAGATACAACTACACCACACAGACATACAAGATACAACTACACCACACAGACATACAAGATACAACTACACCACACAGACATACAAGATACAACAACACCACACAGACATAATAATAACAACTACACCACACTGAGATACAAGATACAACTATACCACACAGACATACAAGATACAACTACACCACACAGACATACAAGATACAACTACACCAGACAGACATACTAATAACAACTACACTACACAGACATACTAATAACAACTACACAGACATACTAATAACAACTACACAACACATGCACACTAATAACAACTACACCACACAGACATAGAAGATGCAACTACACCACACAGACATACAAGATACAACTACACCACACAGACATACAAGATACAACTACACCACACAGACATACTAATAACAACTACAGAACACAGACATTCTAATAACAACTACACCACACAGACATAGAAGATACAACTACACCACACAGACATACAAGATACAACTACACCACACAGACATACAAGATACAACTACACCACACAGACATACAAGATACAACTACACCACACAGACATACTAATAACAACTACACCACACAGACATACTAATAACAACTACACCACACAGACATACTAATAACAACTACACCACACAGACATACAAGATACAACTACACCAAACAGACATACAAGATTCAACTACACCACACAGACATACAAGATACAACTACACCACACAGACATACAAGATACAACTACACTACACAGACATACTAATAACAACTACACCACACATACATACAAGATACAACTACACCACACAGACATACTAATAACAACTACACCACACAGACATACAAGATACAACTACAACACACAGACATACAAAAAACAACTACACCACACAGACATACAAGATACAACTACACCACACAGACATACTAATAACAACTACAGAACACAGACATACTAATAACAACTACACCACACAGACATACAAGATACAACTACACCACACAGACATACAAGATACAACTACACCACACAGACATACAAGATACAACTACACCACACAGACATACAAGATACAACTACACCACACAGACATCCTAATAACAACTACACCACACAGACATACTAATAACAACTACACCACACAGACATACTAATAACAACTACACCACACAGACATACAAGATACAACTACACCAAACAGACATACAAGATTCAACTACACCACACAGACATACAAGATACAACTACACCACACAGACATACAAGATACAACTACACCACACAGACATACAAGATATAACTACACCACACAGACATACAAGATACAACAACACCACACAGACATAATAATAACAACTACACCACACTGAGATATAAGATACAACTACACCACACAGACATACACGATACAACTACACCACACAGACATACAAGATACAACTACACCAGACAGACATACTAATAACAACTACACTACACAGACATACTAATAACAACTACACAGACATTCTAATAACAACTACACAACACAGACATAGAAGATGCAACTACACCACACAGACATACAAGATACAACTACACCACACAGACATACTAATAACAACTACACCAAACAGACATACAAGATACAACTACACCACACAGACATACAAGATACAACTACGCCACACAGACATACACGATACAACTACACCACACAGACATACTAATAACAACTACACCACACAGAAATACTAATAACAACTACACCACACATACATACTAATAACAACTACACCACACAGACATACAAGATACAACTACACCACACAGACATTCTAATAATAACTACACCACACAGACATACTAATAACAACTACACCACACAGACATACTAATTACAACTACACCACACAGACATACAAGATACAACTACACCACACAGACATACTAATAACAACTACACCACACAGACATACTAATAACAACTACACCACACAGACATACTAATTACAACTACACCACAAAGATATACACGATACAACTACACCACACAGACATACAAGATACAACTACACCACACAGACATACAAGATACAACTACACCACACAGACATACAAGATACAACTACACCACACAGACATACAAGATACAACTAAACCACACAGACATACTAATAACTACACCACACAGACATACTAATAACAACTACACCACACAGACATACAAGATACAACTACACCACACAGACATACAAGATACAACTACACCACACAGACATACAAGATACAACTACACCACACAGACATACTAATAACAACTGCACCACACATACATACTATTAACAACTACACCACACAGACATACAAGATTCAACTACACCACACAGACATACAGGATACAACTACACCACACAGACATACAAGATACAACTATCCCACACAGACATACAAGATACAACTACACCACACAGACATACTAATAACAACTACACCACACAGACATACTAATAACAACTACACCACACAGACATACTAATAACACCTACACCACACAGACATACTAATAACAACTACACCACACAGACATACAAGATACAACTACACCACACAGACATACAAGATACAACTACGCCACACAGACATACAAGATACAACTACACCACACAGACATACAAGATACAACTACACTACACAGACATACAAGAAACAACTACACAACACAGACATACAAGATACAACTACAACACACAGACATACAAGATACAACTACACCACACAGACATACTGCCATGAGATGGATAAGAGAAACGGAGCGTATTAAACTGATGTCATTAAGACACGAGTTGAAAACTCAACCTGACACCGGGCACGAAAGGGGCGGAGTTATGTGGTCACGTGATGCGCTCAGGAAAAAGCCGGAAAAGGTTGCGAACAGGACAGACCGAGCTGGGACGTGATACAAGAAAGGACAGTGAAAGCCATAGTCCATAATCACACACATATACCTTACTCAGAGCCTGGGGCTTGGATTGAGTAGGATGCTCATGTATAGTACATGATTGAGGAGCTGCTAGGGATATTTGTTGAAACATTGGATCATACGTCAGACTAGATCACATAACCTCTGAACTTGAAAATGAAAAGTAGGCTGTGACTACACGGAAGTCTAGGTGTAGACGAGTTACGGTGTCCGCATAATATATTATTTTTGTTTTGTTTTGTTGTGATGTTGTTTATTGATGAAAACTTGTCACGACTCTAAATGAATCATGGAAGAGATAAGCTCATATGTAATGACAACATACGTACAGATATGTACGAATATTGAGAGAGACCAAAGCGTGCGACCATAGAGTCCACTAAAACAAAACAGTAGTGTGTACTTATCCAACTCATGTCAAGAAGTATAAGACTGAGTAAAGGTAGTAAAAATGTTTACAACATTAAAAAAAGGGGGGGGGGGCATATTGCCATGAGATGGATAAGAGAAACGGAGCATATTAAACTGATGTCACTAAGACACGAGTTGAAAACCCAACCTGACACCGGGGCACGAAAGGGGCGGAGTTATGTGGTCACGTGACGCGCCCAGGAAAAAGCCGGAAGAGGTTGCGATCAGGACAGACCGAGCTGGGACGTGAGACAAGAAGGATGATTTTGCGAAAGTTCTGCGTTTGAAAGTGTTTTGCGATGGTTGCAGTGGTTTAAGATACAGTCAACTGTGAAAAAGTGTTTGTGTTTAAGAGAGCGGTGAATGAAGAAACCGTGCACTGAAGCTAACGACCAACGATGTGCCAGTCGATATCGACCAGTTGTGGTGAGAGAGCTGACCCAGTGTTGTGAAGAAGCTGACAAGAATGGCGGAGCGAGAGCCACGCTGTGACACGTTCGCCACCAGTGTGATGTGAGTACGTAAATAAATCTGATACTATCGTTTAGCAGGGAAGTGTAGCGATAGTCTATAGTGTGTAGCAGCAACAGGAACAACTAACGATTAGTGGTGCCAGTTATTCTTTATGGACAGACAGTGGGTGGGATGGTCGTACACAGAACGCTGAAAGGCAATGGCTGGTGGTGTACGATGGCAACCACGGGGAGAACTGTGCTGTAATAAAAGTAATCGTGTACTCTAAGGACGCTGTGAGCTTTGTTGTGTGCACGAAAGACTTGTACAGTATTGATACGAACCCACAGAGATATGTCTGCTAAATCTTATAACTCTAGACAGAAACCTAGATGTGGGACCTAGTGAGTGAGGTCCGGCTCTTGGCATATACTAATAACAACTACACCACACAGACATACTAATAACAACTACACCACACAGCCATACTAATAACAACTACACCACACAGACATACTAATAACAACTACACCACACAGACATACAAGATACAACTACACCACACAGACATACAAGATACAACTACACCACACAGACATACAAGATACAACTACACCACACAGATATACAAGATACAACTACACCACACAGACATACAAGATACAACTACACCACACAGACATACAAGATACAACTACACCACACAGACATACAAGATACAACTACAGCACACAGACATACTAATAACAACTACATCACACAGACATACAAGATACAACTACACCACACAGACATACTAATAACAACTACACCACACAGACATACAAGATACAACTACACCACACAGACATACAAGATACAACTACACCACACAGACATACAAGATACAACTACAGCACACAGACATACAAGAAACAACAACATCACACAGACATACAAGAAACAAAAACATCACGCAGACATACAAGAAACAACAACATGACACAGACGTACAAGAAACAATCGAACCACTTCCATCCACGGATTGACAAAACCCAAATATGATAATGTCAACTTTCGTGACAAATGTATTTAACACGTGTAAACAATAAATAACAAAGCAAGGAGTAGCACATATTTATGAAATGCATCTACAGAAAACATAGGACTGTCCGGCGACAAGCCTTCATCAGGAAATCCATCCATCCATCATGTGCCATACCGGTAAGCGTGGGCGGTCATGTTCCGCCATCTGACTCGATCACCAGTGTCGTGGATCAGCTCTGTGTTCCTGTTTCGATCATGCCGTGTGGCCAAGCCATCCAAGTATTTACTTCTCGGTCTTCCCCTTGGTCTCTTCCCTTCGATCTTGCCAGTTGTCACCAAGTTCTCCAATTCATTTCTTCTCATAACATGCCCAAAAAACTTTGACTGTCTACGTCTAATGTCTCCAATCAGTTTAGGATCTTCATTTGTTTCTTGAAGGACTTGTTCATTGGTTTTTCTGTCTATCCATGGTATTCTTTGCATTTTCCTCAGAAACCACATTTCCACAGCCATCAGACGTTTTTCATCTTGACTGCTTATTTTCCACGCTTCACATCCATACAAAAGTATAGGTTCTACGTAGCACCTCAACACTCTTTTTCTCGTTTCAATTGATATCTTTTTATTGGTAAGTATGTTTTTCATCTTGCAAAAGGCTACCTTCGAAATGGAAATTCTTGTTCTAATCTCTTCAAGGCATCTTCCATAAGATGTTATGACTGTGCCGAGATAACAGTATCGATTCACTTGTTTAAGACTATGCCCATCTACTCGTATATCACATTGTGGTATTTCTTTCTTCCCAGTGACGACCATAATCTGTGTCTTCTTAATATTCAGTTCTAACCCTAGTTGTTCACTGTGTACAACAACCGCATCTACTAAATTTTGGAGGCCCCTTTCATCGTCTGCAATCAAGACTGTATCATCTGCATATCTAATGTTATTGATGTATCGTCCCCCAATGTTGATTCCTTCAATATCTTCTATATTTCTGAAAATATTTTCAATGTACAGGGAAAACAGATCTGGAGACATTACACACCCTTGTCTCACACCTCTTTTAATAGGCTGATATTGACCTACATCGTTATAAATTCTGATGGCAGCTTGCTGTTTCCAATACAGTATATGTTTTTTTTTCAAGTCTAAGGTCTTTTCCATCAATTTGTAGATCTTCAAGTATCCTTATCATGTCGACATGTCTCACTTTATCGAAAGCCTTTGCGTAGTCAATAAAGCAAAGATATAGATCTTTGTTTACTTCTATAGAACTCTCAATTACTGTTCTCAGTATATACACAGCATTTGCTGTGCCCTTACCTTCTACAAACCCACATCGCTCTTCTCCTATTTCGGGTTGTATTTTCTTCCTAACTCTTTGCATGATAATTCTCAGCAGAATCTTCGTGATGTGGCTCATTATACTAATTGTTCTATGTTGATCGCATTCCATGGCTCTTGATTTCTTCGGGATTGCAATAAATATAGAATTACATAATTCTGGAGGTATATCTCCAGTATCGTATATTGTGTTCAGCACTCTGGTGACTTGGTCTATTCCATATTCTTCTAAGGAATTGATCATTTCTACTGTGATGTTATCTGTACCCGGGGTCTTGCCAGATTTCATATGGTTTAGAGCATTCTGAACTTCCATCTTCAAAATTGATGGTCCTTCATTATTATTCCGATGATCATATTGTTCAAAACAATGTTTTCCCGTAGTGAATTTGAATAACGAAGACACAAACAATAGATTTATTGCCTGGCATATTTCGCTGCATCTCGTCAGGTACATACTGCAGAAATCACACAACTTACGTGAATTAACTAGATAAATCCTTCAAGTTGAAATATACACATATTCGCACAGTAATGTCAAATGTTTACCATGGTAATTTTAAACTGACTAACATGTCTTTCTGTTTGCACAATTCTGGCTTGCGTTGATTGATCATAATTGCTTCTGCAAATTTTAACAAGCGAGTATTTTGTGTGTTAAACAACACGCGAAAGGCAGTGTCTCTGTCAACCACATGGCCGCTCTCGACAATGTGCCTACCAATTAAAGACGCCGGGAGCCCCACGAGGCTAGCATCTCCTGTGTGTTGTATCTTGTTGACCCATTGAGGTATGTGTTCTGACACTCGTTTGTTAAGCCGTCTCTCTGTTCTACCAATGTAGAAGGCCTGACATCTACTGTGAATGGGTAAATACAATTGTTTGTGGCGTACAGAGGAACAGGCTCTTTGACTGCTGGTGTAGGAATCGGTACGGTTTTATATTTAATGACTGGAGTTGCAGCACAGAATGTTCGGCCTACTGCTGTAGTAAGCCGGTCTTGTAGACGTTGCATTACGTCATCCCCTCGAAAGGTTAGCTGGATGAATACCTTGAGTTTAGGGACTGTAGTTAAGTCTGGTTTTGGTTTGGGCTATTGGCAGTGGCGCTTTATAAATCCTGTGGAGTACCTATTCAGATTTAAGACAACCTTCAGAGTTTCAAATTCCTCTGTCAGTGTGTTCTGGGTCTATATCTTTCTAGCACGGTCAAACAGGGTCCGTACTAAGCCCCGTTTGTACTGGACAGGTGTGAAGCTCTGAAAATCATATCAGATCATATTGTTCTTCTCTTGTATCATCATAAAGGTCTTTCACATAATCTGACCACGCATATAAAATCTGATCCTTTTCTATTATGATTTTGCCATCTTTGGTTTTTTGGCAACCCGTTGATGTGTGTGTTCTTTTGTTAGTGATGTCATTAATTCTTTTGTGCATTAATTTGGTATTCCGGGTGTTGTGTTGGTGTTCAATTTTCTTGCAATTTTCCTCAAGCCATGTTTCTTTTGCCTCTTTGCATAGCTTCCTAATTTTCCTATGAATCTCTTCATATTTTTCCTTGTTATATTTGTTATTTCTTCTTACTTCCATGAGTTTTAAGATGTCTTCCGTTATCCATTTCTTGCGTCCTATTATCTTT
The DNA here is from genome assembly GCA_963921405.1 of Cepaea hortensis. Classification (NCBI taxonomy): domain Eukaryota; kingdom Metazoa; phylum Mollusca; class Gastropoda; order Stylommatophora; family Helicidae; genus Cepaea; species Cepaea hortensis. The sequence goes on along the minus strand of OY992887.1, from coordinate 10,972,728 downwards.
AATATTTCCCATTGGTCACTGACGTCTTGAAATAATATTTCCATATCGGACAATGCATCCAATTTGTTCTTTACCTCTACGTTGAATTTATCTTTTATTTCCTCACTCTTCAGTGCTTGTAGATCAAATTTTGTGTTTCTTGGTGAATATTTGACTTTCTTTAATTTTATATGTAAATTGCTTAAGTTTAATCTATTGTCGCTGTAGCAGTCTGCGCTTGGTATAGTTTTTGCGACTTTTAAGGCATTTCGAAATCTTTTGTTGATGAGGATGTAATAAATCTGATTTCTGATCTTATGATCAGGACTCCTCCATGTCCATAATCTTCTTGGGTGCTGTTGAAACCAGGTGTTTCCAATAATCAAATCTTGCTCTCTTGCCCACTGTACAAGTCTGCAACTTCTTTCATTCTGTTCCCCTAGTCTATACTTGACTACTATGCATCCGTCCTGTTGATTTCCAGCTTTGCCATTCAAGTCACCCATTATCATATTTACTTCAGAATTCTTGCATTCCTTGAAGGCTTTCTCTAAATCACTATACAATTTATCAATGCTGTCATCACTACTGTCTGCTGTTGGTGCATAAACTTGTATGACGTTGACATCAATAGGTCTTCCACTCAACTTCACCAGTAACACTCTGTCTGATACAGTCCAATACCCTTTGATCGATTTTGCTCGCTCTGTATCCATTATAATTGCTACTCCTCGCTGTTCTTTCTCTCCACCAGAATAGATTATTCTATATTCCTCAGATGTCATAATGCCCATTCCTGTCCATCTGGTCTCACGTACACCTAACAGGTTAATATTTAATATTCTCATTTCATTCTTAATGTTATAAAATTTTCCATCTCCACTCATAGTTCTTATATTCGAAGTTCCTACTTTCAATGTTGACGTTCTTTTGCACACAGTCACCTGATGACGGTCTGGAGTCTCCTGGTGCACATGGCTACCCCTACCGGGCGAGGTTGCTCCTATGGAGCACCCATTTACGCCGTTTCTCTGATTATCGATAAGACTGCAGTACATAATATACTTGGCATCTGTAAAGAAGGTAGTTTGCCAGTGCTTTCCTTCCTAACAGTGACCATACTGGTCGATGACCGTAGCCATTGTCTCACAAAAAAGGAGATCATCTGCCTACCATCGTGAAGCTGTAGACCATAACCTACAACTATCTGTTGGCTGCTCTTCAACTTCATCCACCACCTGCACACATGGCTTAACGTAACCCTGATCGGGGGGCTTAACGGGTACTCCACCTTGCCCAAGGGTGTCCCGTAGGCTAGCGGAGGGAAGGAGGCACCTTACATCTCCTTTGATAGGGGATACCCCTATCCCGCCACCCACGCCATCAGGAAATAGCAACATAGAAACATAACAACATATGAGACATCGTATAAAGCGCAGAGATGACACGTCAATGACTGCATTAAAACATAGTCAAGCAATCAATCAATCAATCAATCAATCAATCACAATGAATGTTGGCTGCAATGGATCTCCAACATTGTCTGTCTCTCGCCTTGACTGTACATTCTGTCAGGCTGATGTTCTTCCATCTTTTGATGTTATCTTCCCACTTTTATCGTTGTCTACCTCTTGCTCGCTTGCCCTCAACCTTGACTTCCAGTATGGTTTTTATAAGCGTATCATGCCTTTTAACGTGACCGAAATATTTCACTTGCCTCCTCTTTATTTCTTTCATCAACTCTCTCTTCATTCCCAGTTCTTCTAGAATCTCTGCATTTGATTGTTTTTATTTCCATGAAATACGACATATTCGTCTGTATATCCACATCTCCAGGGCTTCTATGCGACTTTCTAGTTGCTTGTTCAATGTCCAGGCTTCCGCTCCATACAGCAGCATTGAATAAACGTAGCATTTGACAATTCTCATTTTTAATGCGTTATTAATCTCTCTAGACGGTAATACTGATTTCATGCCGTTGAAAACAGTGTTGGCCTATTCTCTTTTTGATTTCTATTTCATTTCTGCCATCATCTGTTATTATATGTCCAAGATAGGAGAAACTTGTTACTTGTTCTAGTATGTGCCCGTTTACTGCGATGTACATTGATGACCTTTCCTTTTCACTGCTAATTATCATAGTTTTTGTTTTGTTTTGGATGTTAATATCTAAGCCACATTCTGCACTGTGCCTGTTTACTTGTTCCACTAGGTCTTGTAACTCTTGCTCACTTTCTGCTAGTAACACAGTATCGTCAGCATACCTAAGATTATTTATGATTCTTCCATTGATGTTAAGTCCAGGCATTTCAACTTGTTTAAAAATTCTTTCTGTGTATAGGTTGAAGAGGCTTGAGGACAGTACACATCCCTGCCGTACTCCTCTTTTTTACTCTATATGCGACTAATAGTTAGTTATTACCGCATCTAATAGACGCCACTTGTTAAAAATATTTAAAAAAAAACATAATAAGAAGAATTAAATAAAATGTGTGGTACCTACATTAGGAGCTCCAAATATGAAAGAGGGTAAAAATATGCCTAAATCAGGAGGTCAGCATGGCTGAATGGACATGAGCGATTGCTCTTAAACCCCTTAAATACAGATAGCCAAGTAGCGGGTTCAACCCTACACCGTTAAGTTGGGCTAACATGTTGACTTCTAGTCCTTGACTTAGGGACGTAAATTACAAGTACCTCAGAAGTCAGAGTGGGTTCGCCTGATGGAGAGGAACACTGGTAACAGGGAAAGCTAATCCACGCGCTAACATCAGTCCAGTGTACTCTCCAGCAGTGGCAACTATTAGAAGTGGTGCCACGTGTGTGGCCGCTTGAGTCTAAAAGTGAGCGGAGAAGGAAAAAAAAATGACTAGAAAAAAAAAAGTTTCTTCGCTGTGGTTGTTCAACATGAGAGGTGATCACGTTATCTAAAGACTCCGATCTCCGTGGCGAAAGCGTTACGGACGCTGTTCGTGATCCCGCATACCCGCGTTCGAAACAAAGATGTGCGCGGTTTGGCGGCAGACCGCGTTGCACTGGCTGTTTTACAAAATGATATGGCTGCCTGTCGTTCAGAAAACAATGGCAAAATACTGAACGTAAACATATCAAGACATCAACAATAGAAAAAAAAATGACTGCAAACGTCCTTTAAAGGATGAGCAAATACATTTTTTTAAATTAATCTGAAGACAACGACATAATGTGAATCCCTACAGACACGGTCTGTCCAGAGGGCACATACGGGAGAGACTGCGAGAAGACATGCAACTGTAGCGGTGAGTGTTTCGTCAGCACAGGAGGTTGTCCTGCTGGATGTCCTGCTGGTTATCAAGGGGAGAACTGCCTCACTCGTAAGTACTCCATGCTTATTTAATTAATAAGGACCATAGTTAGACCATTTAATGCGTTTTTCTAATAGACTCAAGCATGCACTAATTCATGCCTGCGCATTATAGTGGACCCAACAGGTTATGACAGAATGATTAATGTGGATCTCATGGAGAGAACTAAACAAATCCCAGTGAACCAGGAGGTGAGGACAAGACACTGGCCCAGGATAGGACATACACCGAGACAATCTGAGGACAATATAACCAGACATTCTTGTCTGAACCCATATGGCAAATGAAATGGCTGGAGACCTAAAACATACAGAGAAGAGGATTACAGACAGATGAATAATATTGTGGAGGATTACCCACAGATGGATAATATTGAGGAGGATTACAGACAGATGGATGATATTGAGCAGGATTACAGACAGATGAATAATATTGTGGAGGATTACAGACAGATGGATGATATTGAGCAGGATTACAGACAGATGAATAATATTATGGAGGATTACAGACAGATAGATAATATTGTGGAGGATTACAGAGATGAATAATATTATGGAGGATTACAGAGATGGATAATATTGTGGAGGATTACAGACAGATGAATAATATTGGGAGGATCACAGAGAGATGACTAATATTGTGGAGGATTACAGAAAGATGAATACTATTCAGGCAGCAAGTGGGTATGAGCTGTGTGGACATAGATGTACCCAGACAGCAAGTGGGTATGAGCTGTGTGGTCATAGATGTACTCACGCAGCAAGTGGGTATTAGCTGTGTGGTCATAGATGTACTCACGTAGCAAGTGGCTATGAGCTGTGTGGTCATAGATGTACTCACGCAACAAGTGGGTATAAGCTGTGTGGTCATAGATGTACTCACGCAGCAAGTGGGTATGAGCTGTGTGGTCATATATGTACTCAGGCAGCAAGTGGGTATGAGCTGTGAGGTCATAGATGTACTCAGGCAGCAAGTGGGTATGAGCTGTGAGGTCATAGATGTACTCAGGCAGCAAGTGGGTATGAGCTGTGTGGTCATATATGTACTCAGGCAGCAAGTGGGTATGAGCTGTGAGGTCATAGATGTACTCAGGCAGCAAGTGGGTATGAGCTGTGTGGTCATAGATGTACTCAGGCAGCAAGTGGGTATGAGCTGTGTGGTCATAGATGTACTCAGGCAGCAAGTGGGTATGAGCTGTGTGGTCATAGATGTGGCAGGGTCTGCAGTCCCAAGTGTGAAGAGGATGGTGCCCGCCATCCCCCCCCCCCCCTGTATACTGATGTTATAGACGTGGTTTGAGTCAGTAGTGAAATCATTAGACCTACGAGTCTATTTCTTTATTCTTATTTATGACGCAGGATGTTTCAATGGATACTTTGGTGTCAACTGCAAAGACGCGTGTAGTCCACATTGTGGTCAGAATGCCGACTGCCGTGCAGTGGATGGAGTGTGTGTCCATGGATGCGAGGCTGGTTACATGAATCCAACATGCAATGATAGTAAGAGAGTTAGAGAAATGATTTTCATAGACATGTTTATCACGTACCCTTTTTGTAAAATGTAAAATTTAATATCTACACACATTGGCCCTATTAATTTATTACACTAATTTTGTCCGTCTCTCTCTCTGTCTGTCTACAAGTCTGCCTGCCCGTCTAGGTTAATTGGTTATTTAATTAGTTGGTTAGTTAGTTGATTATTTAGTTAGTTGGTTGGTTAGTTAGTTAGTTATTTAGTTAGTTGGTTGGTTAGTTAGATAGTTGGTTATTAAGTTAGTTGTTTGGTTATTTAGTTGTTTTGCTACTAGTTTGTTAATTAGTTATTTAGTTAGTTGGTTAGTTAATGATTTAGTTGGTTTGTTAGTTGATTATTTAGTCAGCTGGTTAGGTAATTAGTTAGTTGGTTGGTTAGTTAATTATTTAGTTAGTTGGTTAGTTAATTATTTTATCAGTTGGTTAGTTAATTATTTAGTTGATTAGTTAATCGGTTATTTAGTTGGTATGGTATCGATTAATTAGTGATTTAGTTAGCTGGTTAGTTAATTATGTAGGTGGTTAGTTAGTTAATTATTTAATTGTTTTTGTGTGTTATTAAGTTGGTAGTTGTGCTTGTTAGTTGGTTAATTAGTTATTTAATTAATTGAATAGTAAATTATTTAGTTGGTTGGTTATTTAATTATTTCGTTGGTTGGTTACTTAATTATTTAGTTTGTCTTTTGGCGTGTTTTCTGGTTAAGTAAGTTATTTAGTTGGTTGGTTAGTTAAGTATTTAGTTGGTTGGTTAATTAATTTTTTTGTTGGTTAGTTAGTTAGTTAGTTAATTATTTAATTAGTTGGTTTGTTAATTATTTAGTTGAGTGCTTAGTAAATTATTTAGTTAGTTGTTTGGTTATTCATTTAGTTATTTGTTTATTTAGTTGGTATTTTAGATTGTTAGTTGGTTAATTAGATATTAAGTTAGTTTGTTAGTTAATTAATTATTTGGTTATTTAATTGGTATTTAGTTAATTAGTTAATTATTTAGTTGGTCGTTTAGTTCGTTAGCTTGATATTTGGTTGGTTAGCTAGTTTAGATAGTTATTTAGTTGGTTAGTTACTTGGCTAGTTAGTTAGGTGGTTTGTTAGTTAGTTTTTTGGCTGGTTAGTTAATTAGTTAGTTAATTAGTTGGTTAGTTAGCTATTTAGTTGGTTTGTTAAGTGTTTAGTTCGTTAGTTAGCTGGTTGGTTAGTTTAGGTAGTTAGTTTATTAGTTAGTTGGTTAGTTACTTATTTAGATTGTTAGTTAGTTGGTAAGTTACTTATGAAGTTTGTTAGTTAGTTGGTTAGTTAGTTATGCAGTTTGTTATTTAGTTGGTTAGTTAGTTATGCAGTTTGTTAGTTAGTTGGTTAGCTTGTGAACGTGAGATTATCCCCACTGCACATTGAACTATTCATCCCGTAATGCTGGATGACGTTGTTGAGTGCATGGGTTAAAATGAATGAAATATTCTGAAAGATGTTGATATATCCTCATGATGTTGTCATGATGTCCTCATGATGTTCTCATGATATTCTCATGCGCTGTATGGTCTTGTATGCAGCAACAAATGCAGTCGCAAATCTTTGCATGATGGTGGGCAAGTTTGTGAGCCTATTTCTGCAAATGTCTGAAGGACTTGCATTGAACGCAGTGGTAACTACATCGAAAAGAAGATGATTTTTTCTTTACTTTTACCCTCAGAAAATGATAATAAAAACACACTCACATTTAAGGCTTTCATTTGAAGATACACCCGCCCCCTCGTATACTGATGTTATAAACATGGATTGAGTCAGTAGTGAAATCATTAGACGTATGGGTTTATTTCTGTATTCTTGTCTATGACGCAGGATGTTTCAATGGATACTTTGGTGTCAATTGCAAAGACGCGTGTAGTCCACATTGTGGTCAGAATGGCGACTGCCGTGCAGTGGATGGAGTGTGTGTCCATGGATGCGAGGCTGGTTACATGAATCCAACTTGCAATGAAAGTAAGAAAGTTAGTGAAATTATTTACATAGAGATTGTCATCATATAACTTTTTGTAAAGTGTAAACATTAATATCTACTCACATTGGTATTATTACTTTGTTACATTAATTCTGTCTGTCTGTCTGTCTATCTATCTGTCTGTCTGTCTGTCTGTCTGTCTGTCTGTCTGTCTGTCTGTCTGTCTGTCTGTCTGTCTGTCTGTCTGTCTGTCTGTCTGTCTGTCTATCTGTCTGTCTGTCTGTCTGTCTGTCTGTCTGTCTGTCTGTCTGTCTGTCTGTCTGTCTGTCTGTCTGTCTGTCTGTCTGTCTGTCTGTCTGTCTGCCTGCCTGCCTGCCTGCCTGCCTGCCTGCCTGTCTGTCTACAAGTCTGCTCGACCGTATAGGTTAATTGGTTACTTTATTAGTTGCTTAATTAGTTGATTAATTACTTAGTTGGTTGGTTAGTTAATTAGTTTGTTATTAAGTTCATTAGTTGGCTAATTAGTTTGTTGTTGTTTTAGCTTGTTAGTTGGTTAATTAGTTAATTAGTTGGTTGGTTAGTTAATTATGTAAGTGGGTAGTTATTTGGTTATTTAGTTAGTTAACTGTTTAGTTAGTTAGTTGGTTGGTTATTTAGTTGGTTGGTTAGTTAATTATATAGTCTGTTGGTTAGGTAATTATTTAGTTGATTGTTTATGTGGTTGGTTAGTTAATTATTTAGTTGGTTAAGTAGTTGGTTATTCAGATAGTTGGATGGTTCTTTAGTAATTATTTGGTATTTTAATTTTTTAATTTTTGGTATTTTAATTATTTGGTAGTTGAATGCTTTCGAGAACAACGACATTGGAATAGACATCAACTACCGCATGGATGGAAAGTTATTCAATCTCAGAAGGCTGAAAGCTAAAACCAAAATTGACAGCGACACCGTCAGAGAGCTCCTGTTTGCTGATGATTGCGCTCTATACGCCAACTCAGAGGCGGACATGCAACATAATGTTTCAGCTTTCTCACATGCCTGTGCCAACTTTGGGCTCAGTATCAATTTGGAGAAGACTGTAGTTATGTACCAGCCAGCTCCAGGGAATAATCACACTGTGCCGAATATCAAAGTGAATGGTCATAGACTAAGTGTTGTGGACAAATTCACCTATCTTGGCAGCACTGTGTCACAAGCTGCCACAATTGATGACGAAGTGAATGCAAGAATCTCCAAGGCCAGTACGGCCTTTGGCAGACTATACAAGAATGTATGGGACAGAAATGGAATAAGCCTGCAAACAAAGCTGAAAGTCTACAAAGCTGTTGTATTATCCACACTGCTATATGCTTGTGAAACCTGGACTGTTCGTCAGCGACACGCTAGGAAATTAAACCACTTCCACAGTCTGCCTTAGGAAGTTACTGAAGATTAAATGGCAAGACAAGATCCCAGACACTGAAGTCCTAGAAAGAGCGTCCATGCCCAGTATCCACACTCTACTAATGAAGAATCAGATTCGCTGGGCTGGTCACTTGACTCGCATGCCAGATCACAGGCTCCCTAAACGAATTTTTTACGGCGAGTTGCGTTGTGATAAACGCTCCCTAGACGGCCAGAGGAAACGCTTTAAAGACACTCTGAAAATTTCACTGAATGCTTTTGGAATTCATCATGACACCTGGGCGACTGCAGCCAGAGACCGAAATTCGTGGCGTGCATCAATACGCAAGGGTGCGGTCACTTGTGAGGCAACCAGGACTGCAAGAGCTGTGAATGAAAGACAGAACAGAAAAACCACTGCAGAAAATCCTCCTCCAGAAACGTCAAGCATTCTTTGTCCCCATTGTCAAAAAACATTTCGAGCCAAAATAGGCGTTATCAGCCATCTTAGAACTCACGGCTCCATACTTTCAACCCCACTGGATGAAATGAATGGTCATCATCATTCTTGATGGACAAACAACATTTGATATTTTAGCTTGTTAGTTGGTTAATTAGATATTTAGTTGGTTGGTTAGTTAATAATTTAATTGTTTAATTAAGTAATTATTTAATTGGTTCGTCAGTTAATTATTTAGTCAGTTGGTTAGTTAATTATTTAGTTGATTGGTTAATTAATTATGTATTAGTTTGTTAGTTAATTATTTTGTTGATTGATTAGTAAATTATTTAGTTGCTTAGTTAGTTAGTTATTTCGTTATTTAGTTGATATTTGAAATTGTTAGTTGGTTAATTAGTTATATAGTTGGTAGGTTAGTTAATTATATTAGTTGGCTGGTTAGTTAATTATTTAGTTTGTTGGTTAGTCAATTATTTAGATGGTTAGTTTAGTTGGTTGGTTAGTTAATTATTTCGTTATTTAATTAGCACTTTAGCTTGTTAATTGGTTAATTAGTTATCTGTTTATTTAATTGCTTGCTTGCGTTCACTGGCTATGAACTCCAGCGTGAAGTCCTGTATGTCGGATGAAGACATCCTGTTGTCCAACATCAGTGTGATGTCATACCGGACTGAGGTTTGCGTGAGTATCCGTTGTCCCATGTCTGGCTTATTGGTGTGCAGACTGGTGGTTCCTCGCCGTGCAGGCAGATACTCTCCGATTTCGGAAGAATCAGCTATCCTACTACGTTAGCCAGGACCCCATAAGGACCTGTTGCCTAGGACGCACGACTAGGACGTGTTAGTAGGTCTTGGCCAGTATAGAACTTTGCCCTGGTGCTCTGGAAACACCTCAGCGTCCCATTTAATTTCTTATTTTGTTGGTTAGTTACTTATTTAGTTGGTTGGGTAGTTAATTATTTAGTTGGTTAGTTAATTAATGATATAGTTGGTTAGTTAGTTAATTATTTAGTTAGTTGGGTAATTAATTATATAGTTGATTGGTTAGTTAATTATTTAGTTGGTTATTTAGTTAATTATTTACTTATTTAGTTTGTTAGTTATTTAGTTGGTTGGTTAATTAATTACATAGTTGGTTAGTTAGTTGTTTAGTTAGTTAGTTATTTAGTTATTTAATTGGTATTTTAGCTTGTTAGTTGGTTAATTAGTTATTTAGTTGGTTGCCTAGTTAATTATTTAGTTAAATATTGAGCACAACCCACTACTGGCAACGCCGATCGCATTCTGGTATGAACCTAAGGCCTATCCACGTCAATATGGAAGCACTATACTCGAGTTTCGCCCTCGTTTGAGCTCGTCAGTAGTGCATATCCCTGACCGGATCCGGAAACAGTCCCGGATCACGCGTGTGAAGCGGGTGTGTAACCACGCGGCACACACTGGACACACCAAATTATCACAACAGAACATCACAACGCTACCCATCGTAGGCTATGCTCAAGATTGCCCAATCGCCGCGACCGACGTCCGTCAATCGATGGGACCCGAACGATCAGGACTTCTCACTGGCAAGGAACACCAGGCCTCCTAAATCCAGTGAGCAATAATCAATTGATTATGTGTTTGTTTCGGGATTTGAAATTTAAATATTGAGCACAAACCACTACTGGCAACGCCGATCGCATTCTGGTATGAACCTAAGGTATATCCACGTCAATATGGAAGCACTATACTCGAGTTTCGCCCTCGTTTGAGCTCGTCAGTAGTGCATATCCCTGACCGGATCCGGAAACAGTCCCGGATCACGCGTGTGAAGCGGGTGTGTAACCACGCGGCACACACTGGACACACCAAATTATCACAACAGAACATCACAACGCTACCCATCGTAGGCTATGCTCAAGATTGCCCAATCGCAGCGACCGACGTCCGTCAATCGATGGGACCCGAACGATCAGGACTTCTCACTGGCAAGGAACACCAGGCCTCCTAAATCCAGTGAGCAATAATCAATTGATTATGTGTTTGTTTCGGGATTTGAAATTTAAATATTGAGCACAACCCACTACTGGCATCGCCGATCGCATTCTGGTATGAACCTAAGGCCTATCCACGTCAACATGGAAGCACTATACTCGAGTTTCGCCCTCGTTTGAGCTCATCAGTAGTGCATATCTCTGACCGGATCCGGAAACAGTCCCGGATCACGCGTGTGAAGCGGGTGTGTAACCACGCGGCACACACTGGACACACCACATTATCACAACAGAACATCACAACGCTACCCATCGTAGGCTATGCTCGCAAAACTCGAGTATAGTGCTTCCATATTGACGTGGATAGGCCTTAGGTTCATACCAGAATGCGATCGGCGTTGCCAGTAGTGGGTTGTGCTCAATATTTAAATTTCAAATCCCGAAACAACCACATCATCAATTATTTAGTTGGTTAGTTATCTGGTTATTTAGTTAGTTGGGTAGTTAGTTATTTATTTGGTATTTTGTCTTGTTTGTTGGGTATTTAGTTATTGAGTTGCTTGGGTAGTTAATCATGCAGTTTTATGGTTAGTTAATTATATAGTCAGTTGTTTGGTTAATTATTTAGATGCTTTGTTAATTAATTATTTATTTGGTTAATTAGTTGGTTATTTAGTTATTTAGTTAGTTGGTTAGTTAATTAATTATTTTATAAGTTAGTTGGTTATTTAGTTAGTTAGTAATTAATTATTTTGTTGGTCAGTTAGTTGGTTAGCTTGGTATTTGATTGGTTTGCTAGTTTAGGTAGTTAGTTAGTTGGTTAGTTAGTTGGTTATTTTTTTAGGTGGCTGGTTATTTAGTTTGTTGGCTGGTTAGTTAATTATTTGGTTTGGTTTGTTAGTTAGTTGCTTAGTTAGTTATTTAGTTGATTAGTTAGTTGGTTAGTTACTTATGTAGTTGGTTAGTTGGTTAGTTTGTGTAAGTAGGTAGTGGTCAGATTGTCCACAGTGCACATTAAACAATTCATTCCATAAATGCTGGAAGACGTTGTTGAGTGTATGCCAAAAATGAATGAAATATTCTGAAAGATGTTGATATATCCTCATGATGTTGTCATGATGTCCTCATGATGTTCTCATTATATTCTCATGCAGCATGTGCTGTATGGCTTTAGATGAAACAACAACTGCAGTCGCAAATGTTTGCATGATGATGGACGGGTTTGTGAGTCTATTTCTGCAAATGTCTTAAGGACGTGCATTGAACGCTGTGGAGACTACATCGAAAAATGATACACTTGTTCTTTACGTAACCCCCAAGAATATGATTCTCTCTCTCTCTCTCTGTCTCTCTGTCTGTCTGTCTCTCTCTCTCTCTCTCTCTCTCTCTCTCTCTCTCTCTCACACACACACGCACGTACGCACGCACGCACGCACGCACACACACACACACACACACACACGCACGCACACACGCACGCACGCACACACACACACACACATTTAAGTCTTTCATTTGAACACCCTCCTCCCCCCTGTCGTATACTGATGTTATAAACATGGATTGAGTCAGTAGTGAAATCGTTATACGTACGAGTCTATTTCTGTATTCTTGTCTATGACGCAGGTTGTTCCAATGGATACTTTGGTGTCAACTGCAAAGACGCGTGTAGTCCACATTGTGGTCAGAATAGCGTCTGCCATGCAGTGGATGGAGTGTGTGTCCATGGATGCGAGGCTGGTTACATGAATCCAACTTGCAATGATAGTAAGAGAGTTAGTGAAATTATTTACATAGAGATTATCATCATATAACTTTTTGTAAAGTGTAAAAATTAATATCTACACACATTGGTGTTATTACTTTATTAAATTAATTCTGTCGATCTAGTTAGTTAGTTAGTCGACAGATCATCCTCATTGCACATCGAACCATTAAGCCCATAAGTGCTCGGATCCCCTTCCATTCGTATTCCTCCCCACCTCCCACTTGCTGTTCTCGCAGTCTGACCATGGTTGTAGATTCACAGTCATCATTTGGTTCTCGCAAAAGTCTCACTTCACGTAGAGCATTCAGAATGTCATACTGGTCCATGGCGCGTCCGCCCTCCACAGTAGCCTCACCTGCGAGCTTGTCAGCCCGCTCATTTCCTTGTACTCCCGCATGCCCTGGCACGAAGATGAAACTAATCTTTGCCAGCTGCGACCGCTTCAGAGACAGCAACCACTCTTTTCGGATTCACCCCATCTCTATCCTATTCAGCATGCTCATTGAGTCGCTAAAGAAACATGCTAAATCTGTCTGTCTGTCTGTCTACAAGTATGCCTGCCCGTCTAGGTTAATTGGTTAGTTAATTAGTTGGTTATTTAGTTAGTTGGTTGATTAGTTAGTTAGTTAGTTGGTTATTAAAGTAGTTAGTTGGTTAGTTAGTTAGTTGTTTTATTTTCAGCTTGTTATTTGGTTAATTAGTTAATTAGCTGGTTGGTTAGTTAATTATTTATTTAGTTGGTTAGTTAATTATTTAGTTGGTTGGTTGGTTAATTATTTAGTTGGTTTGTTAGTTGGTTATGTAGTTATTTAGTTGGTATTCTAGCTTGTAACTTCGTTAATCAGTTATTTCCTTTTTAGTTAGTTAATTATTTAGTTAGTTGGTTAGTTAGTTGGATATGTAATTATATAGTTGGTATTTTAGCTTTGTAGTAGTAGTAGTAGTAGTAGTAGTAGTAGTAGTAGTAGTAGTAGTAGTAGTAGTAGTAGTAGTAGTAGTAGCAGCAGCAGCAGCAGCAACAGCAGCAGTAGTAGTAGTAGTAGTAGTAGTAGTAGTAGTAGTAGTAGTTGTAGCAGCAGCAGCAGCAGCAGTAGTAGTAGTAGTAGTAGTAGTAGTAGTAGTAGTAGTAGTAGTAGTAGTAGTAGTAGTAGTAGTAGTAGTATTGTTGTTGTTTGTCCATCAAGAATGATGATGACCATTCATTTCATCCAGTGGGGTTGAAGGTGTGGAGCCGTGGGTTCTAAGATGGCTGATAAGGCCTATTTTGGCTCGAAATGTTCTTTGACAATGTGGGCAAAGAATGCTTGACGTCTCTGGAGGAGGATTTCCTGCAGTGGTTTTTCTGTCCTGCCTTTTCTTCACAGCTCTTGCAGTCCTGGTTGCCTCACATATGACTGCACCTTTGCGCAATGATGCACGCCATGAATTTCGGTCTCTGGCTGCAGCCTCCCAGGTGTCATGACGAATTCCAAAAGCATTCAGTGAAATTTTCAGAGTGTCTTTAAAACGTTTCCTCTGGCCACCTTGGGAGCGTTTACCACAACGCAGTTCACTGTAGAAAATTCGTTTAGGGAGCCTGTGATCTGGCATGCGGGTCAAGTGACCAGCCCAGCGAATCTGATTCTTCATCAGTAGAGTGTGGATACTGGGCATGGATGCTCTTTCTAGGACTTCAGTGTCTGGAATCTTGTCTTGCCATTTAATCTTCAGTAGCTTCCTTAGGCAGACTGTGTGGAAGTGGTTTAATTTCCTAGCGTGTCGGTGATAAACAGTCCAGGTTTCACAAGCATATAGCAGTGTGGATAATACAACTGCTTTGTAGACTTTTAGCTTTGTTTGCAGGCTTATTCCAGTTCTGTCCCATACATTCTTGTACAGTCTGCCAAAGGCTGCACTGGCCTTGGAGATTCTTGCATTCACTTCGCCATCGATTGTGGCAGCTTGTGACACGGTGCTGCCAAGATAGGTGAATTTGTCCACAACACTTAGACTATGACCATTCACTTTGATATTCGGCACAGAGTGATTATTCCCTGGAGCTGGCTGGTACATAACTACAGTCTTCTCCAAGTTGATATTGAGCCCAAAGTTGGCACAGGCATGTGAGAAAGCTGAAACATTATGTTGCATGTCCGCCTCTGAGTTGGCGTATAGAGCGCAATCATCAGCAAGCAGGAGCTCTCTGAGGGTGCCGCTGTTAATTTTGGTTTTAGCTTTCACCCTTCTGAGATTGAATAACTTTCCATCCATACGGTAGTTGATGTCTATTCCAATGTCGTCGTTCTCGAAGGCATTCATCAACATGGCTGAAAACATGAGGCTGAACAGTGTTGGTGCCAGGACACATCCTTGCTTCACTCCATTGGTGACAGGAAAGGGTTCAGACAGTTCACCATTTTCCTGTACTCTTGCCTGCATGCCGTCATGAAATAGCCGCACTATTTGGACAAACTTTTGTGGACAGCCATATTTTGCCATAATCTTCCACAGTCCTTCTCTGCTGAATGTATCAAAAGCCTTGGTAAGGTCAATGAAAGTGGAGAACATTTCGCAGTTCTGTTCCTGACATTTCTCTTGCAGCTGCCTTGCAGCGAAAATCATGTCAAGAGTTCCACGTTCTTATCTGAAGCCACATTGACTCTCAGGAAGAAGACTTTGATCGAGATGAGCTGTGAGGCGATTGAGAAGAATTCTGGCGAGTATCTTCCCTGCAATTGAAAGCAAGGAGATGCCTCGGTGGTTGTCACAGGATTGGCGGTTTCCTTTACGTTTGTAAAGGTGGACTATTGACGCGTCCTTAAAATCTTGTGGCATGGTCTCGTTCATCCATATGTTTGTGAAGACTTGGTGAAGCTGCTCTGTTAGGACCGGCCCACCTGCCTTGTATATCTCTGCTGGGATGGAGTCAGGACCAGGTGCCTTGCCGCTGGAGAGTTGCTGGATGGCTTTGTTTATTTCCACTATGGTTGGCAGGTCATCAAGTGTCTCATTGGTGGGAACTTGAGGAAGGCAGTTGATGGTTTCATCATCGAAGAAGGAAGTTGCATTTAAGATTTTGCTGAAATGCTCTGCCCAGCGTTGGAGGATTTCTTTCTTATCGGTGACCAATGTTCCCCCGTCTGCACTGAGGAGGGGAACTATGCTTGGTGATGAAGGACCATAGACCGCTTTCAGTGAGTCGTAGAAGTTTTTCATATCATGTCTGTCAGCAAAGCCCTGAATTTCATCAGCTTTGCTGCTCAGCCAGGAGTCCCGCATGTGCCGAAGTTTCTGCTGCACTACTTTCTGAATGTTCTTGAAAGCATCTTTTTTTGATGTTGACTTTGGGTCATTCAAATGTGCCTTGAGGAGAAGATGTTTCTCGGCCAGCAATTGGTTGATGTCTTCGGAATTTTCATCAAACCAGTCTTTATGCTTTCGGGGCTGGACCCAGGATTTCCATAGCAGTGTTGTAAATTGTGTCCTTTAGGGCTCTCCATTCTGTTTCTGTATCCTGTTTAGCTTCAGCATTAGGCTTGAGGCGGTCTTCCAGCATATTTTCAAACGACTGCTGCATTTTCTTGCTGTTTAGGCGGGTGACATTTAGCTTTGTTTGCATTTTCGCCCCTTGAGGACGCCGTGGTGGCCTGATGTGGATGTTCATTTTCGAGACAATGAGACGATGGTCTGTCCAACATTCGGCACCACACATGGATTTTGTCACTCGAACGTCTTGTCTGTCACTCCTCCTGACGATGACATAGTCAATGAGGTGCCAGTGTTTCGAGCGAGGGTGCATCCACAATGTCCTATTTCTCATGGGGAGACGGAAAATTGTGTTCGTAATCAGGAGATCATGTTCGGCACATGTCTGAAGGAGGCGGAGTCCATTGCTGTTACAATTTCCGACTCCATGCTTTCCAATAATGCCACTCCAAGAGGTGGTGTCCGTGCCTACTCTGGCATTGAAATCCCCAAGGAGTATAAGTTTGTCTCCTTTGGGAACAGATGTTAATACATTGTGCAGGTCCTCATAGAACTTGTTCTTGACATCATCTTCGTTGGTCATAGTTGGTGCGTAGACACTCACAATGGTTGCGTGCTTCCTTCCATTCAGCAGAGGCAACTTCATGGTCATGAGCCTGTCGTTTATAGCCTTTGGAAATCCAGCTAATTTGCCGACCAGGCTTAATGGCCAACTTAATGGCAAATCCCACACCGGATTGGCGTCTTTCCTCGCTTTTCCTTCCACTCCAGAAAAATGTGTAGCCGGCACCAATTTCACAGATTTGGCCTTCTTCTGCAAGTCGTGTCTCGCTCAAGGCTGCAATGTCGATGTTGTACCTGCCCAGCTCTCTCCCAATCAGTGCTGTTCGTCTCTCTGGACCCGAAGCGCCGTCTCTGTCAAGTAGGGTGCGTACATTCCAAGTTCCAATTGTTAAGGGAATATGGTTTATTCTTTTAGCTTTGCTTGTTTTATCTTTCTTTGTATGTCGACCGCAGTTAGGGTACCCACCAACCGCGGCTAGCTGGTTAGGTAGTGATGAAGCAGACAATGTTCAGGGCACCTTTTCTAGCCCCTTCCTCATGCTATGGAGGTGAGCAGTGTGTTCCTATAGAGGGCTGCTCAGTCGCTCAGGGGGCTGCCAAATCCCACTGCTGCTCCGGTCAGTAGAAGACGACCATATGACCTGAGCCGCCTGTGTGCAGGTCTGCGACTACGGCTGCCAGCGTACCCACGCCTGCCGCTTTGCCGCTCGCCCATCGCCACAGGGCTTGAAGGTGATATGTGACGTTGGATGAAGAATGACTTGCGCGATGACTTGGATTAAAGTGAGGAAGAGTTGCGCAATTCGTCGACCTCACTCTCTCGCCTGAGTCCATCTGAGTCCAGTGGCAAGACAAGTCGAGACGATTGGAGACGAATACAGGTGCAGTGGATGACCAGGGCGCTCTACGTGCCTTGCCGTGCTCATTACGTTCCACAACGCTTTGCAGGTAAACGCCGTCTTGCCCGTTGAATCAGGAATGATTTCTTACGCGCAGTCTGCCGAATCCTGTCTTCACATGCTGGGTAGGCATACCTTAGTTTACCTCTTGGTTTGACACCAAATCGGCTACCCGCGCCTGGTTTAGCCAGCCTCTCACAGCTGTTGCCCGGGGGGTGGCCGCTGTCGCATGCTGACAGCTACTAGGAGCCACAGGCACGAGCTGGGTGTCAGACTTGGACCAGTGGGGGATGGGTCCTGAAAGGACATGAGAGCCATCCTTACCAAAGGTGCTACCAATGCCTGACACCCCGTACCCCCCAAGTAGTACTATTAGTAGTAGAATAGTAGTACTAGTAGTAGTTGTAGTAGTAGTAGTAGTAGTAGTAGTGGTGGTGGTGGTAGTAGTAGTAGTAGTAGTAGTAGTAGTAGTAGTAGTAGTAGTAGTAGTAGTAGTAGTAGTAGGCCTCTTTCAGTCCTGTAGGACTATAGAGTTGTGCCGCTGGGGAGGTTCCTGATAGCACCGCTGGTGACTGTATAGTCCAATGCGAGAGTGACAATCCCTGTCACAGTTTCCACATCTGTAAGACGAGGCAGGTCCCGCAGTAAGTGACTGCATTTTATACCTGTGCCGCATATCCAGAGTTTGCTTGATCAGATTGCGTTCGAAGAGCATCAGTCCGTTTTGTTCATCTCTTCTCCAGGAACATCTGTCTGTTGCAACTCTTTCCCACGTGCCTGGATCTATGCCAAGGGTTTTCATATCTTATTTACACACATACCTATATCGCATTTAGGGTCTTCCGATTGGCCTCTTCCATGTGGCTAGGTCTCAGTATAGGAGATCTTTGGGAATACGTCCATCCTCCATTCGAGATACATGGCCCAGCCACCGAAGGCTTCTCTGCTTGTGGAGGGAGTGCACTGTGGTAACATCCGCTCTTTGAAACACGTGTTTATTTGTTATGTGGCCTTTCCATGATATGCCAAGAATACGTCTAAGACATCTCATATGGAAGGAATTCAATTTTCCTTCCTCTGTGAGTACAAGGTCCAGGATACAGACTCATAGAGTACTGTGCTAACAACATAAGCTTTATATACTTGAACTCTTGTGCACGCTCTGTTAGTCTATTATTCTCCCTAAGCCTTTTAGTTAGCCTGGAAAGTGTTGTGGCTGCCTTTCCAATGCGTCTGTCGAGTTATGTCTCTAATAAAAGATTATCTGATATTGTCGACCCCATGTACGCAAACTAATGGACAACTTTCAATTCGTAATTAGAAATTTTGATTGATGGAGGTGCACGAGCATCTTGTTCCATCACCTGTGTTTTATTTAGGCTGATGGTGAGCCCAAAGTCTTTGCAGGCGGCTGCAAAACGATCTATGAGCCGTTGGAGATCTTCTGCTGCATGAGCATTCAATGTATTATTGTCTGCAAAAAGTAGTTCTCTTACGCAACTTGGTCTTATTTTGGTCTTTGCCTTGAGTAATGATGGGTTAAAAAGTTTGCATCAGATCTTGCATAGAGGTATATGCCTTCAGTGGCAGTCCCAAATGCCTGCATTAAGAGAACAGCGAAGAAGATACCAAAAAGTGTAGTAGCTAGCACGCAGCCCTGCTTTACTCCACTGCTGATGCTGAACGACTGGGAGGTTGAGCCATCAAATAAAATTGTCCACTGCATATTTCCATGAAATGATTTTAAAAGACTTAGCAGGGTGGGTGGACATCCCATCTTCTCAAGGATCTTAAAAAGGCCTTTACGTCACACGAGGTCAAATGCCTTTGTGAGGTCGTTGAATGCAATATATAATGGCTTCCTTTGTTCTCTGCACTTCTCTTGGAGCTGCCGGAGTGAGAAAATCATATCGATGGTGAACCTGTTGGGTCTAAATCCGCACTATGATTCGGGGTAGTTTCTTTCAGCAAGAATGTGTAATCTTTTTAGGATTACTCAAACAAAAATCTTGCCTGTAATGCTGCGTAGAGAAATGCCGCGATAGTTGTTGCAGTCGTTTCTGTCATCCCTCATATCTTGTGGTACTGATTTTTCTTTCCAACAGAGCTGAAATATTGCACACAGCTCTGGGTTGATTTTTTTTTTTGGGGGGGGGGGGGGCATATTTTAAAATTTCAGGTGGTATACTATCCTTTCCTGATGCCTTGCCGGATTTGAGAGTATTAAGTGCTTCGCTGATTTATGTGAGGCGCGGTTCGTTATCCAGGGCATGCATGGTGGACTGTTGTTCAATAGCTTCCAGAGCTTCTTCACTGACAGTGTTATCCACTGAGTATAGCTCTGAGTAGTGTTCTACCCAGCGATCCATTTGTTTCGCTCAATTGTTTATAATTACCCCCTCTGTTGATCGTAAAGGAGCCATCTTATTTATTGATGTACCGACAGCTTGCTTGATGCCTTCGTGCATTTCTCGTACATTTCCTGTGTCTGCACACGTTTGAATATGATCAGAGAGTTGTAGCCAGTACCTGTTCGCACATTTTCTTGTGGTTTGTTGTACTCTATTTCTGGCCGTTCGCAGTGTCTGCAATATTTTCTCTGAAGGTGCTGTTTTATACACGGAGAATGCATGTCTCTTCATCTCCAGTACTGGGAGCATCTCTTCAGAGTGTGCTTCAAACCAGTCGGCTGACTTTGTTTGCTTCTTACCAAATGTTGATAGCACTGTATTGTAGATAATGTCGCGTAAATGACTCCATCTCTCGGTGACAGTTCCATCTGTGGGGCCAGGCAGAGTCTCCGCTAGAGCCTGGGTGAATTTGTTGACCTTCTCTTTGTTTTGGGTGCCGCTGGTGTCGATGCGTGGTCTTCCTTCTGTTCGGCTTCTGTAGATTCTTTTGGGCTTTATCTTCACCTTGCTGGAAACGAGTAAATAATCGGTGTCGCAGTCAGCACTATGTCAGCTACGAGTCAGCCGTACATTGCGGAGATTGCTGCGTTTGGTGAGCATCAGGTCGAGTTGGTGCCAGTTCTTTGAATTGGGGCGCCTCCATGACACCTTGTGATGTGGTTTTGTGACAAAGAAGGTGTTGGTCACGCACAGATTATGGTGGCTGCAGAATTTCAAGAGACGTTGTCCATTGTCATTGATCTTCCCAACGTCAAACTGTCCTAGACATGAAGACCAAGATTTGTGGTCGGAGCCAACCCTGGCATTGAAATCCCCCAGGATAAAAAGATGTTGTTTCTCTGATGTTTCACTGAAAACTTTGCTAAGGTCGTCATAAAGCTTATCTTTAGATTCTGATGTTGCAGTTAGTGTTGGGGCGTATGTAATTATTTAGTTGGTATTTTAGCTTGTTAGCTGGTTAATTAGATATTTAGTTAGTTGGTTAGTTAATTAACTATTTAGTTAATTAGTTGGTTATTTAGTTAGGTGGTTGGTTATTTTGTTTGTTGGCTGGTTAGTTAATTATTTAAGTAGATGGTTAGTTAGTTATTTAGTGTGTTAGTTGGTTAGTTAGTGATATAGTTTGTTAGTTAGTTGGTTATTTTGTGTAGGTAGATAGTGGTGAGTTTGTCCCCACTGCACATTGAACCATTCATTCCATAACTGCTGGAAGACGTTGTTAAGTGCATGCGAATCATGAATGAAATATTCTGAAAGATGTTGACATATTCTCATGATGTTGTCATGATGTCCTCATGTTGTTCTCATCATATTCTCATGCAGCATGAGCTGTATGGCCTTTGATGCAGCAACAAATGCAGTCGCAAATGTTTTCCTGATGGTGCACGGGTTTGTGAGCCTGTTTCTGCAAATGTCTGGAGGACTTGCATTGAACGCAGTGGTGGCTACATCGAAAAATCATACATTTTCTCTTAACTTTACCCCCAAGAATATGA
The DNA here is from genome assembly GCA_963921405.1 of Cepaea hortensis. Taxonomy (NCBI): domain Eukaryota; kingdom Metazoa; phylum Mollusca; class Gastropoda; order Stylommatophora; family Helicidae; genus Cepaea; species Cepaea hortensis. The sequence continues at coordinate 10,951,516 of OY992887.1, read as the reverse complement.
TCACAAAAACACACACTCATTTATGGCTTTCATTTGAAGCCATCCTCCTCCCCCTGTCGTATTCTGATGTTATAAACATGGACTGTGCCAGAAGTGAAATCATTAGCAGTACGAGTCTATTTCTGTGTTTTTGTCTATGACGCAGGTTGCTCCAATGGATACTATGGTGTCAACTGCAAAGACACGTGTAGTCCACATTGTGGTCAGAATGGCGACTGCCATGCAGTGGATGGAGTGTGTGTCCATGGATGCGAGGCTGGTTACATGAACCCAACTTGCAATGATAGTAAGAGAGTTAGTGAAATGATTTACATAGTGATTGTCATCACACATCCTTTTTGTAAAGTGTAAACATTAATACATACACACATTGGTGCTATTACTTTAATAAATTAATTGTCTGTCTGTCTACAAGGCTGCCTGTCCGTCTAGGTTAATTGGTTAGTTAATTAGTCGGTTAGTTAGTTAGCTGGTTATTTAGTTATTTGGTTGATTAGTTAGTTGGTTATTAAGGTAGTTAGTTGGTTAGTTAGTTAGCTGTTTTTCAGCTTGTTATTTGGCTAATTAGTTAATTAATTAGAGCTTCGCACCTGTCCAGTACAAACGGGGCTTAATACGGACCCTGTTTGACCGTGCAAGGAAGATATGCACCCAGGACACACTGACAGAGGAATTTGAAACTCTGAAGAATGCCTTAAACCTGAATGGGGACTCCACAAGATTTATAAAGCGCCACTGCCAACAGCCCAAACCGAAATCAGAAGTAACTACAGTCCCTAAACTCAAGGTATTCATCCAGCTATCCTTCCGAGGAGATGACGTAATGCAACGTCTGCGGGACCGGCTCACCACAGCAGTCGAGCGAACATTCTGTGCTGCAGCTCTAGTCATCAGGTACAGAAACACACCGATCCCAGTCCCAGCAGTAAAAGAACCTGTAGCTTTGTACGCCAAATCAAATTGTATTTACCAATTTACATGCAGATGCGAGGCCATCTACATAGGCAGAACTGAGCGACAGTTACATTGCAGGGTTTGGGAACATATTCCGAATTGGTTGGACAAGATACTAAACACAGAAGATGGTAGCCTAGGCAGGCCGACACACCGGAAAAGTCTGGCTTCATCGGTCGGGAGACAAGTGCTCGAGAGTGGTCACGTGGTTGAAAGAGACAGTGCCTTCCTTGTGTTGTTCAACACACAAAGTAGTCGATTGTTAAAGTTTGCTGAAGCTATACTAATCAACCTTCGTAAGCCGTCCTTGTGTAAGCAGAAAGACATGTTAGTCAGTTTAAAATTACCATGGTAGACAATCGACATTACTGTGCGAACTTGTGTATATTTCAGTTTGAAGGATTTATCTAATTAATTCACGTAAGTTGTGTGATTTCTGCAGTATGTACCTGACGAGATGCAGCGAAATATGTCAGGCAATAAATCGTGCAATCTATTGTTTGTGTCTTCGTTATTCAAAGTTAATTAATTGCCGGTCTCTCTGGCTGAGAGGTTACAACACTTTCTCCGTAATCCCGTTTATCACGCAGAGTCTCGTAGCGGGAGAGAACTGGGAGCGGTTCGACCCCCGATGGTGACTTGCGGGATAACTGAGCCGGCCGCTCAGAAAGCAATGGCAAACTACTGAGCGTAATCTTGTCAAGAGATCAACAGACAGATGAAAGATGCTGCTGTTGACAGCGATGTCCTGTAAAAGATATGAAAAAAAAAGAAAAAAGTTAATTAATTGGTTGGTTAGTTAATTATTTAGTTATAGTATTTTCCGATTTGAATGCCTTCATTCACGATCAATTATTTTGAAAACTGTCTGTTGCATCGTTATGAAATTTTCCCAGCCGTCTCATATTTACCCCCATCCAAGGAATATGTCTTTGATAGGTCCAAAAACAACTTAAATCATTGCAAGCGGCGACATTCCTTTGATGTTTTGCTGAACAACTAGTGATTTCTCGCTAACAAAGTTATGTTTACGGTAATGTGGACCTGCAAATTCAGATGACACACAAAGGCGTATCCGGATTCGTATGGGAGTGGGATGCAATGAAAGAAGTCGCTTACAATCGACAGGGTCGGCTGCATTGCACTGTTTTTTTTTATTTTTTTTATCCCATATGGCTCAGTTTCTTTCCGCAGCGCGGAAAGTGTCACACAAAGCACGAACTCCGTAGCTCCAGCGACGACCCTCGGGAGTCTCCGAAAAAATGCACTCTTGAAATGAAGAACGCGGCCCGGAATCGAACCTACAACCTTCGGAGCCCGAGTCAGACGGCTTGACCACTTCACCACTGAGAATCCCGAGAGGGGTGCAATGTGAGACAGAGAATTTACAGAGGCACGGGGTAAATAATTTGTAAATTAACAGGAAAGTAGAAGGAATATATTTCTTACCTTATTTTTCATTTCCTTCTTGTTTCTTCAGCTGCTGGTTAATAAAGTGAACACAAGTATTCATGTTAGCTTTTTATATTGAGTTCGTGAAAGCTTCCAAATAGCTGTGCGTTAATGTGCGTATGGAGTGACCAAAAATGATCCCGCAATTTAGTCATCATGTGTCCATTTTTAAGGATCTGTTCAGCTGTCTGTGTAGTTTGTTCACACGAACACATGGGTGACAGACCAGCTTTGAGTCTTCGTTAAAGACTATCTACTCTGCTGTTTACCGTTCAGAGACGGAACATAATTACTTGTTTTGCACTATGAAAATAGTTGTCAGTGTTTCTTTTATATTGAGGCAACTCCCCCGATGTGTCTCCACCTTGCCGTGGTTGGGGAGCTTGCGTGCCCCATTGACCCCATCTGCCTGCCGATGGATGAAAACTACATATCGGACAGCTTATGGGATAGGGGCCAGACTAAGAGAGACACAACTTGCTGCTCTGCAGGTAGACTGAGGATAGCAGTCAAAAGATTAAATCAGGTACACGAAGGCAGAAGACCTTGGTCCGGACAATACTCTAAGGCTCTCTGTCGAGGGCTGTGGCTGAACGCCTCTAAGCCACAAACCCTCGGATCTGAGAACCGGGCCGATACCCACCTACCGAAAAATAGAGGTGAGATACTGAGCAAGCTACATGCTCAGGTCTGATACATGTTCGAAGGCTCTCAGCTGGGGGATATGAGGGATTCCCGGGTGAGAGAGCCTGGCCGTTTCTCGTTCACTGCTGCACGGAGGTAAGGTGCTGAGCCGGCAGCACATGTAGCCTACCTCGTGAGCGAGTACAAAAAGTCAGAAAAGTGCCCCAGTCGAAGGAAATGGTTACGAAAACTGTCTGTATCTAACTCATTGAGAGTGTAGACAAAAGTGGAAAAACGTCTCAATAACACGAAATGGAACGCACGGCGAGCGAACCTATTGCATGGTCCGAAGTCAAAAGCTTACCGAGTGGAGGTCGCCGGCAGTCTGACCATTCCTGGTAAGGCTTGAGCGACCAATGGCAAGCGAGAAGCCCAACGCATGGAAGTGAGGAAGTGAAGCAACCATGAGCAGGACGTGGCATTTCCTCGGGTGATCCCAGTCTCAGAGCAATATGTGCCAGCTCTGCAATTATGGAAGCCTCCTTGGATAGCGAGGGAATGCCCATGGTCTGCCCCTGCCTTCCCTTGAGGGCTGATGTCGTTGACCATTCTATCTTGACCAGCTGAGATGTGGGCGGCATCACAACAATAAGTCTAACGTGCCTCGAAACACGAGGAAGGCTAACCTCATTAAAAAATGCCCGCCGAAGCCGGAAGTGCCATCCTACGGGTGGCAAAATATAAATTGGCACTACGCATTTACGTCCGAGTGAAACGTCTCGTCCGAATGTCTCTCGTGCTAGGAACAGCTTTGACTACCTAGTTTCCGAATGCCGCTCTTGTTCGGAACAGCTCTGACTAGGTAGTTTTCCGAATGTCCGTCGTGCCTGGAACAGCTCTGATGGGCACAAAGACAAGCACATGTCCGAACCGAAAACTCGCTGAGTGGATACCGTCTGCAGACTGGCCTGGTTTGTGCGGGAGCGGACCGTGGTGAAGGAACGCCCAATATATTGAAGTGAGGATTTAAAGCAGCCATGAGCAGGACGTGAGGATTCCCTCGGTGAGCCCAGCACCAGGGCGCTATGTGTCGGCCCTGCAACTATGGAAGCAACCTTGGATGGCGGAAAATGCTATGGACTGTCCCTGCCTTCCTTTGAGGGATGACCGTTGTCTTCGACCATTCCATCTTGGCCAGCTGGGTTGTAGATGGCACCACAAAAGTGAGAGTCTCCCAGGAATGCTACCTGGTCAAAAAAGCACGCTATCGTCGGATGTGTTGGCCTACGGGTTTCGGCCCAAGGGCGCATAACAGACACACCGCAATCACATCTGAAAAAATACTCCGGATGAACGCAAAGAAGAGAAGAAGATATTGAGAAAAAAAAAACACACACACACTAGGTAGGTAGGTTGGTAGGTAGGTAGGTAGGTCGGTCGGTCGCTAGATAGATAGATAGATAGATAGATAGATAGATAGATAGATAGATACATCCCCGCCAGAAGCCGGGCCTTGTCAGCTAGTTTATTTATATAATCACGTTTCATGAAAGAACCCCCATTTGGAGACACATCTGAACAATCCAATTTAACTTCGCGCTGTTTGTTTCAAAACGGAAATCACGTGAAAATTTTAAAAAATGCGGGGACGTGTCTTGGTGAAGCTGTAATACTGTTAAAATGGTGGACGTAATCTCTAAGTCGTAATTTATATACCGCATATAAACAAACTTTGAAATCTGCTGTAAAATCTCAAGAACAAAAATTGTTTTGTTGGGTGGACATAATGATAAGGTTATATACTAAATCTCACCATTTTCCCACAGTTGGTTACTGAGATATTGAATTTTATATTGAGGGGGGGGGGGGGAAAAAAAAAAAAAAAAAAAAACACCACACACTATAGTTTGTTAGTTAATTATTTGGTTAGTTGGTTAGTTAATTATTAGTTGTCGGTTAGTTAATTTAGTTGGTCGGTTAGTTAATTTAGTTGGTCGGTTAGTTAATTTAGTTGGTCGGTTAGTTAATTTAGTTGGTTGGTTAGTTAATTATTTATTGGATTAGTTAGTTGGTTATTTAGTTGGTTAGTTAGTTAATCATTATGGTAGTTCGTTAGATAATTATTTAATTGTTTGGTTAGTTGATTATTTAGTTAGTTAGTTGGTTATTTAGTTGGTATCTTAGCTTGTTAGTTGGTTAATTAGTAATTTAGTTGGTTGGCTAGTTAATTATGTAATTTATTCGATAATTGGTTATCTAGTTAGTTAGCTGGTGTTTAGTTATTGTTTGGTATCTCAGCTTTTTATTTGGTTAATTAGCTATTTAGTTGGGTAGTTAGTTAATTATTTAGTCAGTTGCTTTGTTAATTATGTACATGGTTGATTAGTTAATTATTTTGTTAGCTGGCTAGTTAATTATTTAGTTGGTTGGTTATTTAATTATATAGTTGGTTAGTTAGATAATTATTTAGCTGCTTAGTTAGTTGGTTATTTAGTTATTTAGTTTGTATATTAGCTTTTTGAGGAACGGCTGGCCGAGTTGCTAGAATGCCAGATTTTTCTTTGGGAGACCCGAGTTCGAATCCTCGGTAAGGTGTGGAGTTTATTTTCTGTCGGGGGAAAACAGAAAACCCTAACCAGCACAGTTATCGATGACTGCACTAGCCAGGCGGCCTTAATTCCTCAGAATCAAGACCCCCCCCCCCCTTTCCCCCCGCCATACACCGCAAGGTGCTATATTGGCAGTAAATGACAATGACAGTTTAGCTTGTTAGTTGGTTAATTAGTTATTTAGCTAGTTGGTTATTTAGCTAGTTGGTTATTTAATTATTTAGTTGGTATTTTAGCCTATTAGTTGGTTAATAAGTAATTTAGTTATATGGTTAGTTAATTATGAATTTGCTTTGTTAGTTAATTAATTAGTTCGTTAATTAGTAGGTTCGTTAGTTAGTTGGTTATTTATTTAGTTAGTTGGTTATTTAGATATTTAGTTGTTATTTTAGCTTGTTAGTTGGTTAATTAGTTATTTAGTTAGTTGGTTAGTTAACTAATTGGTTGGTTAGTTAGTTGGTTGCTTAGTTAGTTAATCTTTTTAGTTGGTCAATTAGTTGGTTATTTAGTTGGTTAGCTTGGTATTTGATCGGTTTACTAGGTTAGGTAGTTATTTACTTGGTTATTTAGTTAGCTGGTTGGTTAGTTAGTTTGCTGGCTGTTTGGTTAATTATTTAGTTCGTTAGTTAGTTGGTTAGTTAGTTGGTTAGTTGGTTAGTTAGTTGTATGGTTTCAAGTCAGTGACGGTGGGCAGAGGATCTCTCAGTAGAGACAATGGCTACGGTCATCCGATCAGTATGGTCACTGCCAGGAAGGAAGAATGGTAGACTTACCTCCTTATTGATTCCCGGGCAGAGGAGGCTCGTCAGCCTTGGTTGGTATCTCTTCAAAGAGAGGGAACTCTAAATCTCAAACCTCCGCTGCCTTGCGGGTATACCCATATGGGAAAGGCTTCGGGAGTAAACCCTGAGGACAAATCCGGAGATGGAGTCCCTAAGGCAGTTCCATGTTGTAAACAACATAGTTCTGGCAACTCCTGCGACGGCACCGATGCCAAGTTGCATTGGCTACTGCCTTTCCCTTGGTCAACATCGGCGACGTGGAGAGAGGGAACCTGCTACTGGGAAACAGCTGGTTCTCCGATTTCCATTGCCCAGGCTTGTGCCCTGAAGAGGACACTTCAGCACCGTGTAAAGCGGTGACACAACACGGGAAGCAGCATTTGCCGGTTATAAGTCTTAATGCTCGATTGGCGTAGAGCAAGGCGCCAGGGGCTACTTCCGACGGTGGGAGAGATCATCGTATCTCACTAGACAGCTACCGCTCGCCTAAGCTGGGCCGGCCCCAGTCAATAAGGTGTTGTCTCGCCACGGTTCATCTGCTCCTGAGGGTGTGTGGAGCTTAGGGGAAAATCCTGACACATGGACCGCAATCTATACACCTAGCAACAAGAAAAAAACAAAACAACCAGCCCTAAGGCTGGGAACATGGAACGTAAGAACCATGATCCCTGGCATCTCAGACGATCTAAACGAGATTGTGAATGCCCATAAAACTGCAGTGATAAACAACGAACTACTAAGACTGGGGATAGACATTGTCGCCCTGCAAGAGACCAGACTCCAAGAGTCTGGAAGCATCAAGGAGAGGGACTTCACTTTCTACTGGCATGGCAAGCCGTGCGGAGAGACCAGGGAGCATGGAGTTGGCTTCGCTATCAGAAACAAGCTGCTCAATTCCATCATACCACCAAGTGATGGCACTGAAAGAATATTGAAGCTCCAACTCCAGACCGAGGCAGGCCCAGTTAGTATTATAAGCGTTTACGCCCCAACACTAACTGCAGCATCAGAATCTAAAGACAAGTTCTATGACGACCGTAGCAAAGAAGTCAGTGAAACACCAGAGAAACAACATCTTTTTATCCTGGGGGATTTCAATGACAGGGTTGGCTCCGACCACGAATCTTGGCCTTCATGTCTAGGACAGTTTGGCGTTGGGAAGATCAATGACAATGGACAACGTCTCTTGGAATTCTGCAGCCACCATAATCTGTGCGTGACCAACACCTTCTTTGACACGAAACCTCAACACAAGGTGTCATGGAGGCACCCCAGATCAAAGAACTGGCACCAACTCGACCTGGTGCTTACTAAACGCAGCAACCTCCGCAATGTACGGCTGACTCGCAGCTATCATAGTGCTGACTGCGACACCGACCATTCACTCGTCTCCAGCAAGGTGAAGATAAAGCCCAAGAGAATCTACAGAAGCCGAACAGAAGGAAGACCACGCATTGACACCAGAGGCACCCGAAATAACGAGAAGGTCAACACATTCATGCAGGCTCTAGCGGATACTCTGCCTGGCCCCACAAACGGAAATTCCACCGAGAGATGGAGTCATTTTCGCGACACCATCTACAATACAGCACTATCAACATTTGGCAAGAAGCAAACTAAGTCAACCGACTGGTTTGAAGCACACTCCGAAGAGATGCTCCCAGTCCTGGAGATAAAGAGACATGCATTCTCAATGTATAAAACATCACCTTCAGAGAAAACACTGCAGGCATTGCGAACGGCCAGAAATAGAGTACAATAGATGGCAAGAAGATTTACGAACAGGTACTGGCTACAGCTCTCTGCTCAAATTCAAACTTGTGCAGACACTGGAAATATAAGAGGAATGTATGAGGGCATCAAGCAAGCTGTCGGTCCATCAAAAAATAAGATGGCCCCTTTACGATCAACTGAGGGGGTAATCATAAAAGATCGAGCGAAACAAATGGATCGCTGGGTAGAATACTACTCAGAGCTATACTCAGTGGATAACACTGTCAGCGAAGAAGCTCTGGAAGCCATCAATCAACAGTCCGCCATGCATGCCCTGGATAACGAACCTTGCCTCACAGAAATCAGCGAAGCACTTGACTCTCTCAAATCCGGCAAGGCACCTGGAAAATATAGTATTCCACCTGCAATTTTAAAATGTAGCAAAGAAACAATCATCCCAGAACTGAATGCAATACTACAGCTCTGCTGGAGAGAAAAATCAATACCACAAGATATGAAAGATGCAAACATCGTTACCCTTTATAAAAACAAAGGCGACAGAAGCGACTGCAACAACTATCGCGGCATTTCCCTTCTCAGCATTACAGGCAAGATTTTTGCCAGAGTAATCCTTAAAAGATTACACATTCTTGCTGAAAGAATCTACCCCGAATCGCAGTGCGGATTTAGACCCAACAGGTCCACCATCGATATGATTTTCTCACTCTGGCAGCTCCAAGAGAAGTGCAGAGAACAGAGGAAGCCATTATATATTGCCTTCATCGACCTCACAAAGGCATTTGACCTCGTGAGCAGAAGCGGCCTTTTTAAGGTCCTTGAAAAGGTTGGATGTCCACCCACCCTTCTTAGTCTCGTGAAATCATTCCACGAAAACATGCAGGGGACCATTTTATTTGACGGCTCAACATCCCAGTCATTCAGCATCAGCAGGGAGTAAAGCAGGGCTGCGTGCTTGCTCCTACACTCTTTGGTATCTTCTTTGCTGTTCTCTTAAGGCAAGCATTTGGGACTGCCACTGAAGGCATATATTTCCACACAAGATCTGATGGCAAACTTTTTAACCCATCAAGACTCAAGGCAAAGACCAAAATAAGATCAAGATGCATAAGAGAACTACTTTTTGCAGATGATGCAGCACTGATTACTCATACAGCAGAAGATCTCCAAAGGCTCATAGATCGTTTTGCAGCCGCCTGCAAAGACTTTGGGCTCACCATTAGCCTAAATAAAACACAGGTGATGGAACAAGATGCTGATGCGCCTCCGTCAATCAAAATCTCTAATTACGAATTGAAGGTCGTCCACGATTTTGTGTATTTGGGGTCGACAATATCAGATAATCTTTCATTAGAGACATAAATCGACAGACGCATTGGAAAGGCAGCCACAACATTTTCCAGGCTAGCTAAAAGAGTGTGGGAGAATAATAGACTAACAGAGCGTACAAAAGCTCAAGTATATAAAGCTTGTGTTGTTAGCACACTACTCTATGGGTCTGAATCCTGGACCCCGTACTCAAGACAGGAAAGGAAGTTGAAATCCTTCCACATGAGATGTCTGAGACGTATCCTGGGCATAACATGGAAAGACCACATAACAAACAAACAGGTGCTTGAAAGAGCAGATATTTCCACAGTGCACACCCTCCTCAAGCAGAGACGCCTCCGGTGGCTGGGCCACGTATCTCGAATGGAGGACGAACGTATTCCCAAAGATCTCCTTTACGGAGAACTAGCCACAAGAAAGAGGCCAACCGGAAGACCCCAAATGCGATATAGGGATGTGTGTAAACAAGATATGAAAACCATTGGAATAGATCCAGACATGTGGGAGAGAGTTACAACAGACAGATGCTCCTGGAGAAGAGATGTACGAAACGGACTGGTGCTCTTTGAGCGCAATCAGATCCAAAAATCTGAGGAGAGACGGCACAGGCTCAAAGAGCAGTCACTTACTGCGGGACTTGCCTCGTCTTACAGATGCGGAAACTGTGACAGGGATTGTCATTCTCGAATTGGACTATACAGTCACCAGCGGTGCTGCCAGGCACCTCCCAAGCGGCACAACTCTATAGTCCTCCAGGACTGAAAGAGGCCTACTACTACTACTAGTTAGTTAGTTGGTTAGTTAGTTACTTAGTTCGTTAGTTAGTGGGTTAGTTAGTTATTTAGTTTGTTAGTTAGTTGGTTAGTTTGTGTAGGTAGTTAGTGATCAGATTGTCCTCTGTGCACATTGAACGATTCATTTCATAAATGCTGGAAGACGTTGTTAAGTGCATGGGTTAAAATGAATGGAATATTCTGAAAGATGGTGATATATACTCATGATGTTGTCATGATGTCCTCATGCAGCATGTGGGTACGAGCTGTATGGCCTTGGATGCAGCAACAACTGCAGTCGCAACTGCGTGCATGATGGTGGGCGGGTTTGTGAGCCTATTTCTGGCAAATGTCTGGCAGGATGTCGCACCGACTATAATGGATTGGATTGTCAAGTTGGTATGTTTGTTGACAATATTCTATATTATAATGTTAGTCATTGCCTAGGATGTTGCAGTGACTATAATTATAATAGATCGCATTGTGAAATTGTATGTTTGTTGACAAGATTCTCATATGACGAACGAACTAACGAACGAACGAACTTTATTTTCAAAGGATAACAAATTGGGCACGCAGGCCCATCTTATATTCGGCCCTTCCAATCACTCAACTTTCGTTAATCAGTGCATAGTGCATTCACATAGGAAAAAAAAAAAGATTGTCAAATGAATGTTGTAAACATAAACAATGGTGTCTATGAAGGATTCCAGGATAAATAAGAGATGGTGGCGGTAGATCTTGACCTGGAGGATGAGTATAACAGGGTTAGGTATTATCGGTTGATATACACACTGTTGGACATGGTAGTCTGCCAATGGATTGCCAAATGGGTTTCGAAGTCCTTTATGAGCGTAGAAATACATTTCTCATGGGTTCCTGGACTTCTGACCCCTGTACTATTACACCTGGACTGCCATGTTCCCAGTGCTCTTTAATGTCTACACCAGCAAAGTCGCAGCTGTTGAAACACCAGGTATTGGTAGAATCTTGACATTTGCAGACGATGTGCTGATGTATAGATAGGGAAGGTTTGACTGAAGACGTGCAGATGGCAGTAAACAGGGTGGCGGAGTTGTGCAGGAACGCAGGAACCGTTATAAACCAAGACAAGGCATCGGTTTTGTGATAATCCCTGAATAACCGGATCGTGACGGCAGATGTCTATATATTATATTGGATGGATGTCCTCTTCGTAGAGATAGATAGATAGATAGATAGATAGAGAGAGAGAGAGAGAGAGAGAGAGAGAGAGAGAGAGAGAGAGAGAGAGAGAGAGAGAGAGAGAGAGAGAGTAAATAAAAGTACTTGGGGATCACCTTTGACAGGTTTATGTCTTTTAAGGGTATGTGGAGACTTTGGCAGTAAAGGGTGGTAAGGCACTTATTGCATTGGGGGCGATAGCAGCATGCTTTACAAGCTCTTGCAGCAGTTAATAATTTCAGTCATCTAATATGGTTTGGGGCTGCTGACAGTATCAAAGAGCCAGCTTGAAATGTTGGAGCATACAGAATGCGGCCATGCTGGTGATACAAGGGTGCATAAAGGGCACACCAATTATATGCAAGAAGAATATCTTGGCACTACCAACAATGGCGGACATGCATAGGGTCCTTCAAGCCAAATGGTACCCAAGAGCTGCTGCAGAAAGGGATCACCCCTGCATGAAGCCATGGGTATGGTCAAGGGTCACAGACTGAGACAACACAGGTCTTGGATGTCACAGGCGGAAATATCTATTCGTCAGGTTTGCGATCTAGATACCATCAATCGTGGAAAAGAGTGATTAAAGTACCGGAACATATGTCGGAATGGCAAAATGTAATAGTAACACTGGGTCGTGAGAGCAGAGAATGTGCAGAGGACCACACATAATTTGAGGTGCAAGAACGGATCTATTGTCGCTTAAAGTCGTTTAAAAGTCATCAAGGTCGACTTCGTTACACTGGGGTTTTATCCCATATGGCTAGGTCTCTTTCCGCAGCGCGGAAAATGTCGCACAAAGCATGAACTCCGTAGCTCATTCTACAGGAGTCTCCGGAAAATTTCACCCGTGAACCGAAGGACGCGGCCCGGAATCGAACCCACAACCTTCGGAGCCGGAGTCAAACGGCTTGACCACTTCACCACGGAGCTACCCACACGGAGTGTAAGTGGGGATGTGTTGGTGAGGGATATGTGTGTGTGTGGTGCGTGGGTTGGGAATATTGCGTAGTAGGGGGTGTATGTGATGTGCGGGTGGGGGATTGGGTTAAGGCATGTGTGGGTGGGTGGAAGTTGTATGTGTGGGTGGTGGGGTGTGTGTGAGTGGTTTGGGGATGTATGGGTGGTTAGGGAGATGTGTGTGTGTGTGGGGGGGGGGGGTAGGGACATGTCAGTTGGTGGGAATGTGTGTGTATGGTTTGGGGATGTGTGAGTGGATTTGCGATGTGTGGGTTGGTGGGAGATTGTGTGCGTGGGAGGGGAATATGTGGTCGATGGAGATGTGGCTGGGGGATGGGTGGTTTGAGGTGTGGGTGGGGAGAGGATGTGTGGGTTAGGATGTGGATGGGCGTGGGATGTGTGGGTTAGTGGGGGAATGTTTGTGGGTGGCGAGTGTGTTTTGGTTGGGGGATCAGATGAGGGTAGTGTGTGTGGGTGGGGGATGTGCGCGAGGTGGATGGGTCGGTTGGTGGGGTATGTATATGTCCCTGGTGTGCGTGTGTGTGGGTAGGTGGGGGTGTGTGTGGGTGGGGTGATGTATGGATAAGTGGGAGATGGGCCTCATAACATGGTAATAAGCCTTGTTTATGTTTACAACATTCATTTCACAATGTTTATTTTTCTTCCTATGTAAATGTATAATGCTCTTGATGAATGAAAGACGAGTGATTGGAAGGGCCGAATGTAAGACGGGCCTGCGCGCCCAATTTGTGACCCTAATAAAGTTGATTTGATTTGATTTGATTTGATCTATTGTAACATACATCAAGATGACATAGTTATGTACACAGATGGGTCGTTGGTAAGAAATAGATGCAGTGGTTGGGGCTTCATTGCCAATGAAACGTCAGAAGCCGTTGGCACAATGTGGCGTGTCGGGTTTGGTGAGCGCAGTCCAACATTTAAAAAAACCCACAGAAGATACCATCCTCCAGACAGAAGACTAGAAACTCTAGCAGTGGGTAGTTTCCTACCACATATTCATTTGAAAGTCTGTTGTCACTGCCTTATATAACATCTGTTATCATTGCCATGGCCCAGATAAGAACATAGACTAGTTATGCCATAACCCAAATTAGATTATGTCACAGGTTATGGCAGTGTTCAGTAATTGGACACCTGGATCGTGAAAAGTGGATACTTTTCACACAGCGTAGAAACGCGGGGACTCGCTTCGCGGTCAGCGGGAAGCGGGATCCGGACAAGGGATTCAAGGCTGTGGTTCATCGAGTATGGACCACGCTGTAATAGAGTGATGGCCAATACTAAGCCACTATTTTAGTATAATTCATGTGTAGAAAATGTGATGTAGATTTGTGATACTGTATTGTATAATTGTGTGTGCAATAGCGAGTAATCAGTGTAAATCATTTTGAGGAATAGATCGTCGAAAACGGCACTCGTGTTGCGTTGTAAAAGATGTATTGATTGATGAAATTTGAGGTATAATAGGGGCCATGATGGTCGGGTGGAATGAAAGAGTTCGACTATCTGTAAAGTAAAGCCCTGAAAGTAACAACCATTGAAGTGAGGCCGCATAGCTAAATGCACAGTCTGAGATGCGGCAGAAAGAAGAGTCCTAAACTAACCACGGGGACGACATGATGATGATGAATGAGGTTACAACTAATACCACTAGAAGAGAACAGCACCCCTTTGAATGCGGGCAGCAATTGAGCCCTCTACGCCCATGTAGAGCACACTATACCGCATGTCGGACCCCGGCAAGCATCTATAATCACTGGGATATATAGCATCTGTTATCATTGCGATATATAGCACCTGTTATCATTGTCATATATAGCATATGTTATCAAACGAATGAACGAACGAAAGAACAGTCTTTTCAAAGGGTCACAAATTGGGCACGCAGGCCCGTCATACACTGGGCCCTTCCAATCACTCGTCTGTCGTTCATGATTGTGCATGTTACATTCACATAAGAAAAAAAAACCATAGTTAAATTAATGTTGAAAACACAAGCAATGCATATTACCATGTTATGAGACAGACATGCAGACATACGTACACAAGCACATTCATAAATACACACATTCAATCCTGCATACATACTTACATCATTTAACTAAACTCTAACAGTTGTCACTCTCGGCATCAACACACCGGAAGTTTAAGAGCGAGTGTTCTTATCCATTCAGCCATGCAGACCTGCAGTCGTGACTGTGTGATATCCCACCATGATCGCCTGCGGCACCGCATGGCACATGATGACTATAAAATAACAGCACCATGAATTTCATGTATTCTCATTAGTCAGTGATAGTCGTGTTAGGATCAAGACTGAACGTACATTTAGTGAAATATGCCAGGCAAGAAATCGTGCAATATTGTGTTTATGTCGTCTGTGTTTAATGTGAGCGTAGCGTTGAAATCTATATATAACTACACGTATTGTGTTTATGGTGATGATTGACATCTACATCGTCTGTTGCAGATTCCAAGCAAGATCCTATACCAGTTGGAGCAGTCATTGGGGCTGTTGTTGCTGTTATCTTGGTGGTCGCCGCTGTTATCATTGCCTTTATATGTTGGAGGTAAGACCTCACTGTCATTAACAAGTTAATTGCATATCCTTTACAGGACGTCACTCTTTATCCCATCATATTTAAGCTGTTTGTGATTTTTTGGCAAGTTTAGTTCAGTAGATTGCCTTGGCTTTCTAAACGGTTTGGCATACATACCTTTGTATGGAAACCAACGCAAAGAGATCTGCTTCCAAATCGTCCGCAGCTGTTTCCAATGAGGTATGCGGGATTGCGATGTATTACACGTAAATATCAAATGGGCAACCCTTGGAGGTTCATCAAGGCAATCAATAAATAAACACACACGTATTGTTTGGCGCTCATAGAAGTATGGGTAAGAATTAGAGACTAGAGGACGCACTAGACAACATAAACATTGAAAGCTTTTAGCTCACACAATCCCCTGCGCTGCGGATCAGTTCTGTGTTCTTGTCTCGACCATGCCATGCAGATATTTACTTATTTGCCTTCTCTTTGTTCTTTTCTCCTCAATCTTGCCAGTTATCACCAAGTTCTCCAATTTATTTCTTCCCATAACGTGTCCAAAAAATTTTGACTGTCTACGTCTAATTTCTATAATCAGTTTACGGTTTGCATTTGCATTTTGCAGGAATTGGTCCTTGGCTTTTCAACTTTATCTAAATCAGTCAATGTTCTTAGGGATGGATCGCATGGGCCCTGGTAGAAGTGGCAGGATTTGATCCAGCACAAGGAAGGACACAGGACACTGCAGAAACCTGGACATGAGGGTACACGAGGCAGGACACAAGACATTGTAGACACCTGGACAAGAGGGTACACGAGACAGGGCACAAGACATTGTAGACACCTGGACATGAGGGTACACGAGACAGGGCACAAGACATTGTAGACACCTGGACATGAGGGTACACGAGGCAGGATACAAGACATTGTAGACACCTGGACATGAGGGTACACGAGGCAGGACACAAGACATTGTAGACACATGGACATGAGGGTACACGAGGAAGGACACAAGACATTGTAGACACCTGGACATGAGGGTACACGAGACAGGACACAAGACATTGTAGACACTTGGACATGAGGGTGCACGAGACAGGACACAATACATTGTAGACACCTGGACATGAGGGTACAAGAGGCAGGACACAAGACATTGTAGACACCTGGGCATGAGGGTACACGAAACAGGAGGACTGACAAGGGACCGAGAGTCTTGTCGGCGCGCCGCGACCTGCTATCTGATGACAGATGATGTTCTTGACAAGACAGTCATACAAGGACATCACCATACTACATGGAGAAAAGACAACTTTGCTTGGCTTCAGCAAGTTAAGGGCAGTCGTAAGGATTCAGTGAAATGTTAAGACATTGCTGAGAATTATACAAGCGTTTGGAGTCTACAAACTGACCGGAATCTGGCCTCTTTGGTAGACGATAGTTTGTAAAATGGTGTTGTACCTCTCCATAACACAAAGCTTGGGCTGAATTTAGAAACCACATGTTGCCATGCAGCATGATCTCTCTCTCTCTCTCTCTCTCTCTCTCTCTCTCTCTCTCTCTCTCTCTCTCTCTCTCTCTCTATGTGGGTGGATGATTGTTGGTGGGTAATGGGACAGGTGGAGGATATGTAAGTGGGTGGGGAGATGTGTGTAGGTGGGTGGATGTGTATGGGGCGGGGGGGGGGGGAAATGTGTGGGTTGAGGAATGTATGTGTGCTTGGGGTGTGGGTGGATGGGATGTGTGGTGGGTGGGAGGTGTGTGTATGTGAGGAGATGTGTAGGTGTGACATCTCCTGCATACATACTTACCCATGTAAGTGAGGATGTCGTGGGTGGGTGGAGGCATGTATGTGTGTCTGGAATGTGTGTGTGGTTGGGTGGGGGGGGGGGTGAATGGGGGATGTGTGGATTGGTGGTGGATGTGTCTCATAACATGGTAATATGCATTGGGGTACGGGGTGTCAGGCATTGGTAGCACCTTTGGTAAGGATGGCTCTCATGTCCTTTCAGGACCCATCCCCCACTGGTCCAAGTCTGACACCCAGCTCGTGCCTGTGGCTCCTAGTAGCTGTCAGCATGCGACAGCGGCCACCCCCCGGGCAACAGCTGTGAGAGGCTGGCTAAACCAGGCATGGGTATCCGATTTGGTGTCAAACCAAGAGGTAAACTAGGGTATGCCTACCCAGCATGTGAAGACAGGATTCGGCAGACTGCGAGGAAGAAATCATTCCTGATTCAACGGGCAAGACGGCGTTTACCTGCAAAGCGTTGTGGAACGTAATGAGCACGGCAAGGCACGTAGAGCGCCCTGGTCATCCACTGCACCTGTATTCGTCTCCAATCGTCTCGACTTGTCATGCCACTGGACTCAGATGGACTCAGGCGAGAGAGTGAGGTCGACGAAATGCGCAACTCTTCCTCACTTTAATCCAAGTCATCGCGCAAGTCATTCTTCATCCAACGTCACATATCACCTTCAAGCCCTGTGGCGATGGGCGAGCGGCAAAGCGGCAGGCGTGGGTACGCTGGCAGCCGTATTCGCAGACCTGCACACAGGCGGCTCAGGCCATATGGTCGTCTTCTACTGACCGGAGCAGCAGTGGGATTCGGCAGCCCCCTGAGCGACTGAGCAGCCCTCTATAGGAACACACTGCTCACCTCCATAGCATGAGGAAGGGGCTAGAAAAGGTGCCCTAAAAATTGTCTGCTTCATCACTACCTAACCAGCTAGCCGCGGTTGGTGGGTACCCTTAACTGCGGTCGACATACAAAGAAAGATAAAACAAGCAAAGCTAAAAGAGTAAACCATATTCCCTTAACAATTGGAACTTGGAATGTACGCACCCTACTTGACAGAGACGGCGCGTCGGGTCCAGAGAGACGAACAGCACTGATTGGGAGAGAGCTGGGCAGGTACAACATCGACATTGCAGCCTTGAGCGAGACACGACTTGCAGAAGAAGGCCCTGGTCGGCAAATTAGCTGGATTTCCAAAGGCTATAAACGACAGGCTCATGACCATGAAGTTGCTTCTGCTGAATGGAAGGAAGCATGCAACCATTGTGAGTGTCTACGCACCAACTATGACCAACGAAGATGATGTCAAGAACAAGTTCTATGAGGACCTGCACAGTGTATTAACATCTGTTCCCAAAGGAGACAAACTTATTGTCAGAGTCTAATGTAGTGCCAGCAGAGATGCAGGGACATCGTTACGCCCGCCAGGCGAATAGTCCCTAGCGGGGATGCTGTAACATCGTTACGCCCGCCAGGCGAGTATTAGTTACCTGCCTGCGAGGTTGCCGGCTGATGAGACAGCCAGCGGTCAGGCAAGGACAAAGCAGGACGCACGCAGGCCTCGTGAAGCCACTTCAGGTGGGCAGGCGCGTTGCGAGAAATAGCCAGACAGCTCTGGGACTCGGACTCGACTGGACGTATGATGGGAGAGAGGCTTGTGTAGTTCTGTTGCCCGAAAGTCGAGTGCTTGTACATCTTGTGAGACTGATTGTAAGCTGTGGGTTGCTTGTAAGTGTATTGTTATAACTTATGTATTTGATGATCATCTCTAGATCGTGTTCTGTAAATAAATCCATCGAAACTTCGTGTCGTTGAGTCTCAAGTCAAATCACGTTGTATTTGTACTGTCTCACATGTGTTAGGTTAACGAGCCAGGTTTAAGACCCTGACACTTATACTCCTTGGGGATTTCAATGCCAGAGTAGGCACGGACACCACCTCTTGGAGTGGCATTATTGGAAAGCATGGAGTCGGAAATTGTAACAGCAATGGACTCCGCCTCCTTCAGACATGTGCCGAACATGATCTCGTGATTACGAACACAATTTTCCGTCTCCCCATGAGAAATAGGACATCGTGGATGCACCCTCGCTCGAAACACTGGCACCTCATTGACTATGTCATCGTCAGGAGGAGTGACAGACAAGACGTTCGAGTGACAAAATCCATGTGTGGTGCCGAATGTTGGACAGACCATCGTCTCATTGTCTCGAAAATGAACATCCACATCAGGCCACCACGGCGTCCTCAAGGGGCGAAAATGCAAACAAAGCTAAATGTCACCCGCCTAAACAGCAAGAAAATGCAGCAGTCGTTTGAAAATATGCTGGAAGACCGCCTCAAGCCCAATGCTGAAGCTAAACAGGATACAGAAACAGAATGGAGAGCCCTAAAGGACACAATTTACAACACTGCTATGGAAATCCTGGGTCCAGCCCCCCGAAAGCATAAAGACTGGTTTGATGAAAATTCCGAAGACATCAACCAATTGCTGGCCGAGAAAAATCTTCTCCTCAAGCCACATTTGAATGACCCAAAGTCAACATCAAAAAAAGATGCTTTCAAAAACATTCAGAGAGTAGTGCAGCAGAAATTTCGGCACATGCGGGACTCCTGGCTGAGCAGCAAAGCTAATGAAATTCAGGGCTTTGCTGACAGACATGATATGAAAAACTTCTACGACTCACTGAAAGCGGTCTATGGTCCTACATCACCAGGCATAGTTCCCCTCCTCAGTGCAGACGGGGGAACATTGGTCACCGATAAGAAAGAAATCCTCCAACGCTGGGCAGAGCATTTCAGCAAAATCTTAAATGCAACTTCCTTCTTCGATGATGAAACCATCAACTGCCTTCCTCAAGTTCCCACCAATGAAACACTTGGTGACCTGCCAACCATAGTGGAAATAAACAAAGCCATCCAGCAACTCTCCAGCGGCAAGGCACCTGGTCCTGACTCCATCCCAGCAGAGATATACAAGGCAGGTGGGCCGGTCCTAACAGAGCAGCTTCACCAAGTCTTCACAAACATATGGATGAACGAGACCATGCCACAAGATTTTAAGGACGCGTCAATAGTCCACCTTTACAAACGTAAAGGAAACCGCCAATCCTGTGACAACCACCGAGGCATCTCCTTGCTTTTAATTTCAGGGAAGATACTCGCCAGAATTCTTCTCAATCGCCTCACAGCCCATCTCGATCAAGGTCTTCTTCCTGAGAGTCAATGTGGCTTCAGAAAAGAACGTGGAACTGTTGACATGATTTTCGCTGCAAGGCAGCTGCAAGAGAAATGTCAGGAACAGAACTGCGAAATGTTCTCCACTTTCATTGACCTTACCAAGGCTTTTGACACAGTCAGCAGAGAAGGACTGTGGAAGATTATGGCAAAATATGGCTGTCCACGAAAGTTTGTCCAAATAGTGCGGCTATTTCATGACGGCATGCAGGCAAGAGTACAGGAAAATGGTGAACTGTCTGAACCCTTTCCTGTAACCAATGGAGTGAAGCAAGGATGTGTCCTGGCACCAACACTGTTCAGCCTCATGTTTTCAGCCATGTTGATGAATGCCTTCGAGAACGATGACATTGGAATAGACATCAACTACCGTATGGATGGAAAGTTATTCAGTCTCAGAAGGCTGAAAGCTAAAACCAAAATTGACAGCGGCACCGTCAGAGAGCTCATGTTTGCTGATGATTGCGCTCTATACGCCAACTCAGAGGCGGACATGCAACATAATGTTTCAGCTTTCTCACATGCCTGGTGCCAACTTTGGGCTCAATATCAACTTGGAGAAGACTGTAGTTATGTACCAGCCAGCTCCAGGGAATAATCACACTGTGCCGAATATCAAAGTGAATGATCATAGACTAAGTGTTGTGGACAAATTCACCTATCTTGGCAGCACTGTGTCACAAGCTGCCACAATTGATGATGAAGTGAATGCAAGAATCTCCAAGGCCAGTGCGGCCTTTGGCAGACTGTACAAGAATGTATGGGACAGAACTGGAATAAGCCTGCAAACAAAGCTAAAAGTCTACAAAGCAGTTGTATTATCCACACTGCTATATGCTTGTGAAACCTGGACTGTTTATCAGCGACACGCTAGGAAATTAAACCACTTCCACACAGTCTGCCTAAGGAAGCTACTGAAGATTAAATGGCAAGACAAGATTCCAGACACTGAAGTCCTAGAAAGAGCATCCATGCCCAGTATCCACACTCTACTGATGAAGAATCAGATTCGCTGGGCTGGTCACCTGATCCGCATGCCAGATCACAGGCTCCCTAAACGAATTTTCTACAGCGAACTGCGTTGTGGTAAACGCTCCCAAGGTGGCCAGAGGAAACGTTTTAAAGACACTCTGAAAATTTCACTGAATGCTTTTGGAATTCATCATGACACCTGGGAGGCTGCAGCCAGAGACCGAAATTCGTGGCGTGCATCATTGCGCAAAGGTGCAGTCATATGTGAGGCAACCAGGACTGCAAGAGCTGTGAAGAAAAGGCAGGACAGAAAAACCACTGCAGGAAATCCTCCTCCAGAGACGTCAAGCATTCTTTGCCCACATTGTCAAAGAACATTTCGAGCCAAAATAGGCCTTATCAGCCATCTTAGAACCCACGGCTCCACACCTTCAACCCTACTGGATGAAATGAATGGTCATCATCATTCTTGATGGACAAACAACAGAACAGAACATGTTTACAAAATTAATTTGGCAATTTTTTTCCCTATGCACTATTGATGAACAAAAGATGATGAACAAAAGGGCCGAATGTAAGACGGGCCTGCGTGTTAATTTGTTACCCTTTGAAAATAAAGTCCGTCCGTTCGTTCGTTCGTTCGTTCTCTCTCTCTCTCTCTCTCTCCCTCTCTCTCTCTCTCTCTCTCTCTCTCTCTCTCTCTCTCTCTCTCTCTCTCTCTCTCTCTCTCTCTCTCTCCCTCTGCCTGTCTAGTTTACTTCTGAGGAAAGGTAACACCAATACATCTTAAACAAGACAAGTTATAGAAGCTGTCGGATCAGCAAAGCAATGCATATTCCACCTAAGACCAATTGCCGACTTACACTTACGGCCTGGTCTGCCCTGACCTGCCATTTAATTCCTAGGTTGCATTTCCTCGCACTAGGGTAAGGCTTTTACTCTTCCATGGGAGTCTCCGTGGCGAAGTGGTCAAGTCGGTTGACTCGGGCTCCGAAGGTTGTGGGTTCGTTTCCGGGCCGCGTCCTTCGATTCACGGGTGAAATTTTTCGGAGACTCCCGTGGGTCGTCCCTAGAGCTACGGAGTTCGTGCTTTGTACGACGCTTTCCGCGCTGCGGAAAGAGGCCGAGTCATATGGGATAAAACCCGGTGCAATGAAGTCGACCCTGTCGACTTTTAAACGACTTTTTTGTTTTGTTTTTTACTCTCCCAATTGCGTCCCACAAGCCGAAGCCGTTGGCACAATGTGGGCTATTGGGTTTTGTTAGCGCCGCCCAACAAATTCGAGTAGTACTGTCTATTGTCATACGGTCGCTCAGTCATATCTGACTAAGACCTGACTTACATACATGCTATGTAGTTTATTGTTATTGCATTACTTCCAGAAGACGCAGATATTCAACATCTGATGGCAGTATAGACAACTCAAACGAAGGTGACAGTAACAGCTTTCCAGAAGACAAGATGTAATAAGCGCGGAAGTTGATGAGCCTAACTCAGGTAAATAAGGCAGAAATCCAATTACGAAAGCTTTGTCTTATCCTACATTTTATCTTTAACAATGAACTAGATAAATGATGCTGCCAAAATATTTATCTTTAACAATGAACTAGTTAAATGATGCTGCCAAAATGTGAAGATAAGCCTCGCAGATAAAACATGTTTCCTCTTCTGGGCCTGCTCTGGGGCACACATTGGTGGCATGGCTCCACAACTTCCTCTGTCCACTACTCATCCACGACTCAACAATCCCCCCCCCACGCCCCCCCCCCTGTCCACGACTCAGCAACTCTCCCCCCCCCCCTGTCTGCGACTCTCCAATCCCATCTGTCCAAAATTCTACAATCCCCTCTGTCCAAAATTCTGCGATCCCTTCTGTCCAGGACTACAGCTCCCAATGCCTAAGACTCTACGACCCCCTCTATCCAAGACTCTGCGATCCCCTCTGTCCAAGACTCTACGATCCCCTCTGTCCAAGACTACAATCCCCTCTGTCTGCCATGTAGCAATGTCAGGTATACAGTGCCATTGCTATGTACTAATAGAGTGTATACAGTACAAGTAAGAATCGATAAGATTAGGCTACAAATCCCTTGGTCAGACTTTTCTGTCCAAACCCTGCGACTGGCCTAACAAGCCGGCAGGGGATGTTCCTACTACTCGAAGAAAAAGAATGAAGCATAATCGGACTGACAAACTAATTTAATGATATGCTCCCTAAATTTCATTTGTCTTTTCCCTAGGCTTTTGATAGGCAACCTCAAACCTTGACACAGAACGCTGTAGATGAATGTAGACCACAACCTGTCAGGAATTAACAGTTGTGACAGCAAACCTGGACTTCACAACTTGGACAATCACTACACTAGAAAATTGTTGCTTGTGAACTTTAAATATTACATACAGAACAATTCTTGGATAAGTATGGTCTAAGTAGAAGAAATATATTGATGTTTTACAGGATCTGAACGTAGAGAAACCTGACTCATAAGAGTACGTCGTACAGTATTGATTATTATACATTTTCCTTGCGTTTATAATACATATTATTTCTGTTGTTGCCTAAGATTAGCTTTATAAGTGATGTATAAATGAAATAATGTATGAGAGGAAATAGAGAAGTAGGGCAGAATGTCAGACGGGCCTGCATGCCCAATTCTTAACCCTTTGAAAATAAAAGAAAGTTCAGGCGTTCATTAATGATGTCTTAGAACCGGAAATACTTCGGCCACATTAAACACTACAGTGATTTATAAACAGGAGTAATGGAAGGCATGATTCTGTGATGAGGAGGCAGGAGTTGATCAACACAACGATGGACACAGGTAATCAAAGACACACTGGGCAATAAAATGCATCAGGCAGAGGAGCTGGTGATGGATCTAGAGTGGAGGATTGTGTTGAGAGTGCAATTCTGCAAAGGATTTGCTTCATGATGATGATGATGATGAGAGGTTGAATACAACATCATAGTTATAGTTTTAGCCTTGGCCCTGCATCCCATTTGTATGATGCATTTCCAGGATCTCTTTGTTTTTAAATTGATCGTTTTATTTGATAGAAATAAGATGCTAAAAAGGCAAACATTGTTCAGCTGTCCTCTTTACTCACATGATGGAAAAAAAGTCGCTTAGAAATCGACAGGGTTGACTTCAATGCACCGGTTTTTTTTATATCCCATATGGCTCAGTCTCTTTCCACAGTGTGGAAAGCATCGCACAAAGCGCGAACTCCGTAGCTCCAGCGACGACCCTCAGTAGTCTCCGAAAAAATACACTCGTGAACCAAAGGACGCGGCCCGGAATCTAACCCGCAACCTTCGGACAGGTTGACCACTTCGCCACGGAGCGCTCAATTTACTCATATGAAGATTATGAGGTAGACGGCTGCACATCAATCCTCCTTTAGTGGCTCAATATCACATGAGCACAGAGATGGCAAGACCTTGGAGAATCTTGCCTTAGACCTTAGAGCACATCTTCATGGTTCGCACTATCGACAGAGTGCATCCCTAGTCTGGCCAACATTCCAAGTATCGCCATGCCTGTCTACAAACGTGAAGCTCATGTACTGGTCTTGTACATCCCACTGGTTCATGAACTTGGAGAAGGGGACAAGAGAACTGCAATAGAGAGTCCCAGTGGAGACGGCATTTTGAGACGGTAGGTTGAGAGGAAAGACTCTACATCGACCTCACCCCAAGAGATGCTAGCTCTTGTCAGGGCTTAGGTTACCTGAACGGTTCGGCTCTAAACTCAAGAGTTAGAACTAGGTCTTCCAGTTGTTTTCTAACCAGCCTAGCAACCAACCAATCAACCAGCCAATCAAAAAATCAATCAACTAACCAGCCATCCAACCAACCAACCACCCACCCACCCAACCAACCAACCGACCAACCAACCAACCAACCAACCAACCAACCAACCAACCAAACAACCAAGCAAACAAGCAAGCAAGCAACCAACCAAACAAATAACCAACCAACCAAATAACCAACCAACCAACCAACCAACCAGCCAGCCAGCTAGCCAACGAACGAACGAACGAACGAACACACGAACGAACGAACGCAAATCTTTATTTTCAAAGGATTTAGAATTGGGCACGCAGGCCCGCGTGACATTCTGCCCTTCTTTTCTATTTCTTCTCATACATACATTTATTCAACATCTCTTATGAAGCAAATCGTTGTCAACAAAAGAACAATAAGCATTAAAACGCATGAAAAATAATCAATAATACATGACTCGTTGAGGCAATGTTTAACATGGACATTATAAATACCCAAGGAAGGAGTAACGTGCCATACATATGGGAATGTATTTTTGGTTAGTTATCGTTCGAGATAATTTATTAAAAACCATTATTATTGTCTTTGTTGTTGTTGTTGTTGTTTTTTTTTTTAAATGGGGATATGTAGTCTGTCCTGAGGTAGTGTTCAAACAGGTTGCGACTGTATGTATAATGATTGGTGGTGTCTTTGATTTCTTGTGGAAGATTGTTCCACAACTGAGTGGCAGAGTATGCTAAGCTTGTTGTATATAAGTCTATCCTAGGTTTAGGGACATGAAGTATATTTAGTCGTTCGCTATGTCTTGCGTTATATTTAAACAATGGCCAAAGGAAGCTTGGGGCATTTCGATATAGGATTTTATGAATTAGCTTAGCCTTATTAAAAAGTAGGCGTTCGTGGAGTGGCAGTAACTGAAGACGTTCATGTAGGTTAGAATTGTCTGTAAGCTTATCACCATTGATTAGACGCACTGCCATTTTCTGAAGCGAATACAGAAGTTTTGTTATTGATTTGGAGCATCCATCCCAGATTGTGGAACAATAATCAATATGTGTTTGTATGTGGGAAGTATAGAATATCTTTCTTGTGTTTTCGTCGAGGAAATTTTTAATTTTGGCAAGTTAGTTTATTCTTTGGCTATTTATTTAACTAGAGCATGAACATGGGAATTAAATTATAGATTTTGATCTATGATAAGACCCAGTGCATTGTGCTCGATTACACTTTCTATAGGCGTGCTACCAATGTGCAGCTGAAGAGTTCCCTGCGAGTTAGAGTGTGAAGTCTTTGTCTGGTTCCTATTAACATAGTTGTTGTTTTAGAAATGTTAATTTGCATGCGGTTTGCATGACTCCAGTTAACTACACTAATTATTTCCTGTTGCAATGATAATTCTAGCACATTACGATCAATAGCGTTTGTATATACTGTGCAGTCGTCTGTAAATAGATCGCAGGACGATGACAGATATAAGGGGAGATCATCTATATAAATGGCAAATAACAGAGGGCCAAGTATAGACCCCTGAGGTAATCCAATATTAATGGTAATGACTTGAGATAAAGATTTATTGTGTGATACTACTTGTTTTCTGTCTAATAGAAATGAGTTTATTAATGTCACTATATTAAAGGTTACTTTCGTAGAATAGTATGATCTATCATATCGAATGCTTTCCTAAAGTCTATAAACACTGTTCCACATAGAGTATTGTTGTTAATATTTTGATGCCAGTTTTCTATCATGTCTGTTAGGGCCGTATGACAAGAATATTTTGGCTGAAATCCTGACTGACTGTCAACTATTAGTTTGTGGCGAACTAAGTGCTCTAGTGTTATTTTGTGGATGTGCCAACCAACCAACCAGTCAACCAACCAACCAACCAGCCAGCCAGCCAGCCAATCAACCAACCAACTATTCAACCAACCAACCATCCATCCTAGCAACCAACCAAGCAACCAACCAAGCAACCAACCAGTCAACCAACCAAGTAGTAATCCAACCATCTAGCCAGCAAACCAACCAGCCAATAGTATCTTACAATACATTTGGTAGGTTACAATGCTACTTTTGTTTGGTTCAGTATCAACTATGTTAACACACGAATGTTATGAAATATTATTGTCTATTAAAAATAATTGTAAAAAACACGAGTCACCTTGAGTGACGTATATTTCTAACATATTTTTTCCATTTTTGTAAGGATGCTCACAAAGTCGTCAGTGGATCGGTGTGTAAATTGTGAGAGTTTGTTCATACGATTTCATTATATGTGATTATGTGAGCAGCGTGTGTGTGTCTAGATGTGTGGGTGTGTGTTGTGGTAGCAAGAATGTATACATAATCACATAACATGCTTGTGGAGAAGTGGAAAAAAATGGAGAAACAAATCCCCAGTTATCTAATAGCCAACTGTTAAGTGAAAACGTGAAATGACTCAATAAGACTCCCTAGGGGAGGAGATAGATCATAAGGTAGGGTTTCCTAACACATGGCTAGTAGAGCCCCGGAACATCACAGCAATCAAAGAGGAGGAAGCTCACGCTGGAAAATATGAAATACTTGTAGTTCTCCGGCCACTATTGGCTCCTTTAATATGGTGTCACTTGATGATAATTATCAACGTGAACACACGTATCAAAACTTCAAAACAGCTTAACGAGTAAATAAACACTATTGATGTTAAAGTATACCATTATAATGGGATAACTAAGGGGGAGAGTTCCTGTGTGTATGTTCGAGTGACATATGGCAATACACAACTCAAAAATTATTACACAAGAAAAAATATGATAATCTCATAAATGATCTCTAATTATAATGAATCTTCAGAAATCACACATTTAAATTGTCTCTAATCTTAACACCATAGCTAATTTCCAAAAGTCCATTATGACACATGGATTACTAAAAGTGAAAGTCCATTTTTGTCACACAGGCTATTATTGTCGAAGCGTTCAGTAACTCAGACCGGTTACTAAAGTTGTAGAGCTCGTCAAAAAACACGGACTATTAACGCTGAAAGTTTATTTAAGTCATACAGACTGCTAATGTTGTACAGTCCATTTAACCCCACAAAACATACTAACAGTGTGAAGTTCTTCACATAAATGTCCATTTGGTTGATATGAGTTCCCAAAGTAAAATCAATACTTTGTTGGGGACCCTGTTGGTGGTGGTAGTAGTGATGGATTTGTGTGCCTTCCCTTTGCTAGGACTGTGTCTGCCATCGAATGAGCCAATGATAATTAAGAGAGGTTCCTTCTTCCCGCAATGGAAAGGCAATCTCTTCCTCCAACATTAAGGACTGTGGCCCCTGCGGATGACATTCTTCATCGTTCATGGATATACCACAACTCCAGCCAAACAAAAACCACAATTTCCTGCAGAAACTATGTGTCAACAATATAGCCATGCACACAGAAAGAAAGGAAAAAACAAGAAAAAAGGAAAACAGAGAGAGAGAGAGAGAGAGAGAGAGAGAGAGAGAGAGAGAGAGAGAGAGAGAGAGAGAGAGAGAGAGAGAGGAAAAGTGAGAAGGTGAAGTGATCATGACACCAGGGGGGCGGTCATTTAGACCGGGCCCTCGTTGGCCCCATCTCGTCAACATCTGGTGCAGCCCTTCACTCCCTATATTGACATGATATATCTCTCTCACTCCTGCCTTATAAAGGTGAAACATCCTCGCGCTTTCCGGACTCTGTCGGCGAGAATATCGGGTGGCCATCAGCAAGGGTGATGCCATTTCACCGTCTGGGCATGACATCTCTTCTCCCACATAAATATATAAGTAATCTTCCATCATGTTCATAACAACAAAGAAAATCATAATTAACCACCCCATACATTACTAGATACATAAGAAATATATTCTCCTTGTAATACATCAGAAGATCATAAATGATGGTTCTGAAAAATATCACACATAAAGAAATCAGAAATGATATCTAAAAAAAAATATAACATCATTACAGAGATCATGAGTGATAGTTTCATAACAAGAATCTTTGTAGCAGCTCTCCTCAACATCATGAGCTGCTTAAAATAAAAAAAAAAATACTCTAAGAAAATGGACAGTTCATTCCTCAGGATGTACCTAAACCACAAAATGAAGATATTCTCTAAGTCAGCGAATGTTCACCTAGCATCTGAGAATCTCTCAAGATCTTCACAAAGAAATCCCTGTCATAGATTCCTATTCATTATATTAAGATGTACTAGTTCTAATGTCCTCAACTACAACTTCCAACTTACCAATCATCGTCAAGAAGTAAACAAAACCACTTAAACAAAACCACTCCACACTTTCCCGGACTGCACAACAGATCTTGTCCTGACGGAATATTCTGGCAACTGCACCTCAACTGTGCAATTCTCCGCCAACATCTCCAGGAGCTCCATCCATCAACATTAATTATGTTAATTGAATTTTCCTGGTTTCAGGAATCATAAAATACACGTTCCGCGCAAACATATGACGTCACCCATGGTGGGGTAAGGGTTGATGTTTCCTGGAATTGGAGGTAGAGGGGATAATGTTGTTATTCCTTGAATTGTAGAACAAGGGAGATATTTTCCCAGTTATCGCCCTTGTCTTTGACGCAAAACGATAGATAATAAACAGCATATCCACACCAACTCTATGCTACCAATCTGAAACTTGGAATTTATCAAAATCACACTTTCGCAAAATCAACGCCTGCGAGATGAGATGCTTGAGGAGACCTGCCCACTTAACAATCCGAGACCGAGTAAGGAATGATGTTATCAGACAGACAGTGGAATCAACACTTTGTGCCACATTTATTGAAAGATGGAAGATCAAGTGGTTTGGCCATGTCGTTAGAATGCAGCACCGTCAACTACCATCACTGGCCTTACATCAAAGAGCTCGTTCATTTCCATCAACTCCTGCATGTCCCGGAGCGAAGATGAAGGTGACTCTACGGACATCAGACCTCCGCAGCTATTCAATCCACTGTCTACGTACAGAACCCGTTTCGAACATTCGGATCATGCTCATTGAACCACTTAGTATACAAACCTTGGTATAACTCTGTGATTCCAGTCATATGAAAGCCACGTGTGTTATACTTCCTGTAACACGCAGCAGATACCAGGCTGCAGGATCATCAAGTCATAGATGGTGAAGTGAGACAAGAGCACTATGAAGGGGACAAGGGCGAATAATAAAAAAAGTACAGAACTGATATTGTTGGTCGCTTCACGACGAGGTAGATACTTAAGAGGGGAGGATCTGAGCATTTATAGACTGAGTGGTTTCATGCGTAGTGAGGATATAATAACTAACTAACTAACTAACTAACTAACTAACTAACTAACTAACTAACTAACTAACTAACTAACTAACTAACTAACTAACTACCTAACTAACTAACTAACTACCTAACTAACTAACTAACTAACTAACCAACCAACCGACCAACCAATCAACCAACCAACCAACCAACCAACCTACCAACCAACCAACCAACCAACCAACTAACTAACTAACTAACTAACTAACTAACTAACTAACTAACTGAATGACTGACATACTGACTGACTGACTGACTGACTGACCGACTGACCGACCGACCGACAAAACTAAAAACCAACACACCAACTCACCATCCAACCAACCAACCAACCAATCAACATACCAACCAACCAACCAACCAACCAACCAACCAACCAACCAACCAACCAACCACCCACAAACCAGCTAGTTAACTAACTAACTAACTAACTAACTAACTAACTAACTAACTAACTAACTAACTAACTAACTAACTAGCTAATAAACAAACAAACAAACAAACAAACTAACTAACTAACTAACTAACTAACTAACTAACTATCTAACTAAGTACCTAACTATCTAACTAACTAACTAACTAACTAACTAACTAACTAACTAACTAACTAACTAACTAACTAACTAGCTAATAAACAAACAAACAAACAAACAAACTAACTAACTAACTAACTAACTAACTAACTAACCAACTAACTAACTAACTAACTAACTAACTAACTAACTAACTAACTAACTAACTAACTAACTAACTAGCTAATAAACAAACAAACAAACAAACAAACTAACTAACTAACTAACTAACTAACTAACTAACTAACTAACTAACAAACTAACTAACTAACAAACTAACTAACTAACAAACTAACTAACTAACAAACTAACTAACTAACTAGCTAATAAAAAAAAAAAAAAACTAACTAACTAACTAACTAACTAACTAACTAACTAACTAACTAACTAACTAACTAACAAACAAACTAACTAACTAACTAACAAACTAACTAACTAACTAACTAACTAACTAATAAACTAACTAACTAACTAGCTAATAAACAAATAAACAAACAAACTAACTAACTAACTAACTAACTAACTAACTAACTAACTAACTAACTAACTAACTAACTAACTAACTAACTAACAAACTAACTAACTAACTAACTAGCTAATAAAAAAACAAACAAACAAACAAACTAACTAACTAACTAACTAACAAACTAACAAACTAACTAATCAATCAACCAACCAACTATCCAACCAACCAATCAACCAACCAACCAACCAACCAAACAACCAACCAACCAACCAACCAACCAACCAACCAACCAACCAACCAACCAACCAACCAACCTGTCGACCCGGTTGTCCTGCATTCGTCTCCCCAAAGAATCTGTGAGATTGACGTAGGTCCAGCCAGCCTAACACGACGTCCCCATACACTCATCGGTGAAGTAAAGGCGCCCGGCGTGATACTGACCACATCGGCCGTCAGGTGCGGGTTGGTCAACAAAATACCATAACTCAATAGGTTCCAAGGCGAGTAACATGGTTATTTACTTATAACTCGTTACACAAAAAGTATACCGATATATAGCACACCTCTGAAACATGTTAAAGAATTCAAATATCTTGGAAGTATGATTAAAGAAGAGAGCAGAATAGACAGAGAAATCGAAATCAGGTGTCTAAGAACAAGTGCTCTTATATGTAAACTATCACCCAAACTGAAACATCCAAATATAAAGTCCAAATGTACCCATGTCCACAAAGTACAAATAATAAATAGCATATTCACACCACCCTTATGCTACCAATATCAACTTTGACATAAAATGGAATATTGCCTGGCTAGCAGATCTATTACTTAGGATGTCTGCATGGAAAATTCACTCTGTGGTGTTTCATCAAAGGTGAACAAAGCCTCCCAGTGGCACGAAATGGAATATTGCTTGACTAGCAAAACCATTAAGTGAAAAGTCCGAATCGAAAGCTCGTTTTGTGGATTCTTCTGCAGACTGATCTCTCCTGACTCCCGGAGACACAACCTGAGGTGGATGGGGGTCCAATATACGGAAGTCAGGCTAAGCAGCCATATGCAGGACGTGACGATTCCTTGGGTGAGCCCAGTATCAGAGCGAACCTCCTTGGATGGTGGGGAATGCCCATGGTCTACCCCTGCCTTCTATTGAGCGCTGACCATTATGTCTCCGGGTGATCTAAATGGACCAACTGGAATGGGGATGACACCACAACAGTGAGACTTGACCTACCTCCGAAACACCCGGGAAGGTTGACTCGGTCAACAAATGCCCGCAGAAGCCGGATGTATCGACCTAAAGGTGCAAATATCGCAGCTCTGCTGTAAACAGGCACAACGCAATTGCGTCCAAAAAATATTCCCGATGAACGCAGAAGAAGAAGAAGAAGAAGAAGAAGAAGAAGAAGAAGAAGCTTTAACTTTATCCAAGTCACACTTATGCAAAATCAACACCTGTGCGATGAGATGCTTGTGGATAGCGGCTAAGTTAACTATCCGAGACAGAATCAGAAATGATGTTATCAGACAGACAGTGGGGACAGTGGGATCATCTCTGTGCCACGTATATTGAAAGAGGGAAGATCAAATAGTTCGGCCATCTCGTTAGAATGCAACACCGTCTACTACCAGCAATGGCCCTATATTTAAGAAGATCTACTACGAAAGCAAGAGGACGCCCGAGAAGAAAATGGATTGACGACATCAAAGACAATGTACAATCACACAGAATGACACTATCCCGTGCCACCCATCGGGCGCTGGAGTTCCATAATATCCTCTACACGACGCTTGACGGCAAAGATGGAAAATGATGATGATAATAACTCAATATGCAGTAAGTGAATTATGATATCCGACATCGCTCAATGTAATAATACATTACTGTTATTTTTCTGTTTTGTTCTGTGTCCAGCCGACCTCATCCCTATAACTGAATGTACAGTTTTAGACTTCCATCATGACAATCTCTTTCACTTTACATCCTTGTTTGCACCCAAAGTGGACAAACATGACTCTCAGAAACAATATACCAGTGGGAAAAGCTGTTGTTATTAAATTACAGGCTAAGTGGATAGAGCAGACATGTCATTGAAGCCGGCATAAACATTACGAGGCTACATCCGGTTTAACTGGTAAGACTAAGAGGACAACATGTAATTCATATAACACAATGGTGTCAAATCTGATGACCATTTTATTGTTAATATTACAGAGTTACACCCCATTCTATGACATTAGATGACCCTTTCAATTTTAATCTATCATATCAGATGATACTTTTATTGTTAATCTATCATATACGATGATCCTGTCAATGTTAATCTATCGTATAAGATGATCCTTTCACTTTTAATATATAATAAAAGTTGATCCTTTTACTGTTAGTATATCATATAAGACAGTGGTTCTCAACCTTTTTTGGCCCGTGCCCCATTTCACCATATTTTCAGAACGTCATTCCCCCCATTCGCATTTCCACCCTAACCCCCCCCCCCCCGCTCCTACACATTATAAGTAATAATGGAAGTTAAATTTAATAGCACATGATTGATTGATTGATTGATTGATTGATTGACTGATTGATTTAAGAACCGACATCATAGCAAATTAGCACATACTAAAACAAGTCTACTCATCTCATCTCATCTCATCATGTTCCTCTTGTACCTTGCGGTGTCGAGGTGAAGTATAAACTTCGTGAGAGTGCCAGATTATGGGCTTCATATATCGATATTCCCATGGACTCTGCTATTCCCTCCGTCCAACGTTTACGTGGTCGGGCTCTTCCTCTGTTTCCATCTGGTCTGTACATCATTGCTTGCTGTGGTATGCTGTTGACTGGTTTATTTTTTGAGTCGCTGATCTATCTCGTAGTCCATTAACATTGCCGGGTCGATATCCGTTTGGGTCAGTCCGTTTATACTTCTTAGTTTTTCTACGAACAGTATGAAGATCCCCTGCCGGTTTGCTTGGCCAGTCGCAGGTTTAGGACACAAATCTGAGCACAGGGAGTCCATCCCCTATGGCGAGCCATAGCCCCGTTAGCCCATGACCTCGCGGTCATGGTTGCCCGGTCTGCACCACGTGGTGGTAGGGGTTGACTTGTGTAGTCTGCGGGTCATCGGCAGGCTACTAATTTTCGCTCTTCACCCCTCCTGGGAGAGGCTAGCCGATCCTAACCCTGCTGGCTGCAGGGCCAGGCGCATTCCACACCTTGCAGACTAAACAAGTCTACACTTCTACATAAAAAGTGATTTGCGGGTCTACTTACTTTATAAAATGAATTTCAGAAGGGTGAGACGTACAGAACCTTAAAGTATGAATAGAAAAACAATATCAAATAATCGATTCTCGTATTAACGCGATCTTGAAATAATCTTAATCCCCCCTCCCCTGGAAACCCTAAAATTCCCCCTAGTGGGGGGAGGGGGGGGGGTGTAATTCCCCACCGGTTGAGAACCACTGATATAAGACGAGCATATAAGATGATCATTTCACTGTAAACCTATCAACTCAGATGATCCTTTCACTGTTAATATGTCATATAAGATGGTGCTCTGACTGTTAATCTATCATATAAAATGATCCTTTCACTGTTAATCTATCATATATGATGATCCTGTCACTGTTAACTGTAAATCTATCAAATCGCATGATCCTTTCACTGTTAATCTATCAAATCGCATGATCCTTTCACTGTTAATCGATCATATAAGATGATCCTTTCACTGTTAATCTATAAAATCTCATGATCCTTTCACTGTTAATATATCATATATGATGAATCTTTCACTGTAAATCTATCATATAAGTTTGTCGTTTCACTGTTAATCTATCAAATAAGATTATCATCTTATTGTTAATCTATCATACAAGATTAACCTTTCACCGTTATTCTATCATATATGATGAACCTTTCACCGTCAATCTATCATATAAGATGATTATCTAGCTGTAAATCTATTATATAAGATTATCCTTTCACACTAAATATATCATAAAAGGTGATCATCTCACTGTTAATCTATCATATAAGATTATCCTTTCACTGTTAATCTGTCATATAAGATTATCCTTTAATTGTTAATCTATCACATAAGATTATCCTTTCACTATTAATCTATCACATAATATGATCCTTTCCCTGTTAATCTATAATATAAGATGAATCTTTCAATGTTAGTATCACATAGTTACATCCCATCCTATCGTACACACCACGGGTGGACTTACCCCTCGCTGTATGTTGTGTTTGTCTCGAAACGGGTAAAATCATCGTTTATGCAAATGTATGGTGGAAAAAAGAGACGATATAAGAATACATTCGCCCGAATTTTGTCTTGCTGCGACCTTACTTTCCAAATAAAACATAAAATATAAATAGAAAACTTGACGAAACGTAAATGACACAAAGATACAGGCGAACGTAAAAAACTAAACAAAACTTAACGACAAGAAAAACACTTGTTTGTATTTGGTAGTTGATGTCTGGTTTTCTTGTTCCTTGATAAAGACTTTGCTCGAAATGTTCGCCTGTTTTTCTATGTGCTTTACCTTTTCCTTGAGTTTCCTTCCTAATCATAATTTGTGTTTTATTTGGAGTGTAGTATTCGCTCGGCAACTAAACTCCTGATTTCGTTACCTAGTCTAGACCTCGCTTATCAAGCCACTTTTGTCAAAAGCTGGCTGGTGAACCTGGAAGTACACGTATTCTGTTCAGTGAAAGCATCATTTACATGTACGAATTCCAATCTGCTGTATATATGACTGCCAAATTTGGAATGCAAGTAGTGTGTTCAGAGCCTTTAGTGAAGGGGTAGCAAACTGGATTCGCAATCCGGCATTTCGCATTGGAAATCAACTGCAGACGAATCGGAGTCTTATGTTGATTTTTAACAATGATATGAGCGTCGGTTTTCAGAAACCAATGGCAAACTACGGAACGTAAACTTGCCTAGTAAATCACGAATATCCTCCCCCTCCCTCCCCCCCCCCCCCCCCAATGCACGGGTCACATAAATGACATGCAACTAGCGTTAACTAGTATGTATGTATTCTGGTTTCTACCGCTATCCTTTCCTCTTATACGGCTACCGGCATTCTTCTAAATTTAATCGCAGCTCAAGCCCTTCACACAACATCTACAGATTTCTAGAGCCGGTTGTAGAGACAAGACTTCGAGTGGTATCCCTCCAGCCAATTCTGGGTTAACCAGTTGGCCTGAACCTCAAGTCTTCCATGCTGATCCAGACAACCGTGCGCCTCCGGTTCCGCAACAACGATTCTCGTTGAAAATGTATAACCACTGTTTTGTATTGGCTGTATTTTACTGTATTGGCTGTATGTACATATTTACGGTTCAGTCGCTTTGTTGAAATCATACATGTGGATTTCATGAAAGAGTTGTCCAGTTCCCAACAAGGATACAGATGAGTAACTTTTATATACTATATATCTTATATATACTTTCATATAGTGTTTCTCATGTAGCTGTATCGGCGTGAGTTTGTTGTTTGTGTGCTGACGAAGGCTTTGGCAGCAACGTCTATTTTGTTACTTGTTATCGTGTTTTAGTAAAGTCTTACGTCTACTTCTCGTTCTTATTTTAGTGATTCATTCCTTATAGTGATTCATTCCTTATAGTGATTCATTCCTTATAGTGATTCATTCCTTATAGTGATTCATTCCTTATAGTGATTCATTCCTTATAGTGATTCATTCCTTATAGTGATTCATTCATTATAGTGAATCATTCCTTATAGTGATTCATTCCTTATAGTGATTCATTCATTATAGTGGCTGTAGCAACGCTGACAACGAACACAGATTCAATGACGTGAGTCATTCTTCCGTAACTATGAGCACAGCTAATCATCATAATCATCATCTTGTGCCATGGCGATAAGCGTGAGCGGTCTTGTTTCGCCATCTCACACACTCACCAGAGTCGTGTTCTTGTCGTTATCATGCCATATGACCAAGCCAGCCAGATATTTACTTCTCTGCTTTTCCCTTGTTGTTTCCCTCTTAGTCTTGCCAGTTGTCACCAAGTTCTCTAGCTTATGTCTTCTCGTAACAGGTCCACAAATCTTGACTGTCTCCATGTAACTGCTCTAATCAGTTGACAGTTTCCACTTTCCTCTTATAGTATTGCTCATTGGATTTTCTATATGTCCACAGTGTTCTGTGCATTTTACTCAGAAACCACATTTCAACTGTCATTGGATGTTTTTGAGCTTGTCTGCTCACTGTCCGCGTATCTAATTCACATAAAAGTACAGCTAATCATACACCTATTGTACAAATTACAAATCATTGACCAAATAACCGCAACATCATTATTTGAACTGGACATTGTTCACATAATTTTTATATGCACTTTGAGAATCGCTGCGCCAATATCTACGCTCCTCCTTTAAGGGGTACATGTTTGGAAAGTTGAGAACAGTTGATGTCAAGTACTTTGTTATGTTTAATAAATATCCGAGGTAAAAAAAAAAATAGTTACAATTTTAGTCAACTGAAAGAGTGTTTAACTATTGACGTGTCGAAATACAGCCTTTGATACGGGCGACTAAATTATTTCTCTCACGAAGTAACGGTAAGCAACTTCTCTCGCAGCTTTAAAGGAATGCTCACTTTTGTTACCGAAGTTAAGTCAGTTTACTCTGTATTTGTGGTAAGCAAAATGAAATACTGGAACCGCGGTAGTGGCTAGAGATGCTCCACTGTCGGCTCGGTGGTAATGGGTTCCAACCTCATTGACGTCGATTTGAATTAAAGAAAAAAAAGATTGACCGATTCAATTAGCGCCATATGCCCAGTGTGCTAACACAAAATATGTTTGGACCAAATAAAAATGGATCGGCAAAAATGGGAAGTAAGAGATTGTTACAGTTATGAACTAATAGTTGTTAATATGGTAGCGGACATGGTGTATATATATATATACAATTAAGATAGATTACATAGGGAAAACTACTGTATTTATATTTTAACTATAGTTTGAATAAAAACCCATGGCAGTTACAGGAAGTTTGAATAAGACAATTTATCATCTCATGGCAGTTAATCAGTTAAGGCGTGTAACGAATCCTTTACTTTTAACTAAAGTTTTTTTTTCTGTTGCAAATGGCACGCGTAGCTTGTGTGTACGTGAGTGCGATGTGCGTGCGTGCCGGTGTAATTTTGCACTGAAATGTGACAGAAACATTCCTACAATACCGTGTGACAAGAGGAACAAAACATGTCACAGAAGCATTTCTACAATGCCGTGCTACAAGAGGAACAATAAATGTCACAGAAACATTCCTACAATACCGTGTGACAAGAGGAACAATAAATGTCACAGAAACATTCCAACAATACCGTGTGACAAGAGGAACACTAAATGTCACAGAAGCATTCCTACAATACCGTGTGACAAGAGGAACAATAAATAAATACTCACATTCTACAAGATCTGGGGGTAAAACCTGGCTGGCAAACAGAATCATGTTTCGGACACTGAAATACTTTGTCAACATCAATGGCCACAGCTACCTAGATACAGCAACATATTTAAATGGCAAGAGAGTCGACTTCATTACACCGGGTTTTATCCCATATGGCTGTGTATCGTTCCGCAGTGAGGCATATAGAAAGCGTCGCACAAAGCACGAACTACGTAGTTCCAGCGACGACCCACAGGAGTCTCCGAGAACATTGCATCCGTAAAGCGAACGACCTAGACCGGAATTTCCGAATAGAATCCACAGTCTTCGGAGTGCGGCGAGGCAGAAGGTTAACCACTCTGCCACGGAGATTCCCAGCTGCTTAGAAAGAAACCGCGATACATGGCCATCATTTGAAAGACGATGCAGGGAACGACCAACGTGACGGTGG
The DNA here is from genome assembly GCA_963921405.1 of Cepaea hortensis. Taxonomy (NCBI): domain Eukaryota; kingdom Metazoa; phylum Mollusca; class Gastropoda; order Stylommatophora; family Helicidae; genus Cepaea; species Cepaea hortensis. Next base: position 10,912,487 of record OY992887.1, on the reverse strand, counting down.
ACTCCTGGCGTGAAAGACTCCCTGGATGTGTTCATGTCTGAGACAGGGAAACCATCGAAGGATGAGGATATTTCCAGTCCACACTGATGTGACGAGCGCGACGCTCTGCAAAGAACGGTCAGTCTGAAGATACATATGTTTGTGTCCATCCATCCATCATGTGTCATGCCGATAAGCGTGGGCGGCCATGATTTGCCATCTCACTCGATCACCATGCCACGTGGCCAAGCCATCCATGTATTTACTTCTCGGTCTTCCCCTTGGTCTCTTCCCCTCGATCTAGCCAGTTGTCACCAAGTTCTCCAAGTCATTTCTTCTCATAAACTGCCCAACAGTTTTTGATTGTCTACGTCTAATTTTTCTAATCAATTTACGTTTTTCATTTGTTTCTTGTAGGGCTTGGTCATTGGTTTTCCTGTCTGTCCATGGTATTCTTGTATTCTCCTCAGAAACCACATTTCCATAGCCATCAGCTGCTTTTCAGCTTGACTGCTCATTGTCCAAGTTTCACATCCATACAAAAGCACAGGTTCTATGTAGCACCTCAACACTGTGTTTCTCGTTTCAATTGACATCTTTTTATTGGTCAGTATGTTTTTCATCTTGCAAAAGGCTACCTTCGCAATGGCATTTCTTGTTCTAATCTCTCCAAGGCATCTCCCATCAGATGTTATGACTGTTCCGAGATAACTGTACTGATAAACTTGCTTACGAATATGCCCATTTACTTGTATATGTGTATCTCCTGTCAGATTAGTTTGTGTCAGTAACGTATATTTCAGCATACGCTTTTAGGTACTTAGAAGCAGTAGAGATGTGGTTCATGAGAGTATGTTGCCAATTCCTTGGACTGCCAGAGTGAATAACAATTGTTGTCTGAAAGAGGCTAATGATCCTAGAACATTATATATAACAATAAAACAGAGACAAACAGTCTGTGTTGATAAGAGTGACATTTGAGAACATTGTGAGAACTGGAAAGATCAACGGGAAAAGAGACAGTCTAAGATAAATGATGCTCGTGGTGACTGAGACGGTGACATGGAGGAATATCATCAACAGAGTTGATCCAGAACACAATAGACCGAGATCTGTGGAGAGACACGAACGCCTACGCCAGCTGACAGGGCACATGATGAAGGCACATGATGATGATTTTAGGCATGCAGATTTATTGTGTTAATCTAGTCAGAATTATTATGTTTATTTCCTTTTCGAAGACCTTGCTGAGGTGACTTTTAATCCAGCATCGATAACTTTTCAAGGAATTCCCCCTCCCCCCACACCTTTCCCAAGTATCTAATGATACACACACACACACACCACACACACACACACCACACACACACACTCAAACAGAGAGAGAGAGAGAGAGAGTGAGAGAGAGAGAGAGAGAGAGAGAGAGAGAGAGTCAGATAGAGGGAGAGTTAGAGAAAGACAGTGAGAGAAAAAAGGGAGGAGAAAATGGGGAAACAATTACATAACAATGATTACATTTTGAGAAGTTACTTTATCAATTTTCTATAATGTTATTGTGTCCTCCTATCGCAGAGTTAAAGCTACAAGGTCAATAATTGGCGGCTGTCCCGTGCGAAGCAAACCACAGATGGCTGTCTGCAGGGTTATGACGTGGAGGTGTGCCTTGCTGTCAGCCGTCTTGGTGGCCATCACATATTCGATGGCAGTAACTGGTAGGCTCTTGGTATAAAATTACTTTTGGTTGATGATGTCATCCATTCATAATGTGCCATGTCGATACGTGTTGGTTTAGAGTTACGTCTGGTTGATGATGTCATCCATTCATAATGTGCCATGTCGATAAGTGTGGGCGGTCATAGTTCGCCATCTCACACGATCGCCATTCTTGGACCTGTGTTCTTGTCTCGATTACGCCATGTGACCAAGCCATGCAGGTATTTGTCTCACTACTTTCCCCTAGCTCTTTTCCCGTTAATATTGCCAGTTGTCACTAAGTTTTCTAATTTATTTCTTCTCATAAAGTGACAACAAATCTTTACTATCAGTAGTATAGTAAGACGCTCTGCCAAATGATTTAAGGATCCGGTCCAGTGAGATCCAGTTCTTTAGTTTTATCAAATATTCCTAGTGACGTCACAAAATGGATAAGCTAAGGGAGATAATTCGTGTTGCTGGAGTCCTATGTTAAGCGGGTGAATATGTGGGATGGTATCATCAAGCTATAGGGTATCAGCAGTGTGTAATTGTGGTGGAGTAACGTGGGTATGGGGTGGGGTGTCAGCTATTGCGATGGGTGGCGGGAAAGTCCTGATCAGGCGTCGGTTGCTATTGCAAAGGACGCACCACCGTAACTTATTGAAGAGTAGATCGATTAGATCGTCTAATTCGCTCGCAGTGTCGAATGCAGTATTCGCGACTTTAACCCAGCGTCACAGCGCCGGCTGGCATATGGAATGAACCACCTACCCCGTAAAAGCGCAAGGCGATCTCCAAAGTCCGTCCTGTGAATCAAGCGTGTGAAATGAATGGTCATTATCATTCTCGGTGGAGAAACACCACAACCTAGTTAAATGACCAAACCATTTGACTTGCTGCCTTCTAACAGAAACTAGCGCTGCTTTAACCCCACTTTAGTCCTGATTTCTTTATTTCTGATTTTCTCTCTTCTTAATACATTGAGTATTCTTCTTAGGAGTCTAATCTCTGTTGTTGTTATTGTGCATTTCTCTTTTTCTGCTATTGTCCAGGTTTGGAATTGGTAGCATATAATTGACAGGAGGATGGTGTTATAAAGGGCTTTCTTAGTAACTATTGATACATGTTTGTCCTTTAGTATTGGTTCCATTTGCCCAATGAGGAATATATCGCCAAATGTGATCTTCCATTTGGAGAGATGGATGATATATCGCCATACTAGAGTCATCGTTTTATTTTTTTGTTTCGTGTATCTTTCGCAATTTCAATGCTTAGTGAACGGAAGTATACATTATAGTACTTGTTCCTTTGTTTGTGGACTGTGTTTGGTCCAAACCTATGTTTTGGTTGGCACTGATTCAGTTTAAAACATTCTTTCAGCATGTCGTCAAGATTGGTTTGGGCCTAGGTGTCAGTACAAATGTCACTGTACAGCAAACGTCGACTGCCCATCATGTAACAGATGCGACGGAGACGGCGAGTGTTCAGGCGGAGCAGTGTGTGAACCTGGATGGTTCGGCCCAGCCTGCCAATACGGTAATTAGAGTTTACATTTGCCACACATCAGATCAAATAATCAATCTCGTATATGAACAAGCGGATGCTCAAATACTCGTAATTTAAACACAGAAGCACAAACAAGAGATTGGAAAATCTACTGCCTGACATATTTCGCTCCATATCGTCAGGTGTATACTTCAGAGTTATATATCATATAAAGTGAATACAGGAATTATACGTTGGCTGAAATAGTTAAAATACACATAAATAGATATTGTTAGAATGTCGAGCATTTGTTATCCCCAAGGCATTCGCAAATTGTAAAACGCATACAGCCACAGTATGAACAGGTATATAACTCCACAGCCTGCATCTGACGCCATATAGCGAAATATGCCAGGCAATAAATCGTGCAATTGTTTCTAGCGTCTTGTGTTTAAATTCACTAAGTTGAATACATTATTTTGAATATTCAAATAAGAGTTAATTGTTCCCTTATTTATATTTTTCAAGGGCATATTTGGAGGCTGTACGTAATCGCTTAATGGGGCGTTAATGTAAGACATAACACGAACTTAAATACTTTCACATGACAATCTACCCTCTGTGGCATAGTAGATGGTGTGCTAACCTGTCCCGCCATTGGTTGGGTTGTGGTCAATCTCCACATCTTTCGTTGCTCTATTTTAACTCAATCGTAGTCCATACACACTACTACTAGCAGCGCTGGACTCAGTTTTGCGAGACTGGGATTTACAACATTAACTGGACTTCCAGGACTACACAGCCTATAATAGGGACCAAGAACATTCATGGGAAATAAAGGCGGTTGTGTAATATTTGCTCTACTCTACTCTACTCTACTCTACTATACTCTACTATACGCTTCTGTACTGTACTGTACTGTACTGTACTGTACTGTACTGTACTGTACTTTACTTTACTTTACTTTACGTTACTTTACTCATCTACCCCGTACTTTACCAGTGTACTGTTAAATCTTCATGCAAATAACCAATATCACATGTGAATGACGACACCCTGTAGTGAGTAACATTTGGTTTCACCTCTGACAGTGGATATGGCCAACACATCCGCAGTGGCAACATTCCCAAATGGAACCAAATTATCAGCACTAACAGACGGCGATGACGAGTCGTGTCTGCGGACCCCATTTAAAGTTATTGTCATCTACCTAAGATGGAATGAGTCTTTCCAGTTCACATGGCTGCGGTTACACGTCAACAAACCAGGTACACACGCTTGTTAATAATCTGTTTTATCATCATCATCATCTTCAGGTCCTTTACAGAACGTGGCTCTCATCAAGTTTCGATGAAAAGCCTCGCGATCTCCTGCTAGTTCTCCCGCCTCATGCACCTTTATACACATAGTGTCTGCCAGTTCTCCCACCTCATGCACCATTATACACAGAGTGTCTGCTAGTTCTCCCGCCTCATGCAGCATTATACACACAGTGTCTGCCAGTTCTCGCGCCTCATGCACCAATCATACACACAGTGTCTACAAGCTTTGTTTCCTTCGTGCTGGACGAGCCCTGCCTTTTCCACCAGGAACCAGGCCTTCCATCACTGTTGTTTTTTCTCCAATCCACAGTGACTTTTAATGTGGGCAAAGTATTTCAGTTTTCTAGACATGAGCCTGTTTTCTATCATGTTCAGATTTGAGAGAAACTCAGTATTTTTGTGTCTTTCTCCTTGATCCACGATATTCTAATAAATGAATAAAAATATGAAAATATAAATATAAAAGTTACTTATCTTTATCTTTGTTGTGTGAAGAAAGTTCACATTCTTTAGATATGTCATGAGAACACCAGAAAGGGAAGACTGGAGTACTTCGTCACAATTGGAAGTTTAGGAGAGAGAGAGAGAAGCAGGGGGAAACCAAGAGAGAAACTGTTGAACAGTTTGACATGGTATGGAAGAAATTCGCTATTAGAAATGATTGGCAGCACATGAGACAGAAGGTTGAGAAGGACATGATCACCAACGCCACATTGCATGGACTATAAGAAGAAGACACTCAGTATGCACATATATGCTTCTGTTTGTCCAAGTTAGCCGATGTTCCTTACTCCACGCTCATTATGTACAATGCCGAACTAAACGCAAGATTGCACCTGTGACACCATATATAAAATAAATGTTGTCATGCTGAACTCAACCGTTAATATGTTATGATAATCTTTTAAAAAGTCGCTTAAAGGTCGATAGGATCGACTTCGTTGCACCGAATTTTTACCCGAAAGGGCCCTGTCTCTTTCTGTAGCGAACTGCCGAAAGCGTCGCATAAAGCACGAACTCTGTAGCTCCAGCGACGACCCCCAGAGGTCTCCATGAAACGAAGGACGTGGAACGGAATAGAACCCACAGACTTTGGAGCCCGAGTCAGACGACTTGACTACTTCGCCACGGAGACTTCCTATGGATGATAATTTTTATGTAGTGATGCTTAACTTAAATGTTAATATTTAATGATAGTCTGTACGTAGTGATAGAATTATGTATACGCTTTCCGGGATGATAATACTGTTAACGGATAGAAAATGTCAAGTGTAAACATACTATGGATGAAATGTCGTTGTCTAACATCTATTCCAGAAACCACATTAATGTCCAAGTGTTTCCAAAAATTTCACTATATCTTGTAGGGACAGACAACTGTGTACATCAGTAGAATATGCGGTTCAGTCCCTTGTTAGGAATCTCACTTGCCTTGGTGCTACAAATCGAGTCTGTTTATGAGTGTGCGTGTGTTGTGTGTGCCTTTAATGTATGCGCGTCTAATGTGTGCACGTCTTATATGCGCATGTCTAATGTGTGCATGCATGTGAACGCGCGGGTGGGAGTGTATGGGCGTGTGAGTGTAGTTCTGGGCCTTGTCATACAAGATCTCTGCACCTTTCAGTGAAGACGTGAACATCCTAAAAAATATGGGAATGATACATAGTTCATTTTTACTATATTGTACCAGATGTAACGACACATTTACAAGCAAAGTGGCACAAATCGGTCTTGAAGTGACGCGGCGTGAGTGTGAGGTAAGGTAACTGAGCATTTGTTTAGTGCGAGCTCTGAAAGAAGGCACCAAGGAGCACTAAGAACTATAATGGGGAAGCAGGCTTCATCTGCCCCATCCCGACTACGCCAATGATTAAAAATTAATTGATTATCCTTTACAGGACATCACAGCCAACCCCAACATTTTGGGCTGTTTATGATTTTATTTGGCAAGTTTACATTCAGTAGTCTGGCATTGTTTCCTGAACGACCGGAATCCATAACATTGTATGACAACCAAAGCAAGGCGGCGTACTGCCAAATCGCCCGCAGACGTGTTTCGAACGCGGTATGCGGGATTACGAATTGCGTTCCACTGAGCCAGGCCAAGGATGATGCCATTATATCACGCGTGGACCACGTTGGTAGGTTCATAGTGACAATACACAGGAGGGTTCTGGTGGCGCCGTCAGTATCACATGGCTCGTCTGTACATCCTCTGAGAAGGTTCTCATTTTAACGAGCCTGGAATGGTTTCCAAGAGGTTCCGGTTCACATCCATCCATTCTCCTTTAGGCAGTCTCAGTGGTGAAGTGGATACTCCATCTCCCTGGTACTCCGAAGGTTGTGGGTTCGATTCCGTATTTCGGTTCACGAGTGCCATTTCCCGGAAACTCCTGGGGGTCGTCGCTGGAGCTACGGAATTTGTGCTTTGTGCGACGCTTTCGGAAGGTCACTCTGAGGAAGAGACCGAGCCATATGGGATATAACCTGGTGCAATGAAGTCGGTCCTCTTGTCTGTCAAAGCCTTTCTCCTCTAGGATCCGAACCCAGACTACTGAACCGGTGTTAGGGATTAAAATTATACCAAAACAAAATTATCATCATCATCATCTCCACTTTTGCCGTCAAGCGTCGTTAAGGGGAATAGTTGACTCTCCAACACCCGATAGATGGCACTGGATAGTGTCATTCAATGTGTTTGTACAATGTCTTTGATGTCGTCAATCCATTTTCTTTTCGGCGTCCGCTTGCTCTCGTATCAGATCTTCTTTGATGTAGGGCCAGTGATGGTAGTTGATGGTGTTGCATGCTAACGACATGGCCAAACCACTTGATCTTCTATCTTTCAATAAATGTGGCACAAGGTGTTGATCCCACTATCTGTCTGATAACAGCATTTCTTATAGTTAAGTTGGCAGCTCTCCTCAAGCATGTCATTTCGCAGGAATTGAGTTTGTGTAAGTGTGAGTTAGATAATGTCCAAGTTTGACATTGATAACATTGGGTTGGTGAGAATATGCTATCTATGAGCTGTCGTTTCTCGGACATAAGAATATTTGGATGTTTCAGTATTGGTGATAGTTGATATATAATAGGATTATCAAATATACCAATTCTCGAAGTGGCAGAGGACAAGCTATGAACAAGAATTGTTTTGATATAATTTTCCTCAAACATTCTAAACGGGATATAAAAATGTGAATGTACTATGTTTTGTGTTTTCTGAATGCTAGACGTGATTCATGACATCACTGTTGAGTTCACCAGTAACGTATCTCAACCTCACGACTGTAATAACCCCAGGAACGCTACAGTGAATGGATCCAGTCTGGACGTATACTGTGATCTACACGTGCCAATCAATGCTATCAAACTGAGAGGACGCGGGGTTCAAGCCCTGTGTTCAGTCTACGTCAGTGGAGGTAAGCATCCCTACATATAGATTATCATAAAATATTAACAGTTGAGTTAAGCATCACTACATATAGATTATCATCACATATAAACGCCTGAGTAAAGCATCAATACGTATAGAATATCATCAAAAATTAACAGTTGAGTTAAGCATCACTGTATATGGATTATCGTTAAATATTAGCTGTTGAGTTATGCATAACTATTTATAGATTATCATAAAATATTAACAGTGGCGGTAAGCATTACTACATATGGATTATTTTAAAATATTAACAGTTGAGTTAAGTGTCGCTACATATAGATTATGACAAGATATTAACATTTGAGTTAAGTGTCGCTACATATAGATTATGATAAAATATTAACATTTGAGTTAAGTGTCGCTATATATATATAGATTATGATAAGATATTGACAGTTGAGTTAAGCATAACTATATATGGATTATCGTTAAATATTAGCAGTTGAGCTAAGCATATAGATTATCGTAAAATATTTACAGTTGAGTTAAGCATCATTACATATAGATTATCATCAGATAGTTACAGTTGAGTTAAACACCACTAAATATAGATAATAATCAAATAACAATTGAGTTAAGCATCACTACATATAGATTATCTTAAAATATTAACAACTGAGTTAAGCATCACTACATTTAATTTATGTTAAAATATTAACAATTGAGTTGAGCATCACTACATATAGATTATCATCAAATATTAGCAGTTGTGTTAATTATCACTCCGTATAGAATATCATCAAATTTTAACAACCGGGTTAATCATCACTACATATAGATTATCATCAGTTATTAACAGTTGATTTAAGCTCCACTACATACATATTGTCATCTGATATGAACAGAAGAAGTAAGCATTCAAATTCCTATGTCAAAAATCTACAAGGTTGTAATGCAATATACATCCTCAACCTGGATTATAGCTGGAAATAAACAGGCTGAGTGGTCTCGAGGTATAGTGTCCGCCTCGAGTGCTGGAGGTCCCAGGTTCAAGCCCCGGTGAGGGCCGTGAGAATTTTCACGTGGACTTCTAGTAACAAAATGTCCCCTGGTCTCTGGGTAGTGAGATCGGACGCCCATGTGTATTGTTGCGCACGTAAAAATCCCCTTGGCAGTTGGAAATCGAAAAAGAGTAGCCTAACGGCGCTGCCCGGGCAAAATTTCGAGTTAAACGTCTACCAAAAGTATTTCAGGATCCTCGCCGGTGCTATGGAGTTCGTGCACTGAGCTGAGATTCTCCGGACTCAGGCTTGAGTTAGGAGTAGAATGGAGCACTTATGGGTTACACCCGTGTGCCGTTATGTTGATCCGTCGACTAAAGTAAACTAAACTAAACTAAACTAAACTAAACTAAAGAGGCTGAAGATTCATACAGAAAGGTGGAAGAGCACCTAAGCCTGATATAGAGATCACCTATGATGAGGCCATGAGATTTATAAGACGCAATTATAGAATTAGGTGGATATCAGAGCACCCAGCGTATACGAAAGACGATGCATATTACCGAACTCCACCGATGTGAACATTTAGCAATCGTCTGATACCTTAGAGGACACGACAGACTGAAACACAACATGTACAACAAACTAAATGTATGAGATACTGATGAATATAACTGTGCAACTGGTAAAGTGAGGGCCAAATATTTACTGCAGGAGTGTCCAACATATGCAGAACAGAGAAACATATGAAAATTCCCACCTCCCCGTTGCATGGCCCTTACACCTTCCTTAGGTTATTTACAATGCCCACGCATGACAAGACAATTCAAACCAGTATGTGGTTAGATTATACCACACATTTAATACAACAAAGTGTAGTGAGATTATACCTCGCATTTCATACAACCCAGTGTAGTGAGATTATACTACACATTTCATACATACCAGTGTGTGGTGAGATTGTACCACACATGTAATATTAGCCAGTGTGTAGTGACATTTTACCACACATGTAATATTAGCCAGTGTGTGGTGAGATTATACCACACATTTAATACAACCCAGTGTAGTGAGATTATACCACGCATTTCATACAACCCAGCGTAGTGAGATTATACCACACATTTCATACATGCCAGTGTGTGGTGAGATTATACCACACATTTAATATTAGCCAGTGTGTAGTGAGATTATACCACACATTTCATACATGCCAGTGTGTGGTGAGATTATACCACACATTTAATATTAGCCAGTGTGTAGTGAGATTATACCACACATTTCATACATGCCAGTGTGGTGAGATTATACCACACATTTCATACATGCCATTGTGTGGTGAGATTATACCATACATTTCATACATGCCAGTGTGGTGAGATTATACCATACATTTCATACAAGCCAGTATGTGGTGAGATTATACCACGTAATCACATGATATCTGCCATTGTATTCTTGAGATTGTAAACACAAGGAACATGAACATTGGTGTAACACTTATAGACAGATGTCAGAAATATAGACATTGATATTGCAAGAGTGTCAGTCAATCAACAAAGATACACACCGGCTGAATCAATCAGTGTTGTAGATCTACACATGTCCAAATGAGACTATCGCCACCAGATAGTCCAGTGCTAGACCAGCGTGCAGTCTACAAGTGACCGGTATATTCAGAACCGAGGTCAGCCCGGCCGAATGGATAAGAGGGCTGGCCCTTAAATTTCCGGTGTGCCGATGCCGAGGTAGCAGCTTTAACCCTTATGCCGGCAGGTGAGCTAAAATGTTGAATTCTCGTTCTTGACTTGGGAACGTAAATTACAAATACCTCACAAGTCGGAGTGGATTCGCCTGATGGCGAAGGACACTGGTAATAGGGAAAGCTAATCCACACACAAAAAAAGAGTTCAGTGATACTAGAAGCACGTGTATGGACTAATCTTGAGTTCAAAGCGAGTGAAAGCAAATAACAAATATTCAGAACCAGCTAGAGATCAGTCTGTTCATGGAAGCTGATTGGTCTACTCTGAAGAGGAGGTGAGGATGGGTCTACTCAGAAGAGGATATCGTGCAGATGTCAGGGGGTTACAACACTTTCTCTCTGTAATCCCGTTTATCACGCAGAGTCTCGTAGCGGAGCGAGAGCTGAGGCGGTTCGACCCCCGCTCGTGACTTGCGGGATACTGAGCCGGCCGCTCAGAAAGCAATGGCAAACTACTGAGCGTAATCTTGCCAAGAGATCAACATACAGCTGAAAGATGCTGGTGTTGACAGCTAAGTCCTATAAAGGATATGCTAAAAAAAAAAAAAAAAAAAAAAAAAAAAAAAAATGAGCCCATTCGTGAGAGGACTGGCTAAAAAGTTCCATAACCCATTCACATTTATTAGTTTTTGTTTTTTTTCGCATATCCTTTACAGGACATCGCTGTCGAAACCAACATTTTATCGTTGATTTCTTGGCAAGGTTATGCTCAGTAGTTTGGCATTGCTTTCTGAGCGGCCCGTTCACTTATCCCGTAAGTTACCAAAGCGGCAAGAACCGCTTCTAATTCTCGCGTGCTAGCGTTACCCCACGTGGATAACTGGGCATTCAATGTACTGCTGTCTCCAGAAAGGATGAAATAGATCAAGATAAAATGTGTGAGAGAGAGAGAGAGAGAGAGAGAGAGAGAGAGAGAGAGAGAGAGAGAGAGAGAGAGAGAGAGAGAGAGAGAGAGAGAGAGAGAGAGAGATGGACAGGTGTTACATGCATTTCGCTTGTGTAAGTGGAAATGAATCATATGCAAGGCATGTGTGTTTACATGCACTATGCCATAAATGTCATATTATAACTGTATATATGTATGTATTTGCTTTGTTCACACATGTGACACCTAACACTAATAAACGGCAACGCTCTGTAATATACACAAACAAAAGAAACACACATTACACCTTGTAAATATACGTTGCTTTGTATGAAATAAACGTTCAAAAAAAAAAAAAAAGTATGGAAAAAACAAAAAACAAACAAACTGGGATTACGGAGAAAGTCGTTTAACACCTAGGTCAGGGAGACCGGCTTTATTAGTTTACCAGACACATTTTTCGCCTGACATCTTGTATTGGGTAAGCGCAGAGGTCGCAAGCGACTACTTGAAGGGGAAAGCTAGTTGGACAAGGCATTCAGGCGGAGACAGCTTAGCGAACATATACACTTGTACTTGATACAACAGGGAGTTTTTAAACACCAAAAGCAGATACATTTAACTAGTCTCACCACAACGTGACATCTATGAACAGTGAGTTTCCACTGAGATTGTTTGCAAGGATAACAAAGAATGATTAGCGACACTGCATAAGTTTTGCGGTAGATAGAAAGGGAGATTGTGTTATCGACGATATCGCAAGCGTTGCTGTGACCGTACGAAAGAGTGATGGCCACCATACATACTGTCTCCAGTGTACAGTGTACGAGCGTCAGATAGCACGCTAGAGTGCCTCGGCTGGCTGTAAGAGGTTCGTGGTTAAGTGAGTGCCATCGTGCAATAAAGTATATGTCAAGCTACAGCTGTATGTCGTGTCCACTTCATTGAACGCATCTGCGAGAAGAAATTGTGAGCAGGTGAGGTGATAAGAATAGTCACATGTTTCGACAATTTCCACACTGATATCTCTAGATACCACCATCGTATTCGACCCCAACAACATCATGCCAAATCCGTTGACCAAAATCTTGTTCTTTCATCCCATGCAGGTCGAAACTTAGCCTTATTTGGAAATGTTGAACAAAGTAGTACGTACATGGACTTTTATGCCAGAAGAGCAGTCGATGGGAATAGAAACCCGAATATAAATATCAGCGGAAGCTGCACACATACAGATCTATACAAGGACTCTGCCACGTGGAGCATCGAATTTTCTCGACCACAGCTGATCAACGGAGTGCGGCTCTACAACAGAGTTGGTAAGTTTAGAAACTGTTTCTAGCAGTCAACTATTTATTGCTAGTAAAAACAATAAGTCTATATTGCTGTAAACTATAAGTCATCATCATAGATTGTCAGACAAAGATGATTTAAATTAGTTTCTTCAAATGAGCTTCATGAAATGGGCGCTTCATCTGTTGTCTTTTTGTGGACTGGACACGTGCGTGAATAAGTAAACACATGACTTTTATTTTACTCATCTTACGGCTGTGTGTTTATCCGATGCATGATTGAGGAGGAGGAGACCATTATATCACTATTAATTATCGGTCATCCTCCTCAAACTGCAATATATTTTAAGCTCTTATTGATTTTTCTAGCTGGACACCGGGGTAAGAGAATCTAGTGAGTTGGTGGTAGGTAAAGTAGACGTGGTCTAATAACGTGTTTGTGTACAACATAAAACACTGAAATAACAAACAAACAATTCAAAGAAGGTATATAGTTTTAATAAAGGGAAAACATATACATAATACATTGAACATTACATATTTAAACGAGGAGACGTGCTGTGGTTAAATTATCGAGTTGGATCTGTCAGTTTATGTAGACGTAAGATAATGAAGCGTGATGTTGCGGGTAGGTATAGATATCCGTCTTGTGGTTCTTAAAACCCATATTGGATCCCCCACCCGTCTGTTGGGTTGTGTGAATATTCAAGACGTTTGTTCCCGTTTGTTGTGATTCTTAGTCAGATTTTTTTTCATACTGGTCTTAGCATATGAATCAAAACAATGGTAAGCTATGCGACAGAGAGACACCATCCTCCATTTGCACTCTAGGTTAAAAAGACCAGGGGTTCTATTTTCGTAAGCTTTGATGTCCTGACAGTCCTGACATGCAGTAGTACTAGGGTAGTTATGCTGGCGGAACACAACTCGGCTGGAAACCATTGATTATATAATCTATGAGATTCTTCTAATAGGCGTGATATAACAACCTCAGAGATTGAATCGGCACTAAGGGCCAAGTAGGGTGAATCAAAATCCATTTGGTGAGTTGGTTATCCTCTTTAGAGACACATTTGTCGAGAAAGTCGTTATAAAATGCTAGCATGTGCAATTTGGCATACTGGTAGACAAAAATGCCAATTTTCAGAGGAAGATCTCACACAGTTTTCTTCTGTACCATTTCTATCTCAAAGTGATCATTTGTAACGGGGGTAATGTTTTTAAACCTGGTATTGTTAACTAGTGTTGCAGTGTCTTGCCGCTGGTAGTAGGAAACATCGGTATATTTGGCATTATGTGTTAGTGGTTTCCCGTAAGCAGCGTTACCTAATAACGTCATCGTGTTTACTGTAATAGCATCAGCTAGACATCTGTCCCCTTTGCGGCGAGTATTAGACAATGTCTCTAAATTGCTTAAAACAACTAGTTGGTCGGTACGTGTTTGATTGGTATATGTATGTAACCACCAAACCATGGGATATATACCACTTTAATAATGGGGTGGCTAATACAGTTTTCTTACTAAAATAATTGCCGATCAAGGTCCGACTTGCAATAGTCAGTAGTTTTCGATTTATGGCGTATTCTTTCATAAATTCGCATAAGTCGTCTCTCGACACCTCCGTATTCTTGAATATGGATGGCATCTCAGCAAAGTACTCTTTCAGGTCGTCCAGTACCTGAATATTACATCTAAGTATACCCAAAAATTCCTCGTCAACTATAGCCTCGAGGATTTGTTGTTCAGTTAAGGAACCCCAAGGAAGTATTGTAGGTGGAAATGTTTCACACAGGAATCGTTTGATTGTTGGAACTGATCTTTTTAATTTTTCCCACTCGCACTCCCAAATAACGTTAAGTGTCCCTCCGACAGCACTCTCTAAGGTATTCGTGAATGTCGCTTGTGTTCTGGTATAACTCTATGAACAAGCCTATTTACAAGGGGGAGGTGGTCGTGTGCTTGTGGTACCAGGCGAAGAAGGCGGAGGAACAGATTGAGAACCCATATGTGGAAAGAATGAGATTGCGGGGGATTGGCAGGGGTTCTGGAACAATCTCAAAAACTGAGAGGGAAGACTAGGAGAACTTTTAATCAGAAAGCGGTGGGAACGATTAGTAGTATGACTCTTCGCTGGTTGTTGAACGAAGGGACTGAGCACGTATGGGAATGTCCTGAGTGCAGTGATGTCGGTTCTTAACTCAACTCAACTCAACTCTACCAGCTGTTGTTCGCAGAATTAATCTCTTTCCCAATAGTTAGGGGACAGGTTGGATGTCCGTGAAAGAGACCGCCATGGAATTGAAAAGCAGTCTTAGTGCTCCTATGCCACCCATCTACTTGGATGTTCCGCTCGAAAAGCTGCATTTTACTACTGTTAAATAGTTTTTTTTCCAGATATATGTTATAACTATGAAAAACCCACGTTAGCCACTATCTACTCTGACTCTGGCGTGTGTTTATTTGATTTAAATCCATCCTCTCTGTTTCTAAAGATGGGGAAATCTATCTGCATGTCTTCCGTAAGCGACCAGAGATATAAAGCATTAGCACCGAAGCATATAATTAATCTTACTAACTTATCGCCCCTGATACGGGTCTTGTGGGGTTCATGATGTCGATAAAATATGATGCTGGGCCGACTTAATGTTATTTCTTAGCAAATGGTGTATGTTTTCCTCCTTCTTCAAACAAAGAGCAAAACAAACATCCATATCAATTGTATTGAATAAGTAGTGTAATGCAATTCCGGGTACAGAGATTGCCTGCTTACACATTTCTATTTTCAAATAAGCATAAAAAGCTACCTGCTTGTTTAGGGCATATAGTAAGGGAGAAACGTTTTAATGTGTATCAGAATAAGCAGTCTTTAAGGGTTGTCATGGTGTTATCTGTCTCATTTAATGTATTTAGATCTGTTAAGTGCTCGTTGCAAAAACGGCCCTTAGTTTTAGGTACATTAAACTGGAAAGGTTTTTCGATTAGCTGAAGCCTGGAGCTAGAAAATTGGAGACATCGAGAAACTTCAGCCTGTCTGTCGCTAGACTCATAACATTGTTATAACATTATCTATACCACCCAACAACATCACGCTTCATTATCTTATATCTACATGAAACGACAGATCCAACTCGATAATGTCACCACCACACCTCACCTCATTTAAATATGTAACTTTCAATGTTCAATGTATTATGTATATGTTTTACCTTTATTAAAATTACATATCTTCTTTGAATCGTTTGTTTATTATTTCAGTGTTTATGTTGTAACCACCACGTCACTACACCACGCCAACTTTACCTACCACAAATAACTAGACTCTCTTAAGCCGGCTTCCAGCTAGAAAAATCAATGAGAGCTAAAATATATTGCAATTTGATAAGGACGATCGATAATTAGTAGTAAAAACTTCTCCCCTTCTTCCTCCTCAAAAATACGCCGGATAAGCACCCCAAACACTACTTGCATCATCCACATAACGACGATTTAGAACCTCGCTTCCATAACTTCTTCAATGTTAGTAATCATCATCATCATGTGTCATGTAGATAAGCGTGGGTGGTCATATTTCACCATCTTACACTATCACCAGAGTCGTGGATCAACTTTGTTCTTGCCTCGACCATACACTTGGTCAAGCTATCCAGATATTTACTTATCTGCCTTCCTCTTGTTCTTATCCCCTCAAGCTTGCCAATTGTCACCAAGTTCTCTAGTTTATTTCTTCTCATAATGTGCCCAAACAATTTCGACTGTGTACGTCTAATTTATCTAATCAGTTGACGGTTTTCATTTGCTTCTTGTAGGATTTTCTCATTGGCTTTTCAATCTGTCCATGGTATTCTTCGCATTTTGCTCGGAAACCACATTTCCACTGACATTAAATGTGTTTGCTCTTGTCTGCTCATTATTATACATAGTACTAATTATTATTATTTTATACTTGTAAATATTGTCTCCTGGAAACAGATTGTTGTGGGGAACGCCTGCAAGGGTTTATCCTCACAGCATCATCTAGAGATAATAAGGCATTGTCTTATCACGACAAAACCGGTCAGAATCAGGAAGTCTACCATATGACCTTGTCCACAAACAACACACATATATCCCGTGTCAGCATTGAAGCAAAGTACAAGGATGCTAAATGGGGCAACAAGCCAATCCTTACTTTGTGTGAGGTGGAAATATATGGCGGTATGTATCCCGTTTTCTACAATTTTGAAATGTCAGCATTCATATATTCAACTCTGAAGTCACAGCACTCGGAACATGTCCATATTTGCAGCGTGTCCCTCAGGAGGTACCGAAAGCTTACAAAGACGTATAGTTCTTGTGACCAGCTGGTTAGCCAGACCCGCGCGTGCTCCACCACTACGATCTTTCTGCTAGTGCCGACTTGGATTCCTCATTCCACTACTATCCGCATGAGGCAGTCTGCTTGTGTTTCCTCGTGCAACAGACAATCTTTATCGAAACTATCAAGTCTCCCTGACTCAGAGTTGCCCCTGAACGAGCCCTGGAGTCCAACCAGTAGGCCCTTTCCTTTCTTTATGCACCACTATTGGCGTGATGACTTTGTGTGTCAACCATTCAGTGCCAGATCGAATCTTTCTGGCCATAGGCAAGGTCAGTTCTGTTGTATGCCTTATTGATTAAAGTCTCAGAAAGCCATTTCAGATTCGCAGCGACCGCCTCCAATTCCATTCTCATACTGGATCATGTGTTTGAAAGTACTCCACTCTTCGCTGCAAAGATATTGCTACTCTAACGAGATAGGAAGCCAATTCGTATCTCTAGCCAATGATCCGTCGGGATACAACAGTAGATCTCTCTCGATATCCTCTGTCAGCTGCCTTATTTCTAACCAACACTAAGCACAAGCGACGGACAGTTAAAAAGTTAAATGCTTATCTTTTACAGGCCCTAGCAATCAACTCCAGCATTGTTTAACTGTTTCCTGGGCAAGTTTACTTTCAGTAGTTTGCCATTGCTTTCTGAACGACCGGCACTCATACCATTGTAAGGAATACCAATGCAAGACGATCTGCTTCCAAATCAACAGCAGTTGTGTTTCGAACATGATATGCGGGATTAAGATTGCAAACTAAACACAAGAGACAAGATAGAAAGTACCCAGCACTGAACACTAAAGATGGAAAGTGTCCAAGATACAAAAATGAAAAACTAAGTTCGTTCGCTGAAACCACCCGAGGGAAAGATTCAGGACAAGAAAAATATAAATCATCAAAGAAACATCTCCATCACTCAAACATACAAGAAACATCTGCATCACAAAAACATACAAGAAACTTCGCATCTAACAGACATACAAGAAACCTCTACATCGCATATACATAAAAGAAACAACTACATCACACAGGCCCTCTAAAACCTCTAAAAAGTACTGGAGAGTTTTGGTCATAGACCATAACATGGGAAAATCCCAACTGCACCTCCCCGTGGTAGAGGATGGGAAACACACCACGGTGTGGCTATCGCAGCCCTGGGGACCGAGTATCCACAGGACAACTCTGCAGCTGAGCAGAGCAGGGCACTCACTTGCCCTGACAGTCGGAAATGGCTTTCAAAGGCAGAGGTAAAAGACCACCATGTGGATGTGGAAAGCAAGGGGAAACCACCACATTATCTTCTCAAGATTTCATGGCAACACAAATTTCAGAGTTAGCGAAGGACGTTAATGGCTGTCTTAGGACATCCTCGTCCGGTAGGGACAGTCGTGAGCCAAAGGTGACACCAGACCGTCATTCATCTACTGATGGCAAAACCATAACTAAACTAAATAAATTTAGAGTAAGAACATGAAATGTTAGGACATTACATGAGCTGGGAAAGTTAAAAAATGTTCTGAGAGAAATGGAAAGCATGAAAATGAATATACTAGGCATAATTTAGATGAGATGGAAGGGATATGGCAAAATTATAACCGACAAACACACAATAATTTATTCTGGAGGGAAAACACATGAAATCGGCGTAGGAACAATATTTGATAAAACCAGTCAAATCAATTAATGGATACTGGTGTATTTCAAATAGAAATATAATGGTCAAAACAAAGGCAAACCAATAGATATAACTATTATATACAACAACAAGCAGTATTGATGAAGAAATACAACACTTTTACGCTGAAGTAGAAAAGGCGATATCTCAAATTGGACCACAAGAAATAAAATCTTACTAAGATTTTCAAGAGGGAAAAATAGAGGATTTAGTGGGGAATTATGGTTTAAGTACAAGAAATTAAAGAGGAGAGAAACAAATAGAATGGGCAATTTTACTGATATGATAATTGAAAACATATGGTTTAAACACCACAAAAGACGACTATACACATGGAAAAGCCTTGATATGAAAATACGCAACCAAATTGACTACATACTTATTAATAAAAGATTTAGAAATGCGTTAATTAATGTAAAGACAATGCCTTGTGCTGACTGTAATAGTGATCATGTACCACTATGTGGACAAATAAAAGTAAGATTAAAGAGAGGGAAAAAATGGTTAAGAACTTGAGACTTAATAAAGAGGTTCTGAAAGTAGACACAGAAATTCAAGAACAATACAGAGTGACCGTGAAAAATAAGTAGAATACAATAGCTAAAATACAGAGTATAAATGAACAATGGGAAATGTTAAGGGACTCCATTCATCAAATTAGAAAGAAATATAATCCGGAGAGAAGCCAAAAAGCTAAGAAAAAAAGGATTAATGAAGAAATCTTAATGCTGATGGACAAAAGGAAACAAAATAAAAATGACAAACAAAAATAAGCTAAGATAAATAAAAATAAAATAATTAGAGATAAATGTGTGAAGGCAAAAGAAAGCTGGTTATACGAGCAATGCAAAGAAACTGAATTAAATTCCATTAAAGATACACAAAATATGCACAGACATATCGGTGAACTCACGGGAAGAAAAATAAGAATAAATACAGGGCGTTTGAAGCCAAAAACATAAAGATATTATTGGTGGAATGTGCTATAATGAAGAGGTGGAATGAGTACATAAGAGAATTATATGATGGAGAAAGGGAAGAATTAACAGAAAAAAGTAACTTAGAAGGCCCACCCATTCTAAAAGAAGAAATCGCTGACGCTATGAAACATATGAAGAAATGAAAAACAGTTGGGCCAGATGAAATCACAGTAGAAGAATTAGAAGTATTGGGAGAATTTGGAGTATATATATTAACCAAAATGTTCAATGATATTTACAACAGTTGATATTTACCGAGCGATAAGCTGAAATAGGTATTGTTATTTTTTAATGTTGCATATCCCTTACAGGACGTCGCAGTCAACCCTTAGGATCGGCGAGCCTCTCCTAGGAGGGGTGAATAGTGAAAATTAGTAGCCTGCCGATGATCCGCAGACTACAAAAGTCAACCCCACCTCCACGTGGTGCGGACTGGAAACCATGGCCGCGAGGTCATGGGCTAACGGGGATATGGCTCGCCATAGGGGATGGACTCCCTATGATCAGATTTGTGTCCTAAACCTGCGACTGGCCTAGCAAGCCGGTAGGGGATCTTCATACTGCTCGTAGAAAAACTAAGAACTATAAACGGACTGACCCTAATGGATATAGACACGGCAATGTTAATGGACTACGAGATAGATCAGCGATTCAAAACAATAGGCACAATGAACGTCTGCGGTTTTAATAGTAAAGAAGAGAAACTTATAGAAACAATGGAAGAGAGGAAAATTGGACTGATGGGAATAGCGGACACCAGAATAAAGGGGGAAGGATGCAAGGAGATCCACCACAGGTACACGTTACTCTGGAGTGCAACAGCAAGAAAGGGCAAGACACGGTGTGGGAATAGTTATTGAACCACCGCTAGCAAGAGGAATACTAGACATAAAATATATATCAGAAAGAACCATAACAGTGAGAATAAAAGAACAATTAAAACATATGTACAAATATACGCACCATGTAATACAAACAATAATGAGCAAGAATGCGAGGACTCCTACGAAGACATCCATGACTTGCTAAATACAATAGATAAGCAGGACAACATCATAGTTATGGGAGACTTCAATGCAAGACCATGACATAACAGAGCGGGCATAGAAAAACACCTTGGAGCATTTGCAGACCAACACAATGAAAGAAATTATAACGGAAGTAGACTGATAGAGCTATGCAGCCAACACGACCTATATATAACAAATACATTCTATAAACACAAAGACTCACAAATATACACCTGGTATAAATGGAATGATCTAGAAACTAAAAGCCAAATTGATTTTATATTAACAAGAAATAACAGAAAGAGAAGTATATTAGATGCAAGGGCAGTGCCCAAGTTAGGTATAAACACAGACCACAAAGCAAGTTCGTTGCCACAATAAGAATCATCAGCAGAAGGAAGCAAAGACCAGGAAAATACATGCCATGCGAATCAGTAAACTTAAAAAAACATCAATGACGAGGCAGTGAAGGAAAATTATGAAAAAGACCTAACTGAAATTTTTGTAAAATTACCTATAGAAAGGAAGACAGTGGAAGAAGAATGGGAGATGTTCAAATCAAGCATTTTAAATACTGCAAAGATAACATATGGAACCACGAAAAAACGCAAAACAAGGATAAAGAAAATAACAAGTTGGTGGAACGCAGAAGCAAAGAAAGCTGTTATAGACAAAAAGGAAAGATATAAAAAGTGGTCAAAGAGCAAATAGGAATGCGATTACATAGAATACAGAATAGCGAGAAGACATGTGAATAGAATAGTAAAGAGAGAAAAACAAAAAGACTGGAAGGAGTATGGAGAAACTCTAAATAAAAACTACAAGGCGACAACTAGAAACTTCTATTAAAAAGATAAGTGCAATGAGAACCAGAGGAGAACCCTTTGACCCAACAGAAATAATTAACAACAAAAATGAAGAACCAATAAGTGAACAAAAGCAAATCCTAATAAGATGGAAACAGTATTCGAACAAATTCTCAACATGCCATCAGATGTCACAGGAAGTCAAGAAACCGACACATATGCCACCGAAGACTAGAACCAGACAAATTGAAAGAAGAAATTATAGAAGCCGTCAAATTAGCCCCATTGATCAAATCACCAGGACAAGATGAAATATCAAATGAACTAATTAAAGCAGCAAGAGAAGTAGGAACAGCATGGTTACATAGACTATTCAACCACGTTTGGGTAGAACAACAGACACCACGGGACTGGGGAAACGCCATAATTATCCCAATTTGGAAAAACAAAGGCAGCAAAAGAGACTGCACACAATACAGAGGCATTTCACTGTTGAGTCGTACTGGGAAAATATTTTGCAAAATTCTTGAAAAAAGATTAAGAAGTATTATTGAACCCCAGCTAAGCGAAACACAACTTGAATTTAGGAAAAACAATGGATGCACAGGCGCCATCTTTTCTCATACACAACTCATCGAATTCAATGAAACACTCTACTTTGCCTTTGTCGACAAAAAAAGGCATTTGATAGAGTAGATAGAAACAAGCTGTGGGAAATCCTTAAAAAATATGGAGTGAGTACACATCTAATGAACCTACGCAGAAGCTTATGCAACAACAGTGAATGCATAGTGAGAGCAACTGGAGGACACTCAGAACCCTTCACCATAAGATCCGGTGTACGACAAGGTTGTGTCCTGTCCCCTCTCTTGTTTATAACAAACAGACAACATATGTAAAGAAACCAGCCAAACAGAGACCGCAAGAACACCGCATGACGAGAACACAGAAGAAGAATCATCTACAAATCTAACCATTAGAGAACTGTTTGCGGACGACCAGGCACTAATAGCAAAATCAAAAGCTGAATTACAAGACCACATGAATAGTCTAAACGAAATGTGTAGGGAACATAACATAATTAGCACAAGTGAAACAGAGGTACTGACTATACTAAAGAAGAATAAGCAAAAACGATTTACCTAAACGAACATCCCTTGAAACAAGTAAAGAGTTTCAAGTACCTAGGAAGTATAATATCATCAAATGGCAAATCAGAAGACGAGGTAGAAAATAGATACA
The DNA here is from genome assembly GCA_963921405.1 of Cepaea hortensis. Taxonomy (NCBI): domain Eukaryota; kingdom Metazoa; phylum Mollusca; class Gastropoda; order Stylommatophora; family Helicidae; genus Cepaea; species Cepaea hortensis. Next base: position 10,889,641 of record OY992887.1, on the reverse strand, counting down.
ACAAGCAAACCAACTCATTGGACAAATGGCACCAATACTAAAGAACAAACATGTATCAATAACTACTAATAAAGCACTTTACAACACAATCTTCCTGCCAACTCTATGCTACCAATGCCAAACCTGGACAATGACAGAAAAAGAGAAAAGAAAAATCACAACAACAGAAATGAGATTCCTGAGAAGAATACTAATTGTATCAAGAAAAGATAAGATCACAAATGAAGAAATCAGGACAAAAGTGGGGGATATAGCTGCACTAGATTTTATTAGAAAGCAGCAAGTCAAATGGTTTGGCCATGCAAGTAGGTTACCAACTAACAGTATACCACCAATGGCCAAACCATTTGACTGGCATTGATGTACAGCCAGTAGGAAACAGAGGAAGAGGCCGACCACATAAACGATGGACGCAGGGAATAACAGAGTCCATGGGAATATGGATACATGAAGCCCATAAGCGGGCACTCTCCCGCTGCTTATACTTCACATCGATACCGCAAGGTACAAAAGGAATATGATGAGATGAGATGGTTGATGTACTAGGCAAGTTTTACGTTTGCTACTGCTTTCTGAACGACCGGCTCACATACCCCGTATATTACCAGCGAGGCACAAACCGCTGCCGATTCCCACAGCTGCTGTTTTCCCCACGTGGATATACGGAATTACGAACAATGACGCTAACTCCTTGGCCAGGGAGACAGGATATTTGTATGATAGCTATACCAAACAGACCAGGAGGAATTGAATGCGAAGATTTTCGTACTATTATGGTTCTACTTAGAATTATCAAGAATGTTTCGAACCTGGCGGTATTGCGTACTGCACCCGTTACATCGCCTCAGAGTGACACATCCATATTTTTCCATTCGCTCTCCTGGGCGCACCCCGATCCCCCTAACGCGGGTTCCCTCACCGGTTGAATTAACCAATCACCGAGTTTCTGGCTGTACTGACCTTTAGGCAGTTGACCCCTTTAACACAACATCCGTTCCATTCCAGCCATCGATAGCCGTCTAAAGCTTGGACACAGATGAGTTGATATTTAGACATTCATGTAGTGTTGATCGTGTATTAGTTTAATCGGTTTTTGTTTGTTTGTTTTGTGCTGACGAAGGCTTTGGCCGCAACGTTCATTGTTTTTTGTAGTTGTCTTTGGTAAAGCTCTCAACCTACTTCTCGTTTTTCAGTGATTCATTCTTTACTTAGAATTATAACGAGAAGAACAAGAAAGAAAACAAAACTGGAAATTAGTGAAGAACAGAATGGATTTGTGGAACGAAAGGGTACAAACAATACAATATATATATATTCCACACACACACACGCACACGCACACGCACACGCACACACACACACACACACACAAATATATATATATATATATATATATATATATATATATATATATATATATATATATATATATATATATATATATATATATATATATGCGAACACTAATAGAAAAGTCACTAGAGAAACAGAAAAACATATATTTGTGCTTCATAGATTATACTAGCGAAATGTGAAATAGAGATAGAAGCGAAAATTCTTCTTCTTCTTCTTCTTCAGCGTTCCGAGCCATTGAGGTTCTTTGCTGCAAATACAATCCGTCTACATTCGTCTCTCTGGTGGACCTTCTCTTGCCAGTCGTTGATTCCAAGTGCTTGTAGGTCTGTACATGTATTATCTCTCCACCAAGTGAAAAATTTTAAATATCTAGGGACATTTATAACATCAGATGGAAGATGCACAACAGAGATTGCCCAACACTAATATCACACAGACATACAAGAAACAACTACATAACACAGACATACAAGAAACAACTACATAACACAGAAATACAAGAAACACTAACATCACACAGACATACAAGAAACAACTACATAACACAGACATACAAGAAACACTAACATCATACAGACATACAAGAAACAACTACATAACACAGACATACAAGAAACAACTACATAACACAGACATACAAGAAACACTAACATCATACAGACATACAAGAAACAACTACATAACACAGACATACAAGAAACACTAACATTACACAGACATACAAGAAACACTAACATCAAACAGACATACAAGAAACAACTACATAACACAGACATACAAGAAACAACTACATAACACAGACATACAAGAAACAACTACATAACACAGACATACAAGAAACACTAACATTACACAGACATACAAGAAATAACTACATCACACAGACGTACAAGAAACTACATCACACAGACATACAAGAAATAGGTACATTACACAGATATACAAGAAACTACATCACACAGACATACAAGAAACAGCTACATTACACAGAACAACAAGAAACCGCCTCATGACGCTGCCAATAGGGAACGCTAATCCACACGCAAACACTAGTCCAGTGCACTCCCCAGTAGCACCACGTGTGTGGACACTTAGGTTCAAAAGAGAGCGAATAGAAAAAATAAAATGACCAGAACCCCCAAAAATATCTAAACATGTTTAGAAATGTTACAAAAAATAAATAAATATCAACAATATCAAGAAATTAAAACTGTTTTTTCCCCTGTAGTTTTTAACATAAGCGGTGATACTTTGTATCCAGTTATCTGAAAACAACGGTTTAATGTAAATCCCCCACAGACACGGTCTGTCCAGAGGGCACATATGGGCGAGATTGTGAGAAGACATGTAACTGTAGCGGTGAGTGTTTCGTCAGCACAGGAGGTTGTCCTGCCGGATGCCCTGCTGGCTACCAAGGGGAGAACTGCCTCACTCGTAAGTACTCCATGATTTTTTAATCACTAAGAACCGTAGTTAGGACATGTAATGCGTTTATCTAACAGACTACAACAATTCATTGATTGGTGCCTCTGTATACTAGTGGGACTGAAATCGTATGATAGAATCACCATCCTGGAGAGAACTAGACAAATGCCAGTGAACCAAGCGGTGAGGAAAAGACGCTGACAATAGATAGGAAATTCCGGTAAAATGGCGACGGCTTAACGCGTTTATTCTTCGGGAGACGCTGTTTTTCGTGATTTCATGTGGATTATGTGGTGTTATTTCTTATTCGTTTATTGGAAGTGTTAAAAGAAGCCACGGAAGGCAGGTGGTGGATGAAATTTTGAGGGCAGCCGACAGATAGTTGTTGGTTATTGTCTCAAATTTCGCGACGGCAGGCAGAAGATCTCTTTATTGGGACAATGGCGGCGGTCACCCGGCCAGTACAGTCGCTGCCAAGAAGGAAAGCAACGACAAACTGCCCTCTTTAAAAGTGCCTAGTTCATTATGATTCGTCTAATAACCGATCATCGCAAGACAAGGACAGAGACATTAAAATCAGCAGCGTGGAATGTTACAACGTTAAACGACGACGAAACATCAAACAAGAAATGGAAAGAGAGAAAATTAATATTCCAGGGATGTGCGAAACGAGATGGACAGGAGCAGGCATTAAGATAGATGAAGATTTTAAGATTATTTATTCTGGAGGAGAAGTTCGACAAAGGGGGTGGAAATTATCTTGGACCGGCAAACATCAAAATCTGTTCAAGGATATTTGGCCGTATCAGACAGAGTTGTACTTGTTAAGTTAAGCGGCAGGCCTTTTAGCATAAACGTTATTCAAGTATACTCCCCAACAGGGGAAATCAATTTGTTTCAAATAAGAAAATCTTTCTTTTAACTCAGCCGATAAAATTTTCAGATGATTGACAATAACATATATAGCGATATCAGTCACTTCACATTTTTAGAGCCAATGAAATTTTACTAAATTTTTGTTGTAAATATATGTCTTCGCTTGTGCATCGACATTTATTTGTTCCTTGAAGTTGTTTATTTAATATATTTAGTTTTTCAAAGATATCGGTTAAATAACTCACAAATGCCTTACCATCGACCGTTAACAGAGTTTTCATTTCAGGTTTGCCGCTTAAAAAATCACTAAGAGTATCAAATAGTTCCATAAATCTTTTTAAGCAGTTTCCTTTCGAGAGCCATCTTACTTCAGTGTAAAGTATAAGTCTCACATGGTCTTCATTTTGTTCTTCACAAAATAAATTGAAGAGACGTTCACGTTTGGCAATAGCTTTAATAGAATTGATACACTTTATAACTAAATTTAGTACTTCAATTAGAACAGGCGAAATGGTTTTAGCTACCAGGTTTTCCATGTGAATAACACAATGCACAAGATGCATTTCTGGTTTCTCATCTTTCATCAATTTTAAGCAACCATTTTTCTTCCCCATCATATGAGGAGCACCATCTGCAGCACAAGATGTTATATTTTTCATTGGCATATTATTTTATTGATTGATTGATTGATCTAGGAACCGACATCACAGCATTCGGGGCATTCCCATAGGTGCTCCGTCCCCATCCTCAGCAGCCAGCGAAGAGTTCCAACACCAATAGTACCAGTAGCAATCTGATTATATGTCCGTCTCGCCTTTCCTCTGGGCGCCGTGGTATATTATTTACATCTAAGTAATTTTGTTAGCTTACTATAAATATCTTTGGAGGTAGTGGTGCTTTCTAATGATTTACAGAACAATATTTCTTCAGCAAAATTACCTTTATCAATATATCTTACGTAAGTTATAAGTACGGCTTCACTGTCTCTCAAAGTTGATTCATCCATTTGCACCGAGAATTTTCTTGTTTACAGCTTTTAAACAAGTTGTATTTCAATATCCCCACTCGTTTCGTCTATTCTTCTGCTAACAGTATTGTTACTTTGTGGCATAGCTTTAACATCTTTGTCATCTTTTTCCAGAACCGTTTTAAGAAATGCTGATATTGATGGTTTGATTAAATTCTCCCCTTTAGTATGACTTTTCCCAGATTTAGCGATGAGTAATGAAATTTGATGACTAGCCTCAAGAGTGCGATTGATAGTTGCATTATAAGCAGTAACTAGAGGCTTTCATGTTGTTCTTTTTGTTTCAAAATGTTTCTTTAAAGTTTAAAAGTAATTCAAATCTGAATTAATATGAGCATTATGTTTCGACTTCAAATGTGCCTCAAGACGACCTCGTTTCATTGATTCGTTGGTAAAGCATTGCTGACATAAAAGACAAAAAGGTGACCTTTCATCGCGGACAGGGGTATGAAACCAAATTTTACATATTCCTCCGAATACTGACGAATTTTTTTCTTGCTCGCCCCACTCATTTCACTATGGGCTGAGATAAATAAATATAAGATCAATTAAAAACTAAACAAAAAATAATATGAACTGGAGTAAATGTAGACTAACAATGCATATTTAAATATGTATGGCACATTTACCCCACCGCCAAAAAAAAAAAAAAAAAAAAAAAAACCTTTTTCATTTGACACGTTTTTCTGGAAAATGATGCTTCTAAAACGGAAATTATTTTTAAACAAAACTTACCAATTGAATTTACATACCATTTATATATCACATATATTTATGCTTGCTTGCTTGCTTGTGTTCGTTGGCTTGAGCTCCAACGCGAAGTCCTGTATGTCGGATGAAGGCATCCTGTTGTCCAACATCAGCATGATGTCATGCAGGACCTGAGGTTTGCGTGAATATCCGTTGTCCCATGTCTAGCGTATTGGTGTGCAGACTGGTGGTTCCTCGCCGTACATGCAGACACTCTCCGACTTCGGAGGAATCGGCGACCTGACTGACTTTAGACAGGACCCCGAAGGGACCTGTTGCCCAGGACGATCGAGGAGGACGCGTCAATAAATCTTGGCCTGTATATAACCCGGCTCTGGTGCCCTGGAAACACCTCTGCGTCCCTTATATTTATGCAATGTATATAGTTTTTTTTTTAAACAATGACACTGTTACAACAATTTAACGGACGCTTATTTCAAATTAACACGAAACTGCGAATTAACTGCGAAACACTGCAGAAACTGAGATCCCGGCACTAAGCATTTCGCGCCATTCAGAACAAATAGCACGAATGCTTAGTGCCGGCCCAGTATAACCAGTAGTTCAACTCTAACGTCTAACAATGAAATCAAGGCTACTAACATGGCGGGCAGAAGTTACTTATACTGGACGTTTACCCAGCTCGAGTAGCGACTGAGAATCGCCATACGGTTAACTTAAACTGTGGACGAATCCATTTTCGAATTGCCCCCCTTAACAATCGAATTGCCCCCCCCCCCCTGTGGGGCGTGGGCCCCACGTTGGGAAACACTGGTGCAGGCAGAGGAATTTTATAATGACATAGAGTCTGCTTTATAGCAATGTAAAAGTTCAGAAATAAACATCATAACATCATAATAGGAGACTTCAACGCAAAAGTAGGAAATCACGGCGATAGATACACAGTAGGAAACTATGGTTCAGAAGAGAGAAATGAAAGAGGATACATATTTGTAGAGTGGGAAAAAGAGCAGGAAATGATTTTAGGAAACACCTGGTTTAAGCAACACCCTAGAAGATTATGGACACGGAGGAGTCCTGATAGTAGGATTAGAAACCAGACTGATTACATTTTGATTAGCAGAAGATTTAGAAATGCGTTAACGATAGCAAAAACAGTTCCCAGTGCTGATTGTTATAGTGACCACAGATTACTTACAGGTACACTGGGGGTAAAGTAAAAGAAAGTCAAGTATGTAACAGGAAACACTAAATATGATTTGTGTACATTGAGCAGTGACAAGGAAATACAAAACAAATTCAACATACAAGTACAGAACAGAATTGACATATTGTCTGATCTAGAGATATTATTCCAGGATGTGGATGATCAATGGGAAACGTTGAAGAATTCAATCAGTTTGGCTGCAGAAACAACTATTCCAAAATTAATAATTAAGGTGGGTCGTAAGAAAGGATGACTGAAGAAATTTTACAACTAATGGAAACAAGAAGACTCAACAAAAATAATCCTGCCAAAGATGAAGAAATTCACAGACAAGTCAGAATATTATGTAAGGAGGCAAAAGAAGCATGGCTTGAGAAAAATTGCTTAGAATTTGAAAAAAAAAACAACAACTCAACAGTCAAAATACCAAATTAGTGCAGAAATTAATTCAGGAACTTACTAATAAAAGAACAAGTACATCAGCAGGCTGTCTAAAAACTAAAGATGGCAAAATCATAATAGAAAACGATCAGGTTCTACATGTATGGTCAGAGTATGTGAAAAACCTTTATGATAATAACAGAGATGAACTGTATGATATTCGATTTAAAAATGAAGGACTTCCAATTTTGAAGATGTAGGTTCAAAATGTTCTTAAACATATGAAAGCTGGCAAGACCCCCGGTTCAGATAACATCACAAAAGAAATGATTAAAGCTTTAGAAGAATATGGAATATATGCCGAAGAAATACCTTTTGAATTATGCAATTCTATATTCATTGCAATCCCAAAGAAATCGGGAGCCTTGGAATGTGATGAACATAGAACAATTAGTATAATGAGTCACATCATAAAGATTTTGCTACGAGTTTCTCTCCTCGGTGTTGAATCCATTCTGACCGCGGATGGGCACAATAATTATCTGCATTGTTAATCTTTTCTGGTCCTTACTGTTGATAGTGGTCTGAATGTGCGAGTGGTCTTACAGGAGATATGGACACCAGATGAACAGACAAGGGCATCAGAAGTCTGACAGGGAAATAGGTGAGCTGGCAAAGTCACTAGGATTAGAACAAATGCATTGATGATGGTAGGGTGACATCAATGATGACAAAAACATCAATGTTATGCGCTCCTTATCCCATGTCAGGGCAGTATAAGATTGTTAGTTGCCTTTTACAGGTCAGGTTCTATTCCCGAATGCTGTTACTTCTCTCACAAATCATAATTAGCTCATTTGCCCTTCTTAACTGGGGTGGTATAATCTGAACGAATTTTCCCCACATTGTTTAGAAGTTTCAATGAATTAAAATTATATAATAATCATCTCACATCACGAGATAATACACTTCATGTTCATGAATTAAGTTAAATTAAGACTTCAGGTGAAACATTCACCAAAATGGAAATCACACTGATTCTCTCGTTCGTGGACAACGAAAATATATAGATAAATATACATATATAAACGCGAGAACCATAGGACCTACTCACTCTAAACTCCGCTTTCTTCTTCTTTACCTGAACGCAAAGGTTGTCCCCCTTCCATTTGGCAATCAACAGTAGGTGTGGGACAGGTGTTTGAATCTCCCCGGTTCCGGACAGACAAACTTGACACCAGGTTCGTAACGAATGCATTATGCTAATTATGAGAAAGCAATGCAAACACTGAACGTAAGTATTAAACCCCCAACAAGGAATTTCAAGCGGGGCCTGTGTGCAAGATCTGCCAGACATGCAACGTATATTTCATCCCTCCTAACTCCACTTACAAGCAAGAACAGATGAGAAGACATAATAATTTTCTCACTCTTTTACTCCCTGTGTGTTATTTGGAGATACTGCGTGTTAGAAGTAGAGCATTTATCAGCACACAGGAGTGGCAATATCTTGTCTCCTAAATAGTTCTCTTTCAGAAGAAGAGGGCTATCAGATTGCATTTAGAAGAATGCATAAAAGTGCATAGATAAAATGACTTCATACAGCATTAAAGATGAAGAGGCATTAGATGCATTCATTAATGGCGTTAGAATCATAGACTGAATTTAGATCTCAGTAGAACACGAAACGAGGCGTTGCAATATCGCGAAAGGGTTTTGAAGCAGGGTCTGTAGACGGTCTCCCAGAAATGGAGAGATTATTTCTTGATGTAGAGATTTCACAATTCACACAAATACCTCGGGCAACATGTGTTACCTTGACCATCCCTTTAAGATTCATCATATTAATCACAGAATCACAGTCTTACACGAGATCGATGAAGAGGGCACTCCAATTTCGATAATCTACAGAAACACTTCCTGTTACTACAAAATATTGAACGAAGTGCGCAGTTTGGGCGGTCTAGTTATCCCAAGATGCAATGCGGGACGCGATGTTTCCCTCTCAGGCCAATCGGCTTATCGCGTTAGAACGCTGCCAACTTTCTTGTCTACTTCGTCTTGACATGTCTAATATTAAACATGGCACATACATGTTCCATGGTGCTGAATGGTCTAAGGTGGTGCATGCAAGTTTCCGATTGTGTGTTCATGCCGCGAACTAGTGGATATTGAGTACATTACGTTACAATGTTCTTGACTTGGGCAGAGTCGACAGTGAACTCACTAGACGTATATTACTGTATAAACTGATCAATGTAAACTGATGCTATAGACATGGATTGAGTCAGTAGTTAACTCATTATACCTATATTTCTGTATTCTTGTCTAATACGCAGGTTGTTCCAATGGATACTTTGGTGCCAACTGCAGAGACGCGTGTAGTGAGCATTGCGGTCAGAATGGCGACTGCCGTGCAGTGGATGGAGTGTGTGTGCATGGATGCGAGGCTGGTTACATGAATCCAACATGCAATGATAGTAAGTGTTTTAAGTTAATTGCATATCCTTTACAGGACGTGGCAGTCAACCCCAGCTTTTTTGGCTGTTTGTAATCTCTTGGCAAGTTTACGTTAAGTAGGTTGCCATTGCTTTCTGAACGACCGGCACCCATACCATTTTATAAAAAAAACTAAAAACAAGCCTTCCAAATCGCCCGCAGCTGTGTTTCGAACGCACTATACTGGATTACCAACTGTATCCGCAACCCCTTGATAGTTAGAAAGTTAGTGAAATAATTTACATAGAATTTTCATCAAACACCCTTTTTGTAAAGTGTATAAATTAATATTTGCACACATTGGCACTATTACTTTATTAAATTTGTTACTATATGAGAAGACCTTCATAGGATGACAGGCAGTCTATGAGTTACAAATCTTATACGAGAAGCTGAACAAGGTAATTAGTAATCTCTAAAGGTGTCGTTCTGTGGCACCATCATCTGGCTTGATGATTGTCTCAGATAAATCAACAAGATGCTCCCCATACATCATCATCATCATCATCATCATCATCATCATCATCATCATCATCATCATCATCATCATCATCATCATCATCATCATCATCCTCATCATCATCATCATCATCATCATCATCATCATCATCATCATCATCATCATCATCATCATCATCATCATCATCATCATCATCATCATCATCATCATCATCATCATCAAGAAGTCAGCTGGCGGATGCGTACAACTGGAGAACTTGGGGACATCGGCAAAACTAAGGGGAAAATAACAAGCGAAAAGCAGAGAGATGCCTTACGACCAAATAATAAAAAATATTTATCGCTCTGCTTTCCCTTTGTTTTTTTCCTCATTCAATCATGCCAGAGCTTGGTCATTGGTGTTCAGGATCAACTCTGTGGTGATATTCCTCCATGCCACCGTCATACACATTGCAGACAGAAAAGCGGCCATGCAGCTGTATTGCGCAAATAGGTATCAGCGCTATATCTATCTGTCTGCCTACCTGCCTGTCCGCCCGCCCGCCCGCCGACCTGCGTGCCTGTCTGCCTGTCTGTCTGTCTGTCTGGATTAAATGGTAACATCTCAGATGATGACATCGCAATCAGAGGTTTTAAAACCATTAGAAGAGATCCCTATCAGAAACAAGAGACGGGTATTGCAGTTTATATTTCCAACTCGCTTAACGTCCACCGCTGGCTAGATTTTGAAACCTGTGAGATTGAGTGTGTATGGCTTGAGGTTAAACTTCAAAATCGCATACCCCTAGTAGTTGGCTATCTTTATCGAAACCCCAGTGCAGGAAATATCTGCTATGAAAACTTCTCCACTATGATGGATGTAGTCTTTAGTAATGCGAGATAAATAATTCTGCTTGGTGACTTCAACATAGACACTAACAAATCAAACAAAACATGGGAAAACATAATAGTGTCATATAACTTCCAACAGTTAGTCAAACAAGCCACTAGAATAACTAAATCATCTGCAACACTTATAGATCATATCTATACTACGTGTGCTGACAACATCACAGAATGCACTGTACCTATTAATGCAATGAGCGATCACTACCCAGTATGTTGCACGTGGTCGAAAAGAGGTACCAAACACTCCGAAACACAAACTTATAAGTATAAAGTATAGAAATTACAAAAATTTCAATCAAGATGTCTTCTTACAAGACTTGTTCAACTCATCTCTGGACTATGTTTACCAGCTTCCTGACCCAGACGATGCTCTGGGCCACTGGCTGAAGACCTTTCTAAGTGTATTTGATAAGCATGTTCCATTTAAGGAAGTTCGAGTTAAACATAACACTACGCCCCTGTGGATCACACAGGAGGTAGTTGAACTTATTAGAGACCGGAACAGGGCACATAAAAAATAGAGATTAAACCATGTACTGTAGTCTGAGAAACAAAGTTCAATATGTTATTCGAAAGGAAAAGAAAAACTATTTTAAGAACTTAATAATAGATAAAACCAACACTAAAGATAAATAGAAAGCAATTAATACCTTGACAAACAAACACAAATCATCACAATTATTACCATCAAATCAGGTTACATGTGATCAATTCAGTAGATTCTTTCAGTCCGACATAAACCAACTGAGGGCTGCAATACCAGATGCTCCTCATGACATATCTTTATTATCATCATTCCGTGAGAATAAATGCTATGGTGACATTCCCTCCAACATACCGCTAATGACGGCCACTGAGGTGTTTACTCATCTCAGTAACCTACGAAACAACAACTCATCAGGACTAGATGGAATCAGTAATCGTACCCTTCGCAATGCGGCACCGGCGATCTGCGAGTCACTAACTTTTATATATAATCAATGTCTCATCAAAGGTTATTTCCCATCACCCTTTAAAATCGCTAAAGTGTGTCCTCATTTAAAAGTTGGTTCATTATTCGATCGTCTCATGAGTAATTATATGCCCATATCCATATTATCCTCACTATCCAAACCGCTAGAAAAGCGCATCCACAAAACAACACTAGAGAACTTAGTTAGCCACAAACTAATAGTTGATAGTCAGTCAGGATTTCGGCCAAACTATTCTTATCATACGGCCCTAACAAACATGATAACAATACTCTATGTGGAGCGGTGTTTATAGACTTTAGAAAAGCATTCGATATGATAGATCAACCTTTTCTAATTTAAAAAAAAAAAAAAAAAAAAAAAAAAAAAAAAAAAAAAAAACTAGAAACAATGAAATTAAGCTTTAATATAGTGACATTATAAAATCGTTTGTATTAGACAGAAAACAAGTAGTATCACACAATAAATCTTTATCTCAAGCCAATACCATTAATATTGGAGTACCTCAGGGGTCTATACCTGGCCTTCTGTTATTTGCCATTTATATACATCATCTTCCTTTATATCTGTCGTCGTCCTGCGATCTATTTGCAGACGACTGCACAGTATATACAAACGCTATTGATTGTAATGTGCTAGAATTATCATTGCAACAGGAAATAAATAGTGCAGTTAACTGGAGTAATGCAAACCGCATGCAAATTAACATTTCTAAGACACAGACTATGTTAATAGGAACCAGGCAAAGACTTCACACTCTAAACTAGCAGAGAACTCTTCAGCTGCACATTGGTAGCACGCCTATAGAAAGTATATATATAAAGGCGAGACGGACATATAATCAGATTGCTACTGGTACTGTTGGTGTTGGAACTCTTCCCTGGCTGCTGAGGATGGGGAAGGAGCGTTTATGGGAATGCCCCGAATGCTGTGATGTCGGTTACTAAATCAATCAATCAATCTATAGAAAGTATAATCGAGCACAAGGCACTGGGTCTTATCATAGATCAAAATCTAACCTTTAATTCCCATGTTCATGCTCTAGTTATATAGCCAAAAAAGTATCTCAACTTGCCAAAATTAAAAACTTCCTCGACGAAAACACAAGAAAGATATTCTATACTTCCCACATACAAACACATATTGATTATTGCACCACAATCTGGGATGGATGCTCCAAATCAATAACAAAACGCCTTTATTCACTCCAGAAAAGGGCAGTGCGTTTAATCAATGGTGATAAGCTTACAGACAATTCTAATCTACATGAACGTATTTAGTTACTGCCACTTCACAAACGCCTACTTTTTAATAAGGCTAAACTAATTTACAAAATCCTATTTCAAAATGCTCCAAGCTACCTTTGGCTATTGTTTAAAAATAACGCAAGACATAGCGAACGACTAAATATACTTCATGTCCTTAAACCTAGGATAGACTTATATACAACAAGCTTAGCATACTCTGCCACTCAGTTGTGGAACAATCTTCCACAAGAAATCAAAGACACCACCAATCATTATACATACAGTCACAACCTGTTAGAACACTACCTCAGTACAGACTACATGCTCCTCTAAAAATAACAATGGTAAATTATCTCAAACGACAACTAATTAATAAACATTCCCATGTGTATGGCACGTTACAACTTGATTAGGTATTTATCATGCCCGTGGTAAACATTGCCTCAGTGAGTCAGTGAAGGGCCTTTGAGTCGCTATATACAGGGATAACTGGCCGTGGCAGCCTAACGTCCACTGCATCTGTGTTCGTCTCCAGTCGTCTTGCCATGCTCGCCACTGGAACCAGATGGACGCAGACGAGAGAGTGAGGTCGATAGAGTAGCGCGACCACTACCTCACTATAATCCAAACTAAAGCGCAAGTCATTCGTTCTTCATCAAATCAAAAGATGCAATGAATGAATGGTCCTCATCATTCGTGATGGACGAACATCCAGAGGTATTTATCATGTCCATGGTAAACATTGCCTCAGCGAGTCATGTATTATTGATTATTTTTCATGCGTATTAATGCTTATTGTTCTTTTGTTGTCTAAGATTAGCTTCGTAAGTGCTGTTGAATGAAACCATGTATGAGAGAAGAAGAACCAGAATGTCAGACGGGCCTGCGTGCTAATTTATTAACCCTTTGAAAATGCAGATTGTTCATTCGTTCATTCTGCCGGCCTGCCTGCTTGCCTGCCTCTGGCCGTCGGTCGGTCGGTCGGTCGGAAAGATGTTGATATATCCCCATAATGTCCTCATGCAGCGTGCGGGTACCAGCTGTATGGCCTTGCATGCAGCAACAACTGCAGTCAAAAATGTGTGCATGATGGTGGGCAGGTTTGTGAGCCTATTTCTGGCAAATGTCTGGCAGGATGTCGCACTGACTATAAAGGATTGGATTGTGAAGTTGGTATGTGTATTTATATTATTCTATATTCTAGTGTTAGTCATTACCTAGTATGTTGCAGTGACTACAATTAAAATAGATCTCATTGTGAAGTTGTATGTTTGTTGACAAGATTCTATATTCTAGTGTCACTCATTGTCTAGGATGTTGCAGTGACTATAACAGATTGGATTGTTAATTTGGTATGCTTATTAACAAGATTCTATATTACAATGTTACTCATTGGATTGGATGTTTCAGTGACCATAATTATTATTGATCACATTGTGAAGTTGGCATGTTTGTTGACAATATGATCTATATTCTAATGTTAACTCATTGTCAAGGTTGTTGCAGTGACTATAAACGACCGCATTGTCAAATTGGTAGGTCCCATGATGCTACTTGTGATTTCAGATGATGAATAATGTTGTTTAAGAGTATCAGTGTGGCAGTTGTTGAAACAGGGACTATTCTTGTCACTTGGCTCGCTCACTAACTTCTTCTCGCAGATGCGTTCAATGGAGTAGACACGACATACAGTGGAAGCTTGACGTACACTTTATTTCACGATGTACACAATACCGCAACCCTGCAGCCAGCTGAGTCGTTCTCACACCTATGTGCTGGCGCTCATCCACTGTCCACTACAGACCTTACGCTCAGTGGCCATCTCCTTCTCTTGTACATACAATTTCACGCCTGTGATATCGTCAACTAACACAATTGCACTCTCTGCTTGTCGCAAACCTGTGTGATACCACTTGTGGGTCACGAATGTCCTTTCAAACAAAGTAAAACTTAATGTACTTCATTGTAACGTTGTAGGGGAACTAACCAGTGCGTGAAACCTACTTAATTCTTGAAGTTATAAACTCTTGATTTTAATGGGTGGATGAGAAGTGTAGAACTGTTGATTGACATCTGTGTGTGTGGTCACTAAGCTGTCCAGTGCCCTAATGCGAGTCCAGATAGGTTCCTCTTCAAGTAGTCGCTTGTGACCCCTGCGTTTCCTGTGAAACGCCAAACTCACTGAGTGTCACAAACCGTGTGTTTCTTCTAGTGTTTTCACATAACCCTTGCCGTTCTTGTCTCTTGGATTGATACCAGTCTGATTAACTAGTTCTGCGAAAACCCTTTCTGTCCATGGCAGTATGTTTGTTGACAATGTTCTTTAATCTACTATTACTCATTGCCCAGGCTGTTGGTTTGACTATAACAGACACGATTGTGTAGTTAGTATGTTTATTATAAACATTCTACATTCTAATGTTACTCATTGTCTATGATGTTGCTGTGACTATAAATATAATAAATCGCATTGTAGACTTAGCAAGTGTAAATAAATTGTGAAGAAAATAAATAGATCGCAGTGACTATACAGGCAAAAACTGTCCTATCTCAGATTCAGCTGTTGGCGGTGTAAGGTGTTAGACATGATGACTATAATAACAGTAACATGAATTTCATGTATGTATTCTAATTATTTGGGAATTGCTGTTTTAGAATTAAGAGTGAAAGTAAATTCAGAGAAATATGCCAGGCAGGAAATCGTGCAATATTTTGTTTATGGCGTCCGTGTTTAAACTGAGCGAAACGATGAAAACTATAAATAACAACGCGTATAAAAAGCATTTCAGGATCCTCGCCGATGCAACGGAGTTCATGCATTGAGCTGAGTTTCTCCAAACTCAGGTTTGAGTTAGGAGGAAAACGGAGCACTTATGGGTTAAACCGTGTGCCGTGATGTTGATCCAACGACTAAAACTAAACTAAAAAACTATTGTGTTTATTGTGTGATGACTGACATCTACAGCGACTACTGCTGATTCAAAGCATGATCCTTCACCAACTGGGGCAGCCATTGGGGCTGTTGCAGCTGTTATCTTGCTGGTTACTGCTGCAATCACCGCCTTCACATGTTAACGGTAAGACCTCATTGGCATTAACAAGTTATTTGCATATACTTTATAGGACGTCGCAGTCAATCCCATCATTTTTGGCTGTTTGGGATATCTTGTCAGTTTAGTAGTTGTTTGCCATTGATTTTTGAATGATCAGAACATATACCATTGTATGAAAACCAGCACAAAGCGATCTGCTTCCAAATCGTCCACAGCTATGTTTTGAACGCGGTATGCGGGATTGCGATGTATTATAATGCATTTACATTTGGTTGCCTACATATAAAAATCCATATCTCAGTAACCAACTGAGCGAAAATGATGAGATTTAGCATATAACCTTATCATTATGTCCATCCATCCATCATGTGCCATGCCGGTAAGCGTGGGCGGTCATGTTCTGCCATCTCACTCGATCACCAGAGTCGTGGATCAGCTCAGTGTTTCTGTCTCGACCATGCCACGTGGCCAAGCAATACAGGTATTTGCTTCTAGGCCTTCCTCTTGGTCTGTTCCCTTCGATCTTACCAGTTTTCACCAAGTTCTCCAATTCATTTCTTCTCATAACATGCCCAAAAAATGTTGACTGTCTGCGTCTAATGTCTCTAATCAGTTTACGCTCTTCATTTGTTTCTTGAAGGACTTGTTCATTTTTCTTTCTGGCTGTCCATGGTATTCTTTGCATTTTCCTCAGAAACCACATTTCTTCAGCCATCAGATGCTTTTCAGCTTGACTGCTCATTGTCCAAGCTTCACATCCATATAAAAGTACAGGTTCTATGTAGCACCTCAACACTCTTTTCCTCGTTTCAATTGACATCATTTTATTGGTCAGTATGTTTTTCATCGCCGAACGTTGGGCGGCGCTTACCAAACCCGACACCCCACATTGTGCCAACGGCTTCGGGCGGAAGAGCGCAATTGGGAGGGTACAAGCCTTACCCTGGTGCGAGGAAATGCAAGCTAAAGACAAAATTGTCATGGCAGGGCAGACCAGGCCCTAAGCCTTGGTTGGCGACTGGTCTAGGATCGAAGCTCCGACAGGCGGACAGTTAGAGCATTGCTTTGCTGATCCGGCAGCTTCTGCAGCTTGTCTTGTTCCAGATGTAGGGGTGTTACCTTTCCTCTGGAGTGAACTAGGCAGGCCGAGAGAGGGATCATGCTGCATGGGCAACACATGATCTCTATATTTTAGCCCAGGCTTTGTGCTATGGAGAGGCAATAACTCCATCCCTGGTCTTAACTGGTCTCGGAATCAAAGCGAGAGGCAACTGTTACGGGTTATAAGTCCTTGTCAGTTGGCGTAGACATGGGGCGCCACGCGTTGCCTCTGACGGTGGGAGACACCTATAGGTGTCACTGATCAGCTACCGCCCGCCTCAAGCTGGGCAGCCCCCAGCCAATTGGGTGCTGATCCGCCACAGCCTGCCTGCTTCAATGGGTGCTTGGGGCTAGGACAAAATCTGAATCGCAGGCTGTAAAACCAATGCACCAGGTACAAACAAAAATATAAATAGAAACCTCAAGCTACGGCTTGCAACCTGGAACGTGAGAACCATGTGTCCAGGATTTTCCACTGACTTGACCAATATTGACGATGTGAGAAAAACGGCTGTGATTGATGCCGAACTCAATCGTCTTAACATTGATATTGCTGGCCTGCAGGAGACTCGCCTCGCTGAGGAAGGGTCACTCAGGGAAAACAACTACACCTTTTTATGGAAGGGTAAAGGGCAGGCAGAAAAAAGGCAACACGGTGTGGGCTTTGCAGTGAAGAATTCGCTACTGGGAATGATTGAAATTCCAGCAGGAGGAAATGAAAGACTATTATCCCTGCGCTTGGCAACCTCTTGTGGGTTTGCCACCATTATTACTGCATATGCACCGACACTCGATTCCTCTGATGATGTAAAGGATTTGTTCTATGAGGAGTTAGACTCTGTGATCAAGGCAGTTCCAAAATCCGACTACATTTATATGCTCGGTGATTTCAATGCTCGTGTGGGCAAGGACTCGAGTTCATGGCCAGTGTGCCTTGGAAAATACAACATCGGTCGCATGAATGAAAATGGGCAAAGGCTGCTGGAGCATTGCACCAGTAATGACCTATGTATTACAAACTCTTTTTTTAAAACAAAAGCGATGCATAAGGTCACATGGAAACATCCAAGATCCGGCCATTGGCACCAGCTGGACTTCATCATCACACGGAGACAACATCTGAACCATATATCATTGACTCGTAGTTACCACAGTGCTGACTGTGATACGGATCATTCTTTGGTTGTTGCAAGGGTTAGACTGAGACCAAAGAGAATCTACACAGCTAAACACAAATCTAGCCCCAGGATTAATATTATTAACACTCATGATCCTGAAAAGTGCTTTCAGTTTCAACAGCAACTTGAAGACGCTTTCACTGATACACCAGAAAATTGTACAGTAAATGATAAATGGAATAAACTTAAGGAAACTCTTTGTAAAACTGCCGTAAAGGTTTACGGCACTGTGGATCATAAGAGGCAGGACTGGTTTGCGGCCAACAGCGAGACTCTGCAGCCCTTGATTGATAAGAAGAAGAAAGCTCTCTTAAGAAACAAGGAAAGACCAACGCGTAACACTCTGAGTGAGCTAAGGCAAGCTAGGAAGGATGTGCAAAAGGCTGCCAGGCAGTGTGCAAATGATTATTGGATCAAGTTATGTGAGTCCATTCAAATCGCAAGTGATAAGGGAGACATAAGAAGCATGTATGAAGGAATAAAGAAAGCCTGTGGTCCAGTGATCAAAAGAAGTGCACCATTGAAAACCTTGACTGGAGAAGTCATCACTGATAAGAAACAGCAGATGGACAGATGGGTAGAGCACTATTTGGAGCTTTACTCAAGTGAGACCAAACTAGCGGATAATGCCCTCAACGCCATAGAGGCTCTACCAACTCTTGACCACCTGGACACACTTCCCACCATAACAGAAGTTAAGTGTGCTATAAATGAACTTGCATCTGGCAAGGCTCCA
Source organism: Cepaea hortensis (assembly GCA_963921405.1). Taxonomy (NCBI): domain Eukaryota; kingdom Metazoa; phylum Mollusca; class Gastropoda; order Stylommatophora; family Helicidae; genus Cepaea; species Cepaea hortensis. Next base: position 10,870,526 of record OY992887.1, on the reverse strand, counting down.
GGTAAGGATGGGATTCCAATAGAGGTTATCAGGAGTGGGCAAGACACACTCACTATACAGATCCACCAGCTAATAGAGCTATGCTGGCGTGAAGGACAAGTCCCACAGGATTTCAAAGATTCAAGCATCATAACACTGTACAAGAACAAGGGCGATCGGAGCGACTGCAACAACTATAGGGGTATCTCACTTCTGTGTATTGTTGGAAAAGTATTTGCCAGAATTGTTCTGCGCAGACTTCAAGTCCTAGGAGATCAAGTCTACCCCGAATCACAGTGTGGCTTTCGACAGAACCGGTCTACCACTGATATGATATTCTCATTGCGACAAATGCAAGAAAAATGCCGTGAACAGAATCAACCACTGTTTATTGCCTTCATCGACCTCACAAAGGCATTTGATTTGGTCAGTCGTGAGGGTCTGTTCAAGGCACTAAAGAAGATTGGCTGCCCACCAACTCTTCTGTCCATTGTGGAATCGTTCCACACAGGCATGAAGGGTATAATCAAGTTTGATGGTGCAACTTCTGAAGAATTTGAAATCAAGAGTGGAGTTAAGCAAGGTTGTGTACTAGCTCCCACCCTCTTTGGAATATACTTTTCACTTCTACTGAAATATGCATTTCGTGATCAGGATGGTGGTATATACATTCACTCACGCTCAGATGGCAGCCTCTACAATGCTCAGAGATTGAAGGCTAAGACCAAAATTAGGAGGGTACTGATCAGAGAGTTGCTTTTTGCAGATGATGCTGCAGTTACGACCCACTCTGAGGAAGAATTGCAATGTCTACTATCTGCATTCTCCAATGCTTGTTCTGAATTTGGTTTAACAATTAGCAAAAAGAAGACACAGATTATGTCACAAGGTGCACATGGGGTACCATCAATCTTTATTGACGACGCCGAACTAGAGATAGTAGACCATTTTACATATCTAGGATCAGTGGTAAATAGCAAATTATCCCTAGATCAGGAAATCAACATCCGGATTGGTAAGGCAGCAACAACAATGAACAGGTTAAGAAAAAGAGTCTGGGAGAACAGGAAGCTTACTGCCAAAACAAAAGTCCTTGTCTATCAAGCCTGTGTCCTTAGTACTCTTCTCTATGGCAGTGAAACCTGGACAACTTACTCACACCAAGAGAACAATTTAAACAGCTTTCATATGCGGTGTCTGCGAAGAATTCTTGGTATTAAGTGGCAAGACAAAATCACAAATACTGAAGTATTGGAAAGATCAGGTTGTGTGACAGTTTATTCCATGCTCAGTCTTCGTAGACTTAGATGGATAGGACATCTTAGGAGGATGGATGATGGTAGAATACCAAAGGATATCTTTTTTGGTGAATTACAGATGGGTAAGAGATCTCAGGGTCGGCCTCTACTACGATACAAAGATGTGTGTAAGCGGGACATGATTGATACACGCATTGATAATGCACATTGGGAGCAAGTCGCCGCTGAACGTGTTGCATGGAGGGCAAATATCAGAAATGGAATAAAGTCAAAGGAGAAAATTATTGCAGAAAAGTCACACACCAAGCGTTTGAGACGTAAGATGGTGCATGATGGTGGAAATGACCACGTGTTCACATGCACCCACTGTGAACGGACATTTACAGCGCAAATTGGCCTTATCAGTCACACTCGCTACCGCCATAGTTAAAAGTTATTATGCCTTTTTAAAGCACAAACTATCGTCTGTCAAGACGGCAAGGTGCCAATGATGATGTTTTTCATCTTGCTAAAGGCTACTTTTGCCATGGCGATTCTTGTTCTAATCTCTTCAAGGCATCTCCCATCAGATGTTATTAATGTTCCGAGATAATTGTACCTATTCACTTGTTGAAGAATATTCCCATTTACTTGTATATTACATTGTGGTATTTCGTTCTTCCTAGTGACGACCATAATCTGTGTCTTTTTACAATTTAATTCTAACCCTCGTTGTTCACTGTGTGTAACAACCGCATCTACTAAATGTTGCAGATCCTGCTCATTGTCTGCGATCAAGACTGTATCATCTGCATATCTAATGTTATTGATGCTTATACTTATACAACACAAGTTTAGCATACTCTGCCACTCAGTTGTGGAATAATCTTCCACAAGAAATCAAAGACACCACCAATCATTATACATACAGTCGCAACCTGTTTGAACACTACCTCAGAACAGACTACATGCCCCCTTAAAAAAACAAAAAAAACAGCAACAAAGACAATATTAATGGTAAATTATCTCGAACGACAACTAAAAAAAACATTCCCATGTGTGTGGCACATTACACCCGCCTTGGGTATTTATGATGCCCATGTTAAACATTGCCTCAACGAGTCATGTATTATTTATTATTTTTCATGCGTTTTAATGCTTATTGTTATTTTGTTGTCAAAGAATTGCTTCATAAGAGATGTTGAATGAAAGAATGTATGAGAGGAAATAGAGAAGAAGGGCAGAATGTTAGACGGGCCTGCGTACCCAATTCTTAACCCTTTGAAAATAAAGAATAAAGATTTTCGATGCATCTTCCCCCAATGTTGATTCCTTCCATATCTTCAATATTTCTGAAAATACTTTCACTGTACAGGGAAAACAGATCTGGAGACATTACACATCCCTGTCTGGCACCTCTCTTAATAGGCTAATATTGGCCTACTTCATTTTCAACTCTTATGGCAGCTTGTTGTTTCCAATATATGTTTTTTACAAGTCTAAGGTCTTTTCCATCAATTTGTAGATCTTTAAGCATCCTTCTCATGTCGACATGTCTCACTTTATTGAAAGATTTTGTGTAGTCAATAAAGCAAAGGTGTAGATCTTTGGTTACTTCTATAGATCGTTCGATTACGGTTCTCAGTAAATACACAGCATTTACTGTACCCTTTCCTTCTATAAACCCACATTATTATTCTCCTATTTCAGGTTGTATTTTCCTCCTAATTCTTTGCATGATAATTCTTAGCAAAATCTTCGTGATGTGACTCATTATACTAATTGTTCGATGTTGATCACATTCCAAGGCTCCTGATTTTTTGGGGGATTGCAATAAATACAGAGTTACATAATTCATGAGGTATATTTCCAGTATCATATATTGTATTAAGAAGACTGGTGACTTTATCTATTCCATATTCTTCTAAAGCATTAATCATTTCAGTTGTGACGCTGGCTGAACCGGGGGTCTTGCCAGATTTCATATGGTTAAGAGCATTCTGAACCTCCATCTTCAAAATTGCTGGTCCTTCATTATTATTTTGAACATCGTAGTGTTCGTCTCTGTTGTCGTCATAAAGGTTTTTCACGTAATCTGACCATACATGTAAGATCTGATCTTTTTCTATTATGACTCTACCATCTTTTGTCTTTAGGCAGCCTGCTGATGTACGTGTTCTTTGATTAGTAAGCTCCTGGATTCTTTTGCGCATTAGTTTCGCATTTTTTTTGGCAGGATTATTTTTGTTCTGTCTTCTTGTTTCCATTAGTTGTAAAATTTCTTCAGTCATCCATGTCTTACGGCCCACTTTCTTTAATTTTGGAATAGTTTTTTCTGCTGCACAACTGATTGAATTCTTCAGCATTTCCCATTATGTCCACTCAACAACAAAAAAATTTGTTCTGGAGATTGTACAGCAGATTTAAATGTCTGTTTATATGCGGTATATAATATATGGATGTGAAGCTTGGACAATGGGCAGCCAGGCTGAAAAGTATCTGATGGCTGTGGAGATGTGGTTTCTGAGGAAAATGCAAAGAATACCATGGACAGCCAGAAAGACCAATGAACAAGTCCTTCAAGAAACAAATGAAGATCGTAAACTGATCAGAGACATTAGACGTAGACAGTCACAGTTTTTTGGGCATGTTATGAGAAGAAATGATTTGGAGAACTTGGTGACAACTGGTAAGATCGAGGGGAACAGACCAAGGGGAAGACCTAGAAACAAGTATCTGGATGGCTTGGCCTTGTGGCATGGTCGAGACAAAAACACGGAACTGATCCACGACTCTATTGATCGAGTGAGATGGCAGAACATGACCGCCCACGCTTACCGGCATGGCACGTGATGGATGGATGGATATAATATAAGGGTCAGAGATGAAGTGCATAGTATTAAATGGATTACATCTTAACCCTGAAAGTCAGCGTTCAATATTGAATATTCTCGTGATGCGCGGGAATGTCCTTATGGAAAATCCCCTCACAGTTTAAATGGGAGTGTTCAGAGGTGTAGTCAATAATGTGGGTGCTTTCATGAAACGTGATTATATAAATAAATCTTACCATTTATCGCTGACATTTGAATGTGTGAATGGGATTGAATGTGAAATTTTGTACAATTCAAAGCATCGCTATGAAGTTGTACACATATTTTTGTCAAGAAGCTGATCGCAAGAAACTGTTTCATGCTATTTCAAATGCCGAAAAAAATAACAGTGCATGCATTGGGTTTGAGTAAACAGTCATTTTGTCGATGGGTGCATGAATCCGGAATGAAACCAACACGCGATAAGCAAACGGTGGATAGAAAGGCAATTGTAGACAGCTTTGACAAGGATGTCATAAGGCGGGCTATTATAAAAATGCTGGATGCCAAAGAAACAGTGAGTGTAAGAAAACTTAGGGTTTAGTTGAGAAAGAACAATGACATAGAGCTATCCAAAACAACTTTGTGGAAAATTATAAGGACATTAGGCTTCACTTTTAGAAAGTACAAGAGAGGTAGCGAACAACCGCATTTAGGAGCCATGAGAAGCAGATACCTACGTGAAATAAGGGAAATGCGCAAAGAAAAATATGACAGTGTATTTGGATGACACCTGGATCAATGCGAACCACACAAGTGAAAAGGAATGGCAATCAGTGGATGGAAAGACAAAGCGATATGTGTCCAGTAGTAAAGGACAGCGTTTGGTTATAGTCCATGCTGGTTGTACCCATAATGGCTTACTACAGAATGCTGGACTCGTGTTCTTATCAAAGCCTACAGACAATAGGGATTGTCATAATGAGATGAATGGTAATGTATTCAGAGAGTGGCTCGAGAATACAGTACTCCCATCCCTTGATAGACCGTCTTGTCTAATCATGGACAATGCATCATATCACAATGTTGTTGCCCAAGAAGACAAAATACCTACAACATCGAGTACAAAGGAAGCAATAAAGATATGGCTCAGAAGGGAAAATATACCATTTCCAGAAATATATTTCAAGCTACAGTTATTGTCCCTTGTAAAACAGGCGCAAAATAGCAAGAAATACCAAATCGATAAGTTGATAGAAGATCATGGCCATAAGTGCTTGATACTTCGGCCGTACCATTCTCATTTAAACCCTATAACGGGCTAAAATTAAACAACAGGTGGCAGCTGACAATACTACATTCAAATTGCTGCCGTCAAAAGATACTAACCCAGTCCACGCTATTAAATATTGATAAAAATTACTGGAAAAACTGTGAGGACCATGTTTGAAAGAGGAAGATGACTATTGGAGAAAGGATGGATAGAATTTTATGCAACCGAGAGCAGTCATCAAGTTACTGGAATCGTCCGACACAGATTAAGGTCTGGGTAGATCGCAGACATTAATCCACCAATAAATCAAGTTTGTTAGCGTGAATTCACTAGTTTTTCCGCCAAAACATCAAAGAAATGTCGCCGCCTTCCATGATTTAGGTTGCCTTTGGACCTATCAAAGGCATAATCCTTGGGTGGGGGTAAATATAAGACGGCAGGAAAAATTTCAGAACGATGCAATAGACAGTTTTCAAAATAATTAATCGTGAATGAAGGCATTCATTTCTGGACAGACTCTAGCTTGTCGTGTGCAATTGTTTAGCATCTATTCATTGGAGGAGACGGAGGCCCAGCTGTTAGATGTTCGAGTGACATCCCTCTGGGCGTCGGGTTGGACTGATGACAATGGAGTACGTTAACTCCGTGCAGGTAAAACGACCAACCCAGGCCTAGCTCCAACTGGACCGTACATGCTATGCTGAATCATAGCCTGGTTACATCTTAATATGTCTCTCCAGATGTGTGAAGTGTCAGAATTGATTTTACATATATAGCTGGCTTCCGAACTTGAAGCGGGCAAGGAACAATCTGAACAACAATCACCACGGAGATGGAGCTTCGGTACTTAGTTAGGAGAAAGTCTCTACATCCGTCCTACTCTGACAGATGCAATGCTCAAACGACCTGAGCACTAACGCATTTTCATCATCATCGTTTGACATGGCGATAAGCGTGGGCGAACATGTTTCGCCATCTCGTGAATCAGCTCAGTGTTCTTGTCTCGACCATGCCACGTGGCTAAGCCATCCAGGTATTTACTTCTCTGCCTGCCCCTTGTTATTTTCCCTTCATTCTTGCCAGTTGTCACCAAGTTCTCCAATTTATTTCTCCTCTGTCCAAGACTCTCCAACCTTACAACTCCCTTTGTTCAAGACACTACAACTCTCAAATTCTACACCTCCCTCTGTCCAATACCCTACAACACTACAACTCCATCTGTCCAAGACTCTAAACTTTCTCTCTGTCCAAAACTCTACAACTTCCTCTGTCCAAAACTCTACAATCTCGCCTGTCTAAGAATCTCCAAATCAACAATCCCTTCTGTCCAAAAATCTACAATCCCCTCTGTCCAAGACTCCACAATCCCCTCTGTCCAAGACTCTACGATCCCCTTTGTCCAAGACTCTACGATCCCCTTTGTACAAGACTCTACGATCCCCGTTGTCCATGACTCTACAACTCCCTCTATTCAAGACTCTACAACTCTACAATCCCTTCTCTCCAAGATTCTACAATCCCCTCTGTCCAAGACTCTACAATCCCCTCTGTCCAAGATTCTGCTATCTCTTCTGCCGAAGACTGTACGATCCCCTATGTCCAAGACTCTACAATACCCTTTGTCGAAGACTCTGCGATCCCCACTGTCTAAGACAGAGGGGATCGGGCGAACATGTTTCGCCATCTCACACGATCACAAGAGTCGTGGATAAGCTCGGTGTTATTGTCTCAACTGTGACGAGGCGACTTCGGTCAGCATCAAAATGACACAAGTTTGAAAGGAATTAAAAAGCCCACAATATTTTTCTGTCATTCTCTAAAAGAATAAACGTCCACCATAAAATGATAGAAATGCAAGAGGATTGAAAACAAGAGAAAAATACATTTTGACCACGCACGCCCCATCATTTCTGTAATGCTAGGTCTGAGAAAGCTTTGATGTACAGATCAAATGTAAAACCCAGACACCACGGCACCAGTCGGCGGCACTATCAAAGGTTGAAAACTCATCGTTTTCAGTACAAGGGAAGAGAAAGACGGCAAAGTGTGAAATCTGGGCTGGGGATGACGTGGATACATGGCGGTGCTACTCAGGGGAAAACCCGTGTGATCCAAAGACGGCAATATAATGCAGGCTCAACACCTACCCGCAATACAGCGGCAAAGTAGGAACACATGGCTGACACATTTTTGCCAGCAACCCAGGAAGGCTGATGTTAACGCAGATTGGAATGTAATGACGCAACTGCATCGCCGCCAAAGCTTGTTTCATTGTTTCAGGAATGTGGCGGGCATCGGTCAATTTGATTGGCAGAAATAACTACAGTCCATGTGGAACATAGGTGGAGTTAATTAATATGGGGCATATTCATTAGCCAACGTGGAAACTAGCCAGGGATGAAGAGAATAAAACTACAAGCATGGCCAGCAAGACTTCAGATGCATTCACAATAGCGTACCAGGGAAGCCGGAATTTTAATTTCTGGTGAGAGATTACCCTCTCGTTTTGTTACTCCGATACAACGTCGTATGACAGGATTTCCTAGCTAAACCCAGGTAATACCATTATTCTGATTTGTCTGCTAGTCTGGTGGATTTTCTGTGTTACTTAATGTTCCAGTTCTAGCTTTACAATTTCACTGAGAACTAGCTTCTTCTTTCATTCACTATTTGGTTGTCTGATTTGTTGTATGTGATAATTTGGAGAAATCCTTTATCCAAGCTACATGAGCGTGTGGCTTATGCATGTACAGGAGATACATTTAGATTCATCCTGTATGACGTTAAACATTGGGGAGACTGACTACTTAGGAGAAATTCCTGAGAGCTACCAGTCTCTTGATAGCGTCCAATTAACATTGAGTATTTGGACCAACACTTTGAGTGCCTACCAAGATTGTGGTGAAACCACTTGGTTTGAGGAATGACACCAGTTCACCTTGTCTGCATGATGTCTGCATGAGGACAGACATGACTTAGGACATTCAATATCCCAGACAGATTCAGGGAAGGCATTTAATGTTCGACAGGACTGTGCGACCAGCCCTTCCGACAAGACAGTATGAATGAATCAGAAAGGGAGACAGTAAGTGAGGTGAACTTATATGGGAAACACTCCATTACATAAATGTATGTGATGATGTATGTTTTGAGCTATAGATGTTCTAAATGGTTTTATGAATATATACATATATATTTATTTATTTAGAACTGATATATGGTTATGTAACATGCCATCATATATCATCATACCATCATATATTATGACTTGAATGTATGTTTATATGAATGTATAGACATATGTGTTTGAGATGTGTAGACGAAGATACTACCCATCTCCGTTCGTTTCATTCCAGATCTCTTAGGAGCAATGGACAGTCAACATCTCATAGCAGGGTGTGACTTAGCCAAGTGAAGGGACCAATTTGGACTCCTTCAATCTGACAGTGAACTGCGTTTCACTGGGGGAAGCATGACCTATGTGACCTCTTAAGTTACGTATACCATATTATAATCATAATCATTATCATATGATCATCAATAGCAATAATAAACACAGTTGTTGTATTTTAAACTCAGTTGTCTGTATACATTCTAAATGTTGATAAATGTTTGTGTAGTTTAAATATGTACACACATTTGGAGAACATTTAGTGGGGGTTCACACATATTGTCCAGAAGTAGGAAGTTATGTCAGGGAGGGACCTTGCCTATGCAGTCATAAGTAACCAGATTACGTTACATAGCTTAACTCCTCATTTCTCACTTCTGGTGATACCAAGTACAGCCAAATCTATATAGATATATTCTATCTTCAATGAGCAACTTCTTGGCTGTTTTCTTGAGTATCAGGGACAGTGTCTTAAATCAGCATAACAGACATTTGTTCCACGTTTTCTCTCTGGGATCTGGAGTGGTAATTAGTCCCTTCTGACAGAGTTAGAGGATCTCAAACCGCATCCAGAACTAACCACCAGTAGAAGAAAATGATTTTGGCTGAGTGGTTGCCCATCTGGGATCTAACCCCAGCCAGTTGTTGACATCAACCATGCCACGTGGCCAAGCCTTTTTCTTTCTGTTTTTCACAATCCCCTCTGTCCAAGACTCTACGATCCCTTCTGTCCATGACTCTACAATTCCCTCTGTCCAGGACTCTACAATCCCCTTTGTACAAGACTATGCGATCCCCTTTGTTCAAGACTCTACACACCCCTCTGTCTAAGACTTCTGTCATCTGATGTTTTAATAAAGATGATGTGTTTTATACTATTTATTGCCACACAGTTTTGCAAGATTTCTGCGGACGTCCTTTTCAGCCTTCCTTTGTCTCACCTGTGTGGTATTTTCCCCACAAAAGACCAACTTCTCTATTCCACATACTTTAATGATCTCATAATCTCATCTCATCTTGTTCCTCTTGTACTTTGCAGGGTCGCGGTGGAGCATAAACATCGGGAGAGTGCCCGTTTAAGCGCTTCATGTATGGAGATTCTCATGGACTGGCCATCTGACTCGCCAGTGGGACGGTCTTCTATTAGTCAGATGTTTTCTGGCCTAAGCCTGTGACTGGCCTTGCAAGCCGGCAGGGGATGTTTTCAACTGCTCGAAGAAAAAGAACGAAGCATAATCGAACTGATGCACTAATCTAATGATATGCTCTCTTAATTGCATTTGTCTTTTCCCTAGGCTTTTGGTAGGTAACCGCAAGACCTTGACACAGACCGCTGTAGATGAGTGTAAACCACAGCCTGTCAGGGATCAACAGCTGTGACAGCAAACCTGGACTTCACAGCTTGGACAATCACTATATTAGAAAATTGTTGTTTTTGAACCTTAAATATTACAGAACAATTCTTAGATAAGTATTGTCTAAGTAGAAGAAATATATTGATGTTTTACGAGATCTTAACATAGAGAAACCTAACTCATACAGAGTGAGTCGTGCATTATTGGTTATTGCACATTTTCCTTGCATGTATAACAGATATTGTTTATGTTGTCGTCGTTGTTTTCTAAGATTAATTTGTCATTAGAATGCCAGACGGGCCTGCGTGCCCAATTCTTAACCCTTTGAAAATAAAATTCATGCCTTCATTCATGATGTCTTAGAACCCGCAATACTTCGGCCATATTAAACATGATAGTGATTTAGAAATCAGAAGTAACGAAAGGCATGTCTCTTTGAGGAGCAGACTGATCAACACGACGATGGACACATGTAATTACAGTTACCTTGGACAAGAACATGCATCAGGCATCGCAGCTGGTGACGGATCTAGAGTATTGGGCTGTGTTGAGAGTAACATTATGCACAAAGTTGCTTCATGATGATTGTGACATGGTGTACATCATTCCCACCAGTTTGTGGCAGAAACACGGATACGGATATTTACATGCATTACCCTGAACTATTTCGCACCACGCGATATGCAATCATGTTTATTTTTAGACGTGTCAACTAAGTCTGACACCAAGGCCGCGTTCCTAATCTAACAGACGATTGGACAATAAGAGACTGTAAGAGGCTCGCAATGCATTGTTGGATACACCAAGCTATCTTACCGCGCACTTAGTAGAAGGTTTTTCGAGAGACAAGACGTAGCTCTGTTAAATATGGATTACTGTGTATACTCTGCCCTCCTTAACGATTGTTGGTAAGTTTGTACCTCTGGGGATATGTGCGTGTGCTTATATGCTTATATATATATATATATATATATATATATATATATATATATATATATATATATATATATATATATATATGTGTGTGTGTGTGTATGTGTGTGTATATGTGTGTGTATATGTGTGTGTGTGGTGTGTGTGTGTATTCGAAGGGGAATTGTCAAAGTAACGCATGTTGTTCGTGGTTTTTATGTGTTTTGTAACGTCCCTACACCAAAGAATACTCTCTCTAAATTTTAGAGACAGCCTGCAGACTCTGCTCCAACCCTGTCACCATTTTGCAATCCTTCGTTCATGTCTACTGAATTATCAGTCTGGTCTATGATTCTAAATTCCATTCAGAAATGCATTTCGTGCGCTACATCTTATGCTGTAAGAACTGTAAACTAGTCTATGCATTTCATGCATTTTTCAATATGCGAACTGCTAGCCCTCTTATTCTGCAAGAGTACTATTTTAGAAAGATAATGATTGCTTTCTTATGTGCCGACAAATGCTTTGCTCCTAATTCCCATAACACACAAGGAGAGAGAGAGAGAGAGAGAGAGAGAGAGAGAGAGAGAGAGAGAGAGAGAGAGAGAGAGAGAGAGAGATAGATAGAGAGAGAGAGAGAGAGAGAGAGAGAGAGAGAATGATATTTCTCCTCATCTATTCTTGATTGTACGTGGCGTGGGAAGGGATATTTATGTTGGATGACTGGCAGATCTTGCACTCAGATCCAGCCTGAATTATCAAGCTGTTGCTGTATATTTCTTTCAGTGTATGCACTGCTGTTTAAACACAGTCCGTTTGCATTCGTGACAAACCTGGTGTCAGGTTTATCTGACCAGAATAAGGATTCAAGCCCCTGTCCCCAGCCTAAGATGACTGCCAACTAAAGGAGGGACATATATGCGTGCAGGCTCAGATAAAGAAGACGACAATGGTGTGAGAAAGAAAACTTTGTGTTCTGTCATTCTCATATATATATATATATATATATATATATATATATATATATATATATATATATATATATATATATATATATATATATATATATATATATATGTTGTCCATGAATGAGAATCAGTGCGAAATCCTTTTTGTGTGTGAATGCTTCACCTGAAATGTTAATGTATCTTGATTCACGAACATGAGCCTGGCTACCTCAAATGTGAGATAGTCATTTATATGATTTGAAACTTTTAAACCTTGTGGAGAAAATTCGTTCAGACTAAAACACCCCAGTTCAGAAGGGTAGGTGAGGTAATGATCAATGCGAAAGAAGTAATGGCACTCGGGAATCGAACACGGCCTGTAACAGGCAATTACCAATCTTTTACTGCCCTGATTTGAGAGAATGAGCACATAACAGTATTGATCATGCCATCACAGCTGTCATCCTGTTATCATCAATGCCTATGTCCTAGCTCTGGTGACTACGCCTGCTCACCTACCTTCCTGTCTGACTTCTGATGCCTTGTCGTTCCTCTGATGTCCATATCTCTTGTGAGATCACCAGCACATTCAAATCACTATATCAGCAAGAACAAGAAGCAGTAGCAATGCAGATAAATGTTGTACCTATCAGCAGTCAGAGTCGATCCAGTAGCAAGGAGAGACCAAAAGGGCAATAGATCTCACCCTGAGATACTGTCTTATTCTTCTTCCTTCTCTTCCTTCTATCTTTAGTCCCCTTTTCATTCTTGTCTACTTCACTGTGACATTCAGTTTTAACAACATGTAAATGGGTGAATTATGTTTGTATTAATAGAGAGGAGATGGTGTTGGTAGATGATTCCAGTATGCAATAAGCACATGATTTGTCTTGGATCAATATGGAAAAGCTCAGCTTTGTCAGAACGTTGGATCAGAAGTCATAATATCTAGTTGTCCTGGAATCAATCTGAAGTACTCCTGTATGGAAAACCTAGTCTAGTGAAGATCTGCCTAATTCCATTATCTCCAGCAATCACCAGCTGTGAATCAAAATACTCAAAAACTGAAACCCACACCTCTAATTAATTATTCCAACAACCATGGAGAGAACCTTGTCATCATAAAGCATGAACATTCTAGTCAGATCTGTGAACTGAATACATACTTCATTGAAACTCAGTCATATTACTGTCTAGGACCATGTTTACTATTGGGATACGAGTATTAAGAAAGACAATTTTACCACCACCAGACATTTTAGTTGGTGATTTAGAATATTCTGGAGGGAAACAGGGAAAGGTCTTTTCGTAAAAGACACATTATATATATAACATGTATTCAAACTGTTATTTGTGTTTTTATAACATTCATGCATGCTTGATGTGATGTTTGTGTATTTCATATTGAGAAGTATTTTTTAAACTTTCCTCCAGTCTACATGATATTTTGATTGAATTAAAATAATGAAATTTAAGCTTCGTCTTCTTCACTAACTTGGGATGTTACTCAGTTCATTATATGTTAGGAAGTTACTGAAGATTAAATGGCATGACAAGTTCCCAGACACTGAAGTCCTAGAAAGAGTGTCCATGCCCAGTATCCACACTATACTAATGAAGAATCAGATTAGCTGGGCTGGTCACTTGACTCGCATGCCAGATCACAGGCTCCCTAAATGCATTTTTTATGGCGAGTTGCGCTGTGGTAAACGCTCCCAAGGCGGCCAGAGGAAACGCTTTAAAGACACTATGAAAAGCTCACTGAATGCTTTTGGAATTCATCATGACACCTGGGAGACTGCAGCCAGAGACCGAAATTCGCGGCGTGCATCATCACACAAGGGTGCAGTCACTTGTGAGGCAACCAGGACTGCAAGAACTGTGAAGAAAAGACAGAACAGAAAAAACCACTGCAGAAAATCCTCCTCCAGAAACGTCAAGCATTCTTTTTCCACATTGTCAAAGAACATTTCTAGCCAAAATAGCCCTTATCAGCCATTTTAGAACTCACGGCTCCATACTTTCAACCCCACTGGATGAAATGAATGGTCATCATCATTCTTGATGGACAAACAACACACACATGTTTAATTAATAATTGATTGATTGATCTAGGAACCGACATCGCAGCATTCGGGGCATTCCCATAGTCGCTTCTCCCCCATCCTCAGCAGCCAGCGAATAGTTCCAACACCAATAGTACCAGTAGCAATCGGATTATATGTCCGTTTCACCTATCCTCTGAGCGTCAAGCATCGACCAGATCCCCTCGTCACTCCGCTCTGTCTCATTCTTGTGAGACCATGATGATCCATTTGCTCCTCCGATGTGTACACGTGCTTCCATAAGGCCGCAACCACGTCTGCTTTGTCATGCATTATGTTTAATTAAGTGAGTAATTAACATACTTTGAATAATTTGGAACAGCATGTTGCTAGGTAATCACTAGTAGGCAGTTAATTACTGATCCTACTGTAATGTCCCATGTTCCAAATTGTCCATTGAGGAGAACTCTTTATATTTAAATTATTATTGTACCCTTCTCACATATTGGAAAAGATGGATACAATTGTGGGCAAATGTTGTTTTCCTTGGGAAGGACATAAATTAGTGTGGTTCTTTTACATATCTGGGAGTTCCCTAGACGTCCTGAGTCCTTTCGTGTCACATCACATTCAAGTGACATACCCACACTATTGGAAATCAGTTCCATCTCTCTAGCGTTACTTATCACGGGGCATGCACTTTTGGATACTGACCTTCTCCACCCAACACGCCACAATGATGATGATGTGAGGTGGTAAACAACATCATAGTTATAGTTGTTAGCCATCGCCCTACATCTCAGCTGTATGATGATGATGATGATGATGATGATGATGAGAGGCGGTACACAACATCATGGTTATAGTTTTAGCCAAAGCCCTACATCTCAGTTGCATGATGCATTTCCAGTATCTCTTTATGATTGATCGTTTTCTTCGATAGAAACAAGATACCAAAACGGTAAACAATGATGTTTCAGCTATCACATTTACTCAGATACATGAAGATATGAGGTGTCAGCTGCACATCAATCCTCGCTCAGTGGTTCAATATTACATGAGCACAGAGATGGCAAGGCTTTGGAGTACATCTTCATGGTTCGCAGTATAGACAGAGTGCTTTCCTAGTCTGGCCAACATTCCAAGTATCGCCTTGCCTGTCTGCAGACACGACGCTCACGTACTGGTCTTGCACATGTCACTGGTTCGTGAACTTGGAGATGGGGGACAAGAGATCTGCAACAAGGAGTCCCAGTAGAGACGGTACTTCGGTAGCAAGTTGAGAGGACAGTTTCTACATCGACCTCACCGCAATAGATGCTAGCTCTTGCCAGGGCTTAGGCTACCTGAACGGTTAGGCTCTGAACTCAAGAGCTAGAACCAAGCAACCCGCCAGATAAACTACCAACCAACCAACAACCAACCAACCAACCAATCAACCAACCAACCAACCAACCAATCAACCAACCAACCAACCAACTAACCAACCAGCCAACCAACCAACATACCAATTAACTAACTAATAAAAAAATCAACCAGCCAACCAACCAGCTAACCAACCCCCCAAAAATAAAAAAAAATAAACCAACCAACCAGTCAGCCAAAACATCTATCAACCAACCAGCAAGCCAACCAACCAACCAGCCAGCCAACCAAAAAATCAACCAACCAACCAACCAGTCATTAAAAAACATCAAGCAAGCAAGGAACCAACCTATCATCCAGACATCCAAAAAATCAACCAACCAAGCAACCAACAAGGCAAGCACGCAAGCAACCAAAAAAATAAACAAACTAACCAACCAACCAGCCATCCAAAAAAATCAAGCAACCAACCAACCAACCAATCAACCAACCAACCAAAAAAAAAATCAACCAACCAGCAAACCAAAATATCAACCAACCAACCAAAGAATCAACCAACCAACCAACCAACCAACCAAAATAGCAACCAACCAACCGACAAACAAGCCAGCCAACCAACCAAACCTGCCAACCATAAAAATCAATCAATCAATCAACAACCAACTAGCCAGCCAACCAAGCAGCCCGGAAAGTTATGACTCAAGCTCCGAACATACCGAGAAAGTTTGAGCACAAGGTAGGGCATTTGTCCAAGAACCATTGGTATCTAATGATACCACATCTACCCCACATTTCTGGGGAGTGAGATCTGTTACCTACCATTTTCAGATAATGGCACAAAACAGGAGTTCCCGTATGCAGATTGTACATGTCAAACATCACATGTCCCTTGGAAATCACACCTTGTAGGCTGTGAGGCTGCTGTATAATAGAAAAAAAAAGTTTGTTACATATCCTTTACAGAACGTCACAGTCAACCCCAGCGGGTGTGTCTGATTTATGATTTCTGGGCAAGTTTGCGTTCAGTAGCTTGCCATTGCTTTCTGAATGACAGGCCCCCTAATTAAAAAAAAAAAAGTCGCTTAAAAGTCGGCAGGGTCAACTTCATTGCACCGGGTTTTTATCCCATATGGCCCGGTCTCTTTCCGCAGCGCGGAAAGCATCGCACAAAGCACGAACTTCATAGCTCAAGCGACAACCCACAGGAGTCTCCGAAAAATTTCACTCGTGAACCGAAGGATGCGGCCCGGAATCGAACCCACAACCTTCGGAACCCGAGTCAAACGGCTTGACCACTTCACCACTGAGACTCCCGAGGCAGTCATACTATTTCGAAAAAAAAAGAACAACAATGTCAAAGACTCAGTTACATGGAATGAAGACCACCCTGAATGAGTGGTCTACCTCAAGTAGAATAGAGGTAACCCAGTGCCCCTACATGAGGGCAGGGTAGGTGTAAGGAATAAATAGGAAGGGGAACTATTAAATAGTTCTCTCATGGGACACGGAGGTTGTCAACCAGAGAGTAAGCACTCTGGTCACGGCATAATCACGCCAACGTGATAGACACGGAGAACTTAACTGAAACTCAAGAGAGGCCACTACTCTAGCGTGCTGGATGAGGCCGCACGCAAAAGCCGTAGTGCGCCCCAAGTCCTTCCGCGTACTGTGTAAACAGCACACGGAGAATAGTGAGACGGGACACAGACGTTCGTAGTGAACGCATCGCTTAGCGTCGATGCTTATTTCGTTAGCCGAGTAGATAGATTAGCAATAGGGTTAGGAAACGACTAGTGATAGGCAATTCTGTGCATTTATTCGTGTGTGATTTGTTAGCGACTGTTTGTTGTACATTGATGTGATGCAAAGAGCCAGTGGCAATAAAATGTGTAATCAATTCCTCTCGTACGACTAACAAGTCTTTTTGTGTGGTGCGAGAGAAGTTATCCCAGAATGCCTGTGACAGCGGTTGCTGACAGGCTAGGATAAAGTGGTGTCAGAAGTGTAGCTTGGACAATTGTTCAAGCTAAAACACTCACCCACGGCTCTAAAATAGTATTACGGCTAGAGAATCACAGGGTTTAATTTATGTTAGTGGGAATGGCGTGTGCAGACAGAACAAAGTGCGAGCTGTGCCAATCGTGACCAAATTATGTTTATTTATGCTTACTAAAGTATTTTGTGCTTATGAACATGTTTTCTTCTGATTTGTAAGTATTATTATTATAGTTTGGTATCATTTATTTCTACAATTACTTATTTATTTACTACTAATTGTCAAATATGATTCACGGCGGAGCGATACACAAAAATGAGCCGAGAACAATATTGATTTTTCCAATCTAAAAATAGCGCTGCGCGAGTGACGTATCGCGACTGACAAACAGCTGCGTTACGCCATTTGCAGTCAGCGACTGATTGTTGACAAATTGCAAAGCGGCTGCTCGCCTAAATCGTTGACTTATATTAAATATTATTTGTTTATATAAGTTATTTATTAAATATATTTATTTATTTGAACATTATTATTACCTTTATATTTATTTCAAAGCATTTATTTAATTGTTTATATAATTTTTCTATTTCTTACCGTCGCGATGGCACTACTTTCGCTATGCAAATGAGACGCAGTCTGCACAACACTTCCATAAATTAAATAGTTAGAGTTAGGGAAGGCAGAAGACGTTAGAACGAAGACAGGACAGTGACATTTATTGTTAATTAAACCACATTGTATTGTCCTGGGGCATGTGATTGTACAAAATTGTCTAAAATTATATATCGTTTACAAGTGGTTAATTGTTGATGCTCTTGATAACCAGGCAGAACAACAGCTGGTCATAAGCATAACGCAAGCTGTGTGTGGTATTGCCAGACGATTGGACTTAAGGTGCCAAACGAGTGTACATGATTGATCTGGAATGTTAAGATGAGTATACCCAAATGATTTTGCATGCAATATGATTAATAATGCATCTCTTTTTCAGCGTGTGATGTATTAGCATATTGTTTGTGATCTGTTTTTCAGGTTGTAATCTAAAAAAAAAAGAGGAAGACCGAGAGGAAAATACCTGGATGGCTTGGCCATATGGCATGGACGAGACAGGAACACTGAGCTGATCCACGACTCTGGTGATCGAGTGAAATGGCGAATCATGACCGCCCACGCTTTCCGGCATTGCACACGATTGATTGATTGATTGAATCTAAAAATATTTTTTGTACTCAGGGATTTAAAAACCTAACATATCTAATACAAATAAGTGAGTAAATATTTGAGTGCCTATCAACGCTAGCTAATTTCCCAACAACATGGCAACTTTAGATGATTTCATAAAAGCAGGCAAGGAATTAGAGTACACAGGAAAGGACTTAGAGCAATATGCTGATCAAAAATTTAGGGAAGCAAAAGATGCTGAGAGAGATGAACGTGCACGAGAAAGACAACACCAAAAGGAGATTGTAGAACTAGCTGAGATAACAAAACAAAAGGAATTAGAGCTAAAACACAAAGAGGCACAAGTGGCTGAAGAAACTAAACAAAGACAATTAGAACAAGATAAGGAGATTAAGCAAAAACAATTAGAACAAGATAAGGAGATTAAGCAAAAACAATTAGAACAAGATAAGGAGATTAAGCAAAAACAATTAGAACAAGATAAGGAGATTAAGCAAAAACAATTAGATCAGGAGAGAGAATTAAAGCAAAGAGAGATAGATGAATTGGCAAGAGTAAAAGAAAAACAAATACAAGTTGAATCAGAGACACAGTTAAAGATGAAAGGTATGGATGTAGATTCACACTTAGAGATCTCCGCTACAAAACTAAGAAGTCAACAAGAAGAAAATAAATTTAATAAGTACAAAAACATTATTAAGCCATTCTGTAAAGAAGATTCCATATCAGTCTGGACAGGAAATGTCGAATATCAACTGAAATACCACGAAGTACCAATCGATATGTGGGCCATGATCTACATGAAGAAGCTAAGTGGGGAGCCCCTTAAAGTGATAGAATCAATACCAACTGATCTTAGATCTAACTATCAGTACATCCACGATAGGGTAATGCAACATTTCTTACTTGATGCCCCTGGGTATCAAGTACAGTTTTCCAATTTAAAACCTAAGCCAAGCGAGACCTTTATCGATTATGTCTCAAATGTCCAAAGCGTACTAAATAGATGGCTTAGTACATCAAAAATAGGAAAGGATTTTAATAAACTTAAAAATATAATAGCCATGGATAAAGTCATATCCACAATACCATCTCCTTTCGCTAAATTCCTGCAGCAGTCAGACATTGAGACCATAGAACAATTTGAAAAGAAAGGCTCTGCATATTTTTCTTCAAATAGAGATATTTTTAAGACATCAAATAGCGACTCTGAAATAGTCTTTTTTGTTAAGGACCAACCTAAAAGCTTTCAGAGCAATAAAAAACCATTTCATAGAGTCGACAAGAAAGATAAAAAAGTGTCGAAATGTGTCTATTGCCAACTTTTTCATGATACTTATTCTATGTGTGATAAATCACCAAACTATCCAACACATCTTGAGATGGTCATTAAGAAACAGCAAAATAAGAGAACTGCATACAGGCGTGCAGTCAAATGCTTCTTATGTTCTAGCTACGGGCATTATTCCAATAAGTGCCTGGGCCGCCAAAGAATGAAGGCCAACAATGCAATTTTGATTGATACATCCTCTGATAGTGGGAGTGAAACTGACTGTGACGTCCAAAACGAATTACCTTTTAACCAATCGGTAGATGTGTGTTGTGTAAACGATATTTTAAACTTTGATAATTGTAACCAATGTCAACAATTTCATGCAGACGGCAAACTCACATGTGGACACATTGTAACATCCTCCTTAGAGAATGCAAACGCAGCTGTAGCCTCCAGAGGCAATTTGATGTTTCACACTGCATTGGTCAATGATAAGCCATGCAGATGTTTGCTTGACAGTGGTAGCTCTATTATTGGTGTAAAGAAGGAACTGGTTGATCCAAAATATTATACTGGTGACTCTGTAAAATGCCGTACTTTTTCAGGAAATATAGAAACCTATCCTCTGGCAAGAGTCCGTATAAACACGCCATTCCTTTCTGGTACCTTTACATGTGCAATACTAGACAACCCGTGTACTGAGTTAATTCTTGGGTGTCTACCCCAACTAAGACACTGCACAGATGAAGAAATAGCTGCTTGGGAGGAGAAGAATAGACTCACTCCAGTGAACAGTGCAGATATCCTCGATCACAATCCCGACAAAAGTGCTAGACCCATAAGTCTTGAACCTGGTCAAGATGTATTGCTATTACTACCTGACAAACGTAATAACAGGTTAACTTCATGGCAAGGGCCTTTCAAGGTGATACAAAAACTTTCGGATGTCGATTATGAAATATCAATAAACGGACACTTAAAGATATTTCATATCAACATGTTGAAACCCTACTTTTCACGACAAGAGACAGAATTAGAGACAGACGAACACAATGCACCCACACCTATGGATGAGACGACAGACGTACACAACGCAACTACACTAGTTAGCGAGACTGGCAAAGCCGACGAGATGCATACACTTAGTGAGATTACAGAAAACGCACTTAGCACCACAACCGTACTGAATCAGATAGACGACGACGGGATGGAACTACCTGTTCCAATTGTAGACAAGACTGCGACATTAGATTGTATACGCTTAGAAACGGGACTGACAGAAGAGCAACGACGACAGATAATAGAATTAGTGACTGAATATAAGGACATATTTTCCGACATTCCAGGTAGGACGGACAGGATCGAGCACTCCATCCTTCTTTCGGACTCGAAGCCTATCAAATGCAGGCCGTACTCTATCCCACTCAGCTATAGAGAAAGTCTAAATAAGGAAATTCTTAAATTCTTAATTTAGAAGCTAGTGGAATCATTCAAAAATCTACATCTGAGTACTCCTTTCCAATCGTCCTGGTCAAGAAAAAAGACTCCACAATTCGTCTTTGTGTGGACTATAGAAAACTCAACAATGTCACTAAGATCGACGCAGAACCAATTCCTTCCTGCGAAGATCTTATTCTGGATATGTCCACCTCTAAAATCTTCTCTAAATTAGACCTTACGAAGGGATATTGGCAGGTCCCTATGTAGACTCAATCTATCCATCTTACTGCATTCTCAACACCTCTAGGTCTTTACGAGTGGCGATTTCTTCCTTTCGGACTTCGTAATGCTCCTGCCACTTTCGTACGCTTAACCAGAGATTTACTATATGGAGTGACAAATACTGTGACATATATGGATGATATTTGTGTCCATACAGATGACTGGACAACACACTTACTGAAACTCAGACATGTCTTCGATAGGTTGCGACTCTTCGGTCTCACTGTCAAACCGAGCAAAGTCGAATTGGGCCTACAAGAAATTGATTTTTTGGGTCATGTCATTTCACAAGGACAACTGAAAACTGACAATAGAATTATTACCAAAATTATGAACCTGACTATGCCTACAACAAAAAAGCAGGTCAGGAGCCTTTTGGGTTTAGTAAATTATTATAGCAAGTTCATACCAAACTTAGCTGAAATTACAAGTGTATTTTCAAATGTTTTAAAAGCATCAGTAAAATTAGATGTCAAAGATGCATTATTAATTTCTGCATTGTCAAAATTGAAAATCCTATTTAGTAATGTACCAATCCTCCGTTTGCCTAATCCTAGGCTCGTTTATTATCTTAGGACAGATGCCAGCAGGATTTCCATCGCTGCAGTACAAGGCCAGTTTTATGATGGCTTCTTCCATCCCATTTGCTACGTGAGCCGCAAGATCACACCGGCTGAGTCCAGATATTCCATATCAGAGTTGGAAGCCCTAAGCGTCATCTATTCGGTGAGGAAGTTGCATCGATTTCTGGCGGGTAATCACTTCGTAGTCCAGACCGATAACTCCCCTATCACGGTCATACAAAGTGGGGTGCATCGCAACGACCGCAGCTACAGGTGGTCATTAATATTACAGAATTATACTTTTAGTATAGAGCATATTAAGGGTAGGGACAACATTCTTACTGATACCCTTAGTCGACCATCTGAGGTAGAAATACCTGATATTCCACATGAATAGGTAGATTAAGAAATGTTCATTTAGTACACTTAAAATATCCTGTGTAGAATATACTATTGAATGCATAGACATCAGGATCAGAACTGTGTGCTAAGAACAGTGAACTACCATGTGTCCGTAGACAGCAGAATAAGAACTGTGCGCCAAGAACAGGGAAATCACCGTGTGTACATAGACAGCTCGTTACTTACTATGCTCCATTTGTGCTTCGGTGAATCACCTTTATTAATCACATGAGAACAGTGTCAGAACATTGTAAAATAACAGACACGAAGAGACTTGTCTACGACACCAGCGGACTCGACGAGTGGAAGAATACCCATAAGACACAAGTATGACTGTGTAGTGTAATTAGTATACTCAGGATAGGTGTGTATATATAAACTATGCCAACGAAAGCAATGTCTATACATTATGGCAACCACTAACCTGAGGTAAATAAATATCATGTATATATATATTTATTGTGATATGTAATATAACGATTTTAAGATAGTGGTAAATTATAAGTTAGATTAGTTGCTTTAACATAGAGTTAGATTAGATTTAGGGAATATAATAGATTTTTTTTTTTGGTAGTTTAAATACATAATTAATTACCCACTTACTTAGCATAAAAATAAATTAGTATAGTAATTTAAACTTAATAACAGCTAATTAAAGACTAGGATAAAAAGTTTAGATAGGAACAGTACCACTTAGTTTAGATAGGAACAGTACCACTTAGTTTAGATAGGAACAGCACCATTTAGTTCATTTCATTTCATTTTATTTCATTCCATCTTTAGGAACACTTTAAGAACCTTATCATCTAAAACTAAAATTAGGTTATACTTTATAGGATAAAAGTATTTTACACATGAACATACATCATTTATACCTTGTATATTAAGAATATCCATTACATTGTTTTCATTTAAACATTAAATACATTATTTATAATTTTTGTTACATTTCACATTACCCATTTCATAAAGAGACATAACTCATCTCACATCATTTTCACTTTTGTAGATAGTTAGCTTACTTCCCTTAAATTAGATTAATTTTGTACAACAAAATAGAATATAGATAGTTAGAGAAGTAGCATTAATATTTCAGTAGAATATAGTGTTTAATAATAGCAGGGTACAAACTATCAACCCTATTTCATCCATGTAAATATTTTGTAAATACATGACTCGTGCAGTAAGTGACGCACAGTCATTAAGCTCAACTTTTTTCAAACTGAGCCAAACTTGTTGTCACTTCAAGGTTTTTAGATAATTATGAGAATAAAAGATGTGTGACAGAAGTGTAAAAGTGAGAGAAAATGGTAAATATACACTGGAGAGTGAGGGCAGCCAGCGGATTTTTTTTTTTTTGCCGCTCAGCTCGACTTTTTATTATTTGTCTGCGTCAGGTGTTTGCTTTCAGTGTTGAAATGTGCTGTCTCCAATGTATTGTGTGTAGTTTAGAGTAAACCGTAGAGAAAGTATTTTAAGTCTCATAAGACGGAAAAGTAGTCACGAATTAGTGTTATACACTTGTTTGTGGCCACATTTAACCGGATTATGGCACTTGAAAACTAACTTGCATACATATTCATAGACAGACACACGTGTTAGAAGTTAAACTGTATTATTAGGTAGATCCAAACACGCAAACAACCAGGAAAACAAACATGTAAATTACATACATTTTTTATAACAAAGGGAGATAACTCCGGGTCAGGGGACACAATAGACAACGAAACACTAACTTAACAGTGAAAGATAACTTTACACGCGGAAGCGAGATAGGTAAAGCCTGTCGCACACAACTTGTGCAAGGGTTGTTTAATGTTATTTGGGAGACATGAAGCAATTCGTGTGTTGACCCTAAGAAAGTCAACTTTGTATGGGTAGTGAGTTAATTTGCTATTTGAGGGCAGGTCTTATAAGACAATGGTCCGGTTCAGACAAACCTCTAATTAATATAATATTGCGATTGAGGAGAGGGCTCACGCCAACCAGACAAGTTTGTGGCGATCACCAGTAGCCAAGTAAAGTGATACTACACTGTGACAATAGTCAGTAGAAGTCTATTGAGGTACCCAGAACCAAGTTGTCAGTAGTCTTTGACAAAAATTAGCTACACTAATTTTTAGAAACCTCTTGCGTCACAACCAATGAGTCAAAGTTTGTAACGCAACACAGGAGGGGAGGGTGTGTGTCAAAGACTCAGTTACATGGAATGAAGACCACCCTGAATGAGTGGTCTACCTCAAGTAGAATAGAGGTAACCCAGTGCCCCTACATGAAGGCAGGGTAGGTGTAAGGAATAAATAGGAAGGGGAACTATTAAATAGTTCTCTCATGGGACACGGAGGTGTCAACCAGAGAGTAAGCACTCTGGTCACGGCATAATCACGCCAACGTGATAGACACGGAGAACTTAACTGAAACTCAAGAGAGGCCACTACTCTAGCGTGCTGGATGAGGCCGCACGCAAAAGCCGTAGTGCGCCCCAAGTCCTTCCGCGTACTGTGTAAACAGCACGCGGAGAATAGTGAGACGGGACACAGACGTTCGTAGTGAACGCATCGCTTAGCGTCGATGCTTATTTCGTTAGCCGAGTAGATAGATTAGCAATAGGGTTAGGAAACGACTAGTGATAGGCAATTCTGTGCATTTATTCGTGTGTGATTTGTTAGCGACTGTTTGTTGTACATTGATGTGATGCAAAGAGCCAGTGGCAATAAAATGTGTAATCAATTCCTCTCGTACGACTAACAAGTCTTTTTGTGTGGTGCGAGAGAAGTTATCCCAGAATGCCTGTGACAGCGGTTGCTGACAAACAACAACGCAAGAAGGTCTGCTGCCAAATAGCCCGCATCTGTGCTTCGAACGCGGATACGTGAGATTACAAATTGCGTACGTATCCCCATCGCCACGGAGGGGGCGCTGTACATAGAGCCCACTTGATGCAGTGTCGCCATCTCCCTTTGATGAAAAAGCACCAAAATCGACCCAACAAAAAGCACTAAAAAGCACCAAAATTTTTTAGGAAGCACCAAAAAAAAAAAGAAGCACCAACTGTTTTTATTACAAATGTAACAAGGTAGCACAAATAATTTATTATTATCACTTCATATTACAATGAAGTTTCTTCCAGATCCGCCAAATCCCAATCAGAACTACTTTCGAGCCAAAAAAGTACTAAATTGCAATACTGTTTTTTTGGGAAATCGCTAAAACAAGCACTGGTGGTATTCATTCAAAATGTTATAAAGCAGCTGAGTAGTTTTGTTGGATCCTGTATATCTGCTTCAAATTTCTTATTCACACTTTGAACTTCTCCGAGAATATGCTTGAGAAATATGAGATACACATAGTTTTTCATGTCGCTTAACATAGAATGTAGAAGTTCTGCTGTATAACAGCACTCGTTGAGTCTTGCTACATCAAAATGAGTTCTGAGCTCGACCCACTGCTGCAATATTCTGACAATGGCAGATTGAATGGACATCGATCGTGTCTGGCTTAATTGAACAATCTTCAGAGGATGTTGTCCATCATTTATTGAAGCAAAAAGCTCCCTGTTAGTTAGTTAGTTAGTTAGTCGTAGTTCCAACCTCATAGCAACGGGTTGTCCCCATTATGCTCCGTTCCTGTGCCAGTGAATATCGCACAAAACGCTCCCCACTGCCCAATGTGAAAAGTGGAAAAGACAGGAGTCTCGACAAACAACAGCCCGCACAGATACACTGCGCATAATGCCGCCGCCAGAATGTCAACACAATAGTCTCCAACGAAACACCCAGCTCATCTCTGATGGAATCGGCAGTCATTTTCCCATCTGGATGTTTCCTAGATGTTCACCCACACAGTCCTCGAAATGACAGTTCATCGTCGATGGCAGTGGTAGTCAACCAGAAGCCCAGAAGTCACGCATTTGTGCATAAGGCAAAAACCGGTCAACTCTGGGACATAGCCATCTACCATCGCTCCGAACATGCAGTCATTTCCAAAAAACCTCGGGCAGATTCAAAAGTATTTCACACGAAACCCACAGCTCACAGTGTCGCGCCACGCCCTCACTCAGTAGCAGGGCGACGGAACCATCAAGCCTCCTTAGTCGCCTCTTACGACATGCATGTTAAAAAGCTCCCTGTACTTTGCTTGACGAAAACTTGAGTGAGAAAACCAGTTATATGTTTCTCTAATCATGAACTCGATGTTCCTGGGCAGACAAGCAGCTGCAGCCTGTGACACTGCCAGCTTAAGGGAATGACATACACACCTAATTAGTACCAGATGAGGAACTTCGGATTTTAATTTTGTATATACTCCATTCTCCCCCGATGGTGTTTCCACCTTGTCGTGGTGGGGGAGCTTGAGTTTCTCAATGACCCTGAGAGCTATGCCGGCGGTAGCGTAGCTACCAGCAGGGCCTCCCAAGCTGGACAGGTCAAAGGGTAGAGAACAGACAAAGAGAAACACCCTGGTCCTCCAGGTTGGGGGTTGAAGCGTGGGGTTAACATCCCCACCTTTGTAAAAACCTTTCTTTGTTACGAAACAAATACATGAGCCTCGATATCGGACTGACTTATCTGGACAACGACCTTGGAACGTTAAAGGACTTTTGAGATTTGGAACATGGAATGTACGGACACTATATCGAGCTGGAGCGGCCGAAGAACTAACCCGGGAGCTGATTGAATATCAAATGGATATAACAGCAATTCAAGAAATAAGGTGGCCAGGAGAGGGTACTTTAGAGCAAAATGGAATGATTATAATATATGGAGGAAACACCCAAAATAAACATGAATTAGGAACAGGATTTGTCATCAAAAAAGAGTTATGGGGGAACGTTTTAAACTTTAAAGCTTTTAATGACAGGATTAGTAAATTACGAATAAAAGGTAAATGGAAAAATATAACGATGATTAATGTACATGCACCTACTGAAGAGAAAGAAGATGATATTAAAGAAGACTTTTATAATGATCTGGAAGATGTCATAGAAGAAACCCCCAAACAGGACATCCTGATTGTGCTGGGAGACTTCAATGCAAAAATAGGTAGAGAGCAAACTAATAAAAAAGTGGCCGGTATGGAAAGCCTACATACAACTTCAAATGATAATGGATGGAGAGTCATCAACCTGGCAGAAGCCAAAGGACTGCAGATTAGCAGTACCAGACTACAAAGAAAGGATATACACAAACAAACTTGGAAATCATGTGACAAGAGAACCTATAATCAAATAGATCACATTTTAATTAACAACAGAAATGCATCAAACATACAGCAAGTCAGAAGTTATAGAGGAGCTGAGTGCCACAGTGACCACTTCCTCGTTGGAGCAAAATTTAAAATAAAACTTAAGAGAGCTTTCTATACTAAATTACAAAGATTACACCCAACATATAACAGAGAAAAACTGCAAGACATTACAGTCAAAGAGAAATTTACAGATGAAATAAAATGTAAACTTGAAACTCTGCAAAACCCTTTGGAGGAAAGCATTGACCAAACTTGGTTGAACATCAAGAATACAATTCAGTCTACCGCAGAAGAATGTCTCGGTGTGTTAACCACGCATAGAAAGAACAGATGGTTCAATCAAAAATGTGAAGAAGCAGTCATTAGGAAGAAGAATGCCAGACATGTGTGGTTAAATGACATCAATAACATCCAAAAGGAAGAGCATTATAGAAATGAATGTAAAGAGGCTACAAAAATAGTCAGACAGCAGAAGCGAGAATATATGAGTAATATAATCAAAGATATGGAAACTAATCACCAGAAAAATGAATCCAGAAATTTTTTTTAAAGAACTGAAGTCAATGAAACGAGGGCACCAACAAAACACATATGGTTTAAAAGACAAAAATGGGAATATGATAAATACCAATGAGGAAATGTGCAACACATGGAAAGAATATTTTATTGAATTACTAAATTGTGAAGCTCCAAGTCACATTTTCCCACAGGAAGAGGTTCTAACATGCGAACCACAAATTGAAGAACCTACATTTGAAGAAATCCTATATGTAATCACACGACTTAAAAACAATAAGGCAACTGGGACTGATGGAATTGCTGCTGAATTTATAAAGGCGGGTGGCCATGCATTACATCTAAAGCTATACGAACTAATAATAAAAATCTGGAGGACAGAAGAATTACCCCATGACTGGAAAGAGTCATTATTGATACCTATCTTTAAGAAAGGAGACAAGTTCCAATGTGGAAATTATAGAGGAATATCACTACTGTCCACAAGCTATAAGATACTATCTGCAGTATTACTAAATAGACTAAAACCATATTCAGAATACATATTAGGTGACTACCAGGCGGGTTTTAGACAAAACAGATCAACAATAGATCAGATATTTATCTTACGACAAATAGCCGAGAAACATTGGGAATATAAAAGAGATCTCCATAACATTTTTGTGGATTTTAAAAAGGCTTATGATAGTGTCCATAGGAATAGTCTATGGAATGCTATGCAGGAATTTGGAATACCAAGGAAGTTAATCAACATGACCAGACTATGCATGGAAGATACTTATAATATAGTAACATATAAAGGCAGGAAATCAGACCCCTTCCAAATAACATCTGGCTTGAAACAGGGTGATGCACTATCGCCGCAACTCTTCAATCTGGCTCTAGAGAAAGTGTAAGGAAGGTAAAGGAGGAATGTGATATTGGAGGAACATCCAAGCTGCTTGGTTATGCAGATGATATAGATATTATAGGGCAAAGTGAACAAAAGACATTGGAAATATTGACTCACTTAAAGGGAAAAGCCCAACAGATGGGGCTGGTTATCAACCAAGATAAGACAGAATATATGGTAATTTCAAGAGACGGAATGGCTAGAAACTCTGGCCACATACAAATAGATAATATGACCATTAAAAGAACGGAAACATACAAATACCTGGGTACAATCTTCAACTGCTCCAACATCATAAGGGAAGAAATACAAACTAGAATCAATTCTGGAAATAAGATATACTATGCACTACAACATCTACTAAAATCAAAGGCGCTATCTCGTAACACCAAAATCACAATATACAAAACACTGATCAGACCAGTTGTGCTGTATGGCTCTGAAACCTGGAGTACAACGAAAGGAGACGAAGCCTTGTTACAAACCTTTGAGAACAAAATTTTAAGACGCATCTTTGGACCCATTAGGGATACACAAAGTGGAGAGTGGAAAAGAAGAAGTAACAAAGACATTTATGATCTGTTTAAGTCCCCGCTAATCACTGGTATCATGAAGGCTAATAGACTACAATGGCTGGGGCATATAGAAAGAATGGAAGATAATAGGGAAACAAAACTCGCTTACACTCAGGAAATAAATGACCGTAGACCCCGAGGTAGACCAAGAAGACGGTGGAGAGATAATACATATACAGACCTACAAGCACTTGGAATCAACGACTGGCAAGAGAAGGTCCACCAGAGAGACGAATGGAGACGGATTATATTTGCAGCAAAGAACCTCAATGGCTCGGAACGCTGAAGAAGAAGAAGAAGAAGATATACTCCATTGTTGACACCTGTCATGACAGACGCAATGTCAGTGTTGAGTGCAACTAGTCTTTGCAACTCAAGTCCATTCTTGTTTAAACAATCTTTCAACGCATTGCATATTGCCTGTGCGTTGCAGTCACTCACTTCAACTAAATCTAAGTAAGTAACCACAAACTGCTTTCTTGTCTCTGAATAGTACCTAATAGCTAATCCAAGTAGCTTAGTTTCAGAAATGTCATTGCTCTCATCAATCAATAAGCTGTATTTACATTTGCCAATATCAGCTGTCAAGTCTGTTGTGAAATATGGTGCAAGTACATTTGAAATAACTGCTCTGCACTTAGTTCTCCTAAGCTTAAAGTTCTTGCAACCTTTTCTGTCACCAAAGTGTACCTTGCAGAGTTCACTTAAATGGTCAACAACGCGAAGTAAACAATGGCCAGCTATGAACAAACTCATGCATCGTTTTGTTTCTTTGACATCATCTTTCAGTTTGTCAAATTCAATTGTTGTTTGCCTTTGTGTACTGAATGGTTGTTCGGCTTTCTGATGTTTCGTTGTATTCTTGTGCCTCTCAATATCATTTAACCTGGCTGCAATTAAACATTTGCAATATTTGCAAAAACACTTAGTATTATCCCCTTCTGCTTTTAACAACCATTTTTGAAATCTCGAGTCACTGAGCCACTGTTCTCTGAAATGTTGACAATATTTCTTGCTCATGGTGAAACGCAAATAAGCTTAAATGAAAGGATAATGTAGACACCACAAAATTATGAACTCGATTACAAGCTAATGTGTTGACGTTTGGACTTGTCTGCAAGATGGCGTTCGCTTTCAGCTAAATCGTATTAAAGGGAGTTAAATTAGTTGAATATTGCGCGGTAACGTACTAAGACTGTTTTATTCCCTTGCTTCAGTTCAAATTCGGCTTTTTAGTGTTCCCAAAATGAATTTTAAAGTAATTTTTAGCCACCCCTAAAAAAGGACACAAAAAAAATTTGTGAAGCACTAAATTTACGCGGCAGCGCTAAAAGGACAATTTTCGCACTAACTGACTTGAACAAGCACTAAATTTAGAGCGAAAAGTACTAAAATGGCAACACTGCCCACTTGTATATAGAGCCAGTTAACTTGGATGGAATCTGTCTCGAGGAAGCAGACGTGACACAAATGTATGCTGAAGTCGAACACATTGATGTTTAGGGGGCTGCGTGGTCTCGAGGTATGGTGTCGGCCTCGACTTCTGAAGGCCCCGGTGAGGGAATGGTTTTTTTTTTCTCGTGGACTTCTAGTAATAAAATTTCCCCTGGTCTCTGGGTAGTGAGATCGGACGTCCGTGTGTATTGTTGCGCACGTAAAAAATCCCTTGGCAGTTGGAAATCGAAAAAGAGTAGCCTAACGGCGCTGCCCGGACAAAATTTCGAGTTAAAAATCTACCCTAAGTATTTCAGGATTCTCGCCGGTGCTACGGAGTTCGTGCACTGAGCTGAGTTTCTCCAGACTCAGGCTTGAGTTAGGAGGAGAACGGAGCACTTATGGGTTACACCCGTGTGCCGTGATGTTGATCCATCGACTAAACTAAACTAAACATTGATGTTTGAGGTGCATGACCAATGTGTGACACACTCCCCTAAAAAAAGGCACGAAGAACAACTTACCAAACAGCCAACCAACCTACCAAACAGCCAGCCAACCTACCAAAGAGCTAGCCAACCTACCAAACAGCCAGCCAACCTACCAAACATCCAGCCAACCTACCAAACAGCCAGCCAACCTACCAAACAGCCAGCCAACCTGCCAAACAGCCAGCCAACCTACCAAAAGCCAGCCAATCTACCAACCAGCCAGTCAACATACCAACCAGCCAGCCAACCTCACCAACCAGCCAGTCAACTACCAAACAGCCAGCCTACCTACCAACCAGCCAGCCAACCTACCAAACCGCCAGCCAACCTACCAAAGAGAGAGGCAACCTACCAAACAGCCAGCCAATCTGCTAAACAGCCAGCCAATCTGCCAAACAGACAGCCAACCTAGCAAACAGCTAGCCAACCTACCGACCAGCCATCCAACCTACCAAACAGACAGCGAACCTACCAACCAGCCAGCCAATCTACCAACCAGCCAGCCAACCTACCAAACAGCCAGCCAACTTACCAACCAGCCAACCGAATCTTAAATACTCTTGGTAGGTTACAATTTTACTTGTGTTTGCTTCCCTATCAACCATGGTAACACACGCGCGTTATGAAATATTATTGTCTATTAAATATAATTGTAAAAAAAAAAAAAACAACAACATGAGTCACCTTGAGTGATGTGAATGTATAACATATTTTTGTAAGGATGCCGCAACAGTCGTTAGTGTATGTGTGCGTAAAGTGTGGGAGTTTGTTAATAATATTTCAGTGATTATGTAGTGAAGCAGAGTGTATGTGTCTGGATGTGTGTGTGTGTTTGTGTGTGTGTGTGTGTGTGTGTGTGTGTGTGTGTGTGTGTGTGTGTGTGTGTGTGTGACGTATTCATAATCATATAAGAAGCTATTCCACGCGAAACTCACAGTTCACAGTGTCGCGCCACGCACTCACTCAGTAGCAGGGCGACGGAACCATATCCTCCTTAATCGCCTCTTACGACATGCAAGGTAGGCAACAGTGTTACTATTCTTTGCTCCCCCGTATGGCGGCCGGCTGTTGCTGGATTGACTGGTTTGCCTTTTCAGCTCACGAGTGCATTTTTCAGGAAACTCCTGGGAGTCGCCGCTGGAGCTACCGAGTTCGTGCTTTGTGAGGCGCTTTCGGCGGGTAGTCCTGTGGAAAGAGACCGAAACCATATTGGATAAAACCCGGGTCAATGAAGTCTTTCTGGTGACTGTCATTTCCATCAACGCTGAACTGTATTTTTGCATGGAGGACTTTTGTGTTGGCATTCTGGCGGTGGCATTATGCACATTGTACCTGTGCGGGCTGTTGGCTTGCCGATACTCCTGTCTGTTCCATTGTTCACTTTTGGCAGTGAGGAGCATTTTGTGTGATATTCACTGGCACAGGAACGGGGCAATATGGGGACAACCCGTTGCCGTGAAGTTGGAACCACGACTAACTAACTAACTAACTAACTAACTAACTAACTAACTAACTAACTAACTAACTAACTAACTAACTAACTAACTAGCTAACTAACTAACTAACTAACTAACTAACTAACTAACTAACTAGCTAACTAACTAACTAACTAACTAACTAACTAACTAACATAGCAAGCTATTGCATATTATTTGTGTGTTTTCATCTTTCATATTTTCATTTTGTCTGTTACATGATTTCACTATGTACAGTATGACAACTATTGCACTGCTTTATCAGATTTATATAAGATTTTCCTATTGCGTTGCATTATTATACTTTAAGATATACAATGTATATGTATAACGTATGTTCTGAATCCTTTGATAATAAAGTTTGCTTACTTGTTCATTCCAGTATTTCTACGACGGGTGTTCAGAATGTAATGCACTACATCGTTTTTCTCAGAATCTGTTTATTCAAAAAGCATGAAATTTACACACAATATACATGGACATGTCATGTAAGCATCGGTGTTTTTCGACACAATCCCCATCAACTTGTACGGCTTTTTGCCAGCGCGAAACAAGTGCATGTATTTCCTGCCCGTACCAGATGATGTCTTGATCATGAAGCATTTCTTCGTGCATTCATCATCTTCAAACCGTGTTCCACAGAGTGCTTCTTTAAGTGGATCAAATAGATGAAAATCAGATGGTACCAAATCGGGACTATAGGGGGGTTGAGGTAGTAGTCCAACCCAATGCGGTGATTGCTTCGCGTGTTGCCAGGCTTATGTGCGGGCGCGGATTGTCGTGAAGGAGATTTCGAGGAACACATTCTGCGCAAACCTGAGACAATCCGAGAGTTTTTATAACTGTATTTGCACAACCATTGCTGACCGTCAGCTATAAGACCAATTGTTGAATAATGATTTGCTTATCAGTAAGAATAATGCCCTCAGTGTATTTTAAAATTTCTACGTTGGTGTCTGTGACTGGACGTCCACAGCGCGGCCGATCAAGCAGCTCCGTATCTCCACTTTCTGATTCTTTGATTCCCTGAACCGAGCGACTGACTGTACTCCTATCGACTGCAAACCTTCCATACACATCAAATAGATGCTTGTGAATGTTCACAACAGTTTCCTTCTCTGCAAGGACAAATTATATCACAAATCGCTGCTTATAACGCAAGCGACTAACACGCTCCATTTCAACGGTTTAGGGCAGACATATGTTTTCTCCGATTGAGTTGCAATTTAGTGCACATAATCGGCACGTGACATATTTGAAGTTTACATAATGTCACGCTTCTATCTTCATTATTAGCTGAGACAACGATGTGGTGCATTACTTTCTGAACGACTCTCGAACAATTCGCTTCCAGTAATCTGTGTGTTGATGTGTGGTGACATTTTCTGTTGCAAGATGATCTGAAACAACAAGCTTTAAATAACAATTACCAATCATGACGTTTACTTGTAAACTTTGTAAACATGAGCTTGTAAACATGAGCTTGTAAACATGAGCTTGTTAACATGAGCTTGTTAACATGAGCTTGTAAACATGAGCTTGTTAACATGAGCTTGTAAACATGAGCTTGTAAACATGAGCTTGTTAACATAAGCTTGTAAACATGAGCTTGTAAACATGAGCTTGTTAACATAAGCTTGTAAACATGAGCTTGTTAACATGAGCTTGTTAATATGAGCTTGTAAACATGAGCTTGTAAACATGAGCTTGTAAACATGAGCTTGTTAACATAAGCTTGTAAACATGAGCCTGTAAACATGAGCTTGTTAACATAAGCTTGTAAACATGAGCTTGTTAACATGAGCTTGTTATTATGAGCTTGTAAACATGAGCTTGTAAACATGAGCTTGTAAACATGAGCCTGTAAACATGAGCTTGTTAACATGAGCTTGTAAACATGAGCTTGTAAACATGCATGCTTGCTAAGAGCCAACAGAAATGGTATTTAAAGGCTAACACGCACGCACGCACGCATGCACTCACCCACACAGACACACAGACACACACAGACACACAGACACACACAAACACACACACACACAAACACACACACACACACAGATATATTTTTTGCAAGTTAAAAACTTTTATATTATTATCTGTGTGATGTATTCAGGTAAAAAGTTAAAAGGACACCCCCCCATCCTTAAATTCGACGAGCAGTCAAAACTGGAATATATATTGATATTATAACTTTGTAAATACTATTATAACTTTATAGTTATAATTGCTAACAAGTTAAAAGTATAAAGTAGAAATAAAATTATATAGTCATTGTCCCATGCAAAATCAATCCAAATAACACTTCAATAACAATAATTGATTATTGTAACCGTTAGAACATTAACACACATGATTATTTTACACTGTACAAGTTAATGATTATGGAAACAGGCGAAAACAATATAATCGTACACTTTCACAATCTAAAAAGTTCAGAGATCCACTGTAAATAAACGGTGTACTGTGACGAAACGCGTTTATCTGTCTTGGGTCGTAAAGATCCCGCACTATTTTGGCGCGTCATCGTGGGACTTTCCCAGCTAAAAATAGGCTGAGGGAAGCCGATGGAGGAATTACTATCTACAATCTTCTCGAAACACCGGAATTTGAGTGACCCGTGAGGCTGGGTATCGCACTAAATTCTCGTGCAGAGAGATCTAGAAATTCTAGGCGGGGAATGACGGTTTCCCGAGAAAGTGTCTTTTCTCTAGAAGCACTAGCTCCTCGTGCGCATTGAGTTGGCACGAGTAGGAAATTGGCTAAACCATTCATTCACTTCAATTTTGCTCAAAGGGAGCAGACACAGGCCTGTGTGAGCCATTTTTGTGTTGCGTCTCACCTCAACCATGATTCGGCTGACTGTTACGGAAAGGAGGCTGAAGTGCCCTTAAACAGTTCTGAAAGCTGACTGGAGTCTGGTTTTCGACATTCAGGTACATATTTGTTTAAATCATTTAACTTTGTAAGTGTGTACCAAACGCCATTGTTCTAACCTCATTACCTATGCGGATGTCCTTGCATCCTAAGTAGCAAACCGATCGATAACGCGGTTGACGGCTAATCGTGAGTTTGTTTACCGTGTGTTCGCGAATCAGCTGTTGGGAAAGCAGGAATGCGATGTGGGCGATTTGGGGGTAAATTATATTTACCATATATCGCAAATCGTTGCATCTATTAGGTTGCTGTGTTAGAATTAACCATAGTTATTTGTGCCTGAAAGAAACGTAGATTTATGTCAGTCAGTTGCTGAAGCCAGGAGAATGGTTAGAAAACCAGGTAAGTTGGTAGGTGGAGATTCAGACAAAATTGTGCTTAGTTACTAAGTAAAGGAAGAACTTAGTTCTGTGCCACCAGGAATGATGTAACTATTGAGTAGTAACTTAATAGTGAATTCATTGTGTGGAACACGGATTTCTGTGGGAAGGTGAGTCTGCATTGGTGATATATATATATATATATATATATATGATGTGACATTGTGTATGTATATTAGGTCATGGCATGGGATACTTCCTGGAGTAATTCCGAACGCCGAATAGGTCGACGCGTGATAATATGCGTGCCGTCGCGATATACATATGCGTTCTGAACTCTTCTGAGCTATCTTGTTCTTTCATACTGGCGCTAGGGCGAGTGAATGCTAAGGTGCTGGAAGTATGTAAGGATGCAAGGAGGCTGTATGAGAC
The DNA here is from genome assembly GCA_963921405.1 of Cepaea hortensis. Taxonomy (NCBI): domain Eukaryota; kingdom Metazoa; phylum Mollusca; class Gastropoda; order Stylommatophora; family Helicidae; genus Cepaea; species Cepaea hortensis. The sequence continues at coordinate 10,833,751 of OY992887.1, read as the reverse complement.
AGGGGACATATAGGATATGGGGGATGTGAAAGCAAGTTATGAAAGTATAGGTTGGCAGACCAGGCCAACGATGAAATTCGGTCCAGTCAAGGCTAAACCACTTGGGAGGGCGGAACTGGAACATCATTCTGGGAACATGTGGGGAACATGTATTCGCAAGAAGGCTTCTTGACTCTAAGGTGGAGTCTGATAAGAAGAGTTTGCTATGGCGTGGGCAGGTGGTCCCACCAGCAAACAGGCTTGTGTACATATTGGATGTGATCATGTACTATTCCTATATCCCGAGGGATGGTATATTGATCAGTATTATGGTTCTTAATGAACATTGATGATGTTAGGAACGAGTCCAGGGACTCTTTACCTTATTGTTTAGTTCGATTAAATTAGAACTATGATAACAGCCTACTATCACTACTGACGTTAGCGACGACTGGTAGATGATTAGGGATAGGTGAGACCTACGATCAGACTCGTCATTCTGATTTCTTGCTCTGTTTGACGGGCTGTTCTGTGAGGCCAGCTGACAATACTGAACCCATGCTTTACTACTCTCCATATAGAGATAATGCTTTGGTTATATGCATAACTAAGTAGCATGACTGAGGGTTGAGTAGTCATTGGTAGGATGCATGTGGACTTATGTTTGGGCCAGTATACTCTCACCGGTCACTCTTCCTTTTCAGGAGTTTGCCTGTTGAGGGACCAGTCAACTATAATTGTCGTTGGCAGGAAACCACTTCGTGTGACACAGCGAAGGGTTCAATTCTTTACTTATCACGCCAGACTCAACCACACCATGTACCCAGTGTGATTCACCATGCGTGAAGGTTGCATCAAGTAATACAGGTGCCCTGAAGGTGCACGTGTGGGAAATGATGGTTTGTGATGTTTTTCTACATTAGAAGATACTCTATTTCAGCCAGGAACATTTCAGCATTTTGAGCAAGCATGCTCAAAGAAAGGAAACACCTGAACGTATATTATTACGGTGGTTCTGCCTAAACGTGGAAATAAATGACATTTAGACACTTGAATGGTTCTTTGGTCAGCTATAGTGGCAGGTCTTGAGAAGAACTACACCAGCTATTAACTTGTGGCAAGTGTTACCAGGTGGAAGGGACAATTGATTATAGTCCAACCTGAATTGTTTTCCGTGAAATAGATGTCTGATTCTAATAATGTACTGACCCAGTATGAAGATTATGAACTGTGTTCGAGTAGGACTCAGTGACATTTCAGTTGCCATATCTGATTCTTCAAGCAGTGTTACTGTGAAGGACCATTGAATTGGTCATTGACATATTCTTCAAGCAGTGTTACTGTAAGGGACCATTGAATTGGTCATTGACATATTCTTCAAGTAGTGGGAGTGATACAGATGCAGTTGGTCCAGTTGAGTGAGGTCCAGCAGTGACTCTATTGTTGTGGATCCACGCTCTGGAGACGGAGTGGTCTCCAAGGTTCTAGTCATCTCACTGGAAGGAAGCCGGGTGAGTGGCGGACCGACTGGACGGGACATCTGCATCCAATCTACTTCTCACCGGATGAGGACAAGCATATCTCTGATTCTGTCTCTACTCTATGTTCTATTTATGTAAATAGATTATTCTATCAGGATGTTCATTTCAGTTCTATATTCTCAAGGGTAGAATAAACTTTATGTAAGTTGACTTGCTCTTTGTATAATGATTGAGTGTGGTCTCGGACGATGCCTAAGTGTTCATTGTTCCACGGGGGTAGGTAGTTAGTGGGGGTCTAGAATCTGGAGGGGCTTGTAGACATAATTAACTACTATGAGATCAACCACAGAGTAAAAATGTGTATCTGTCTGTCCAACCCCTGGGGCTAGAATACACGGGAGTGCCAGAGACACCTCGGGTGTGGTTCACTCTCACTACCCAAGGTGAACTCGTTACACTCCAGAATACAGAGTGGGGGCCCTTCCGGGATTATTCCAAGATCTTTGTGTGTTGTAGACCTCTCACATAGGGATAGGGACTTAGTCTATATCCTCTACTTCAGTCTACATAAGATTCTACTACTTCTACCTATCTCCTAACTGTCTGACGGACATTTGTGTTGTGGTGTTTAGTAAATACTATTGATTATTGATTCATTGTATTGTTTCACCCACACATACTTGAGTACCCACCTCTCATAGTCAACATGTCTACCCAAGAGATAGACTTAGACAAAGTTCAGGAAACTGGGCGTAAGTCAGGTCTAGAGGGAGATGCTTTGAAATCCTATGTGCAAGAGGTGGAAAGAAATTTTCGCCAAGAGGAAAGAGAGAGGAGGAGAGCAGAACGAGAACTGGAAGCCAGTAAAGTGGCTCTTGAGGAAAAGAGGATAACGGCTGATAGTGAAATGAAACGGCTGGAGTTGGAAGCCGAGAGAGAAAAACGTGACCATGAGTATCGAATGAAGCTACTTGAGGCACAAGTGCCTGCTACAGGTGTAACTGATGGAGCTATGGGAGGAGGTGTACCTCCTGGCTCAGAGTCAACCAGTAGACGTGACTACCAGGCTATGAAGTGGCCTTTACAACCGTTCGAACCCGAGAAAGAACAGATAGACCAGTACTTAGAGAAGTATGTAGCCATGTCTATTGCAATGGGGCTAGACAAACAGAAATGGTGTTTGAAACTCTCCCAGGGACTCAGAGGCGCCGGTTATGAAGTGTACGCACGCTTGCCACCGAGTTTACAGAATGATTACCCGGCACTGAAAGCGGCTCTCTTGAAGAGATTCGAGATCACAGCGCACTCATACCGAAGGAAGTTTCGGACTTCTAAGCGAGAGCCTGGCGAACTCTTTTCATCATACAGTGTGAGATTGAACTCATACCTTCTTAAATGGATGGCCTTGGCCGGATTTGAAGAGGGGTATGAAAGTTTGCGTGAGTTGATGGTTGTAGATCAGATGCGAATGCAAATGTCTAAACCCTTGCGAAACTTCTTAGGTGAGAATGGGGCTGAGAGATTGGATATAGTCACCAAGTTAGCCGAAAGATACGTTGAAGTCTATGGCGAGACTGGGGATACCAGTCCAACAGATCCGAGATCGAAAGATACGGATCAAGGTAAGTCAAAGAAGAAGACAAAGAAGACCAATGGTTCGGGAGAACCAAGTAAACAGGTAAATTCTTTAGAGAAGATCTCTAACGTCAACCAAGGTAAGAATAGCCCACCTAGTTCTCCAAAGAGGAAGTGGAGTGAACGATGGTGCAAATTCGGCAAGTCCAGCACTCACAACACGACTGAGTGCAAGAGTAAGCCCAAGGACTTTCACTTTGCTTGTCTTGCAGAGGTTAGGGATAGACCATGCAGGAAAGTTAAGTCGGTTGATGGGAATGGAGAACCTAGACGACCTCCAGTGGTTGAGAGAGTAGAAGTGAACGGGCAACAGATGATGTGCCTCTACGACACAGGATTGCAATTTCCTGCTGTAATTGCATCCCACCTGACAGGCCCAGAGCAACTCACCGGGGAGGTAACGGAGATACAGCCAGCCAGTAGGAGTGCTGTAGCGTTACGTTGCCCGATTGCCAATGTGGAGATTCGGAGCAAGAACGTTACTAGACGCATTCAGGCGGCAGTACTACCGGATCCTCTCTATCCCCTAATTCTTGGCCGGAAGTACGTGTTTCTGGGTGAACCAGAACACCCTAGCATCCATAAGTCTAGGCAGGTCAGAGATACAGAGGAAGAGGGTCTCGAAAAGGTAAGTCTCCGAAAAACTCACCCGGATGTGAGGAGTAATGCTCGGAGCAAGGATGCGACGGAGTGTTCTTGTTCAGAATGGTTGCCCATCAATGAAAACCCGTTAACTCAGGGTAGGTTCGAATCTGACAACCGGTCACCGTTAATTCAGACCGGATCAGAGACGCGGCAGAAGGAACGTAAGTTGGTTCCTGAGAGCTTCAGAGCTAATCTGCTGCGAACGGTACATGTCAGGTCCCCAACCGGACATCTGACTGTAGGGACAACCAGTAAGTGTCTATCCCGGTACTATTGGTGGCCGGGAATGACAGGCGACGTGCGCAGGTATATTAGGTCTTGTCCGGAGTGTCGTAAATGCACACTTGAGAAACGGACGAAGACGAAGATATCCTTAGCGGTTGGAGACCGAGTTCGAGTACTCCTCCCAATCGAGGGGAACGAATTCGAAATCGGGTGGCAGAGCCCATTCCTAGTGGATAAAGTGGGGCTCCACAAGCACTATGGAGTGGTGAACCTGGGAAAGTCTTCTACTTTCCATTCCAGTCTCCTCATGCAATATGAGGGGAAGCCCGATGATAAGTCCACCAGCCCAAGGGCGCAGAGATTCGCTGAGAGAACGGTTCGGGGTTCAGGTCAGGTAGCGGAAAGCCTGTCACACCATAGGAAGTCCTATATGTATGTGCAGGTACCTTCTTCGGTTCAGCCCGGTGCTCGGGGGAACATGACCGGCCAAAGGAACACCCGCAGTGCTAGCTACACTGAGAACCGTGGTCGGAAGAGGTGGGTTGTGTCGGAACGGACACAGACCCCTGGTTCCTCAACCCGACCGACTGCAGTCCAGCTGGGTCCTCGAAAGGGGAAGCTGGAGTTGCAGAAGTCCAGTAAACTCTGGCAGGAACGATCTTTAAATCAGATCGAGACGGGAGCTCTGGTCCGCAAGACACTGCGAGATGCCCGATCGCAGTAGCGGAGTAGGCGTTGATCACCCGTGATACTGAATAGCTTGTCACCCCACCAGAGGTGGTAAAAGTATCCTATGAAATACTGACGGGTTAGACTTCCTCACCCGCCATCCGGTCTCTAAGAAGGAAGAAAGAACGACATAGACAGCTTCTGCGTAGAAGTGGAACGACGGGGTCGATCCTCTTAAAGTGGGGGCCTATGTGACGAAACGCGTTTATCTGTCTTGGGTCGTAAAGATCCCGCACTATTTTGGCGCGTCATCTGGGGACTTTCCCAGCTAAAAATAGACTGAGGGAAGCCGATGGAGGAATTCCTATCTAGAATCTTCTCGAAACACCGGAATTTGAGTGACCCGTGAGGCTGGGTATCGCACTCAATTCTCGTGCAGAGAGATCTAGAAATTCTAGGCGGGGAATGATGGTTTCCCGAGAAAGTGTCTTTTCTCTAGAAGCACTAGCTCCTCGTGCGCATTGAGTTGGCACGAGTAGGGAAATTGGCTATACCATTCATTCACTTCAATTTTGCTCAAAGGGAGCAGACACAGGCCTGTGTGAGCCATTTTTGTGTTGCGTCTCACCTCAACCATGATTCGGCTGACTGTTACGGAAAGGAGGCTGAAGTGCCCTTAAACAGTTCTGAAAGCTGACTGGAGTCTGGTTTTCGACATTCAGGTACATATTTGTTTAAATCATTTAACTTTGTAAGTGTGTACCAAACGCCATTGTTCTAACCTCATTACCTATGCGGATGTCCTTGCATCCTAAGTAGCAAACCGATCGATAACGCGGTTGACGGCTAATCGTGAGTTTGTTTACCGTGTGTTCGCGAATCAGCTGTTGGGAAAGCAGGAATGCGATGTGGGCGATTTGGGGGTAAATTATATTTACCATATATCGCAAATCGTTGCATCTATTAGGTTGCTGTGTTAGAATTAACCATAGTTATTTGTGCCTGAAAGAAACGTAGATTTATGTCAGTCAGTTGCTGAAGCCAGGAGAATGGTTAGAAAACCAGGTAAGTTGGTAGGTGGAGATTCAGACAAAATTGTGCTTAGTTACTAAGTAAAGGAAGAACTTAGTTCTGTGCCACCAGGAATGATGTAACTATTGAGTAGTAACTTAATAGTGAATTCATTGTGTGGAACACGGATTTCTGTGGGAAGGTGAGTCTGCATTGGTGATATATATATATATATATATATATATATATATATATATATATATATATATATATATATATATATATATATATATATATATGATGTGACATTGTGTATGTATATTAGGTCATGGCATGGGATACTTCCTGGAGTAATTCCGAACGCCGAATAGGTCGACGCGTGATAATATGCGTGCCGTCGCGATATACATATGCGTTCTGAACTCTTCTGAGCTATCTTGTTCTTTCATACTGACGCTAGGGCGAGTGAATGCTAAGGTGCTGGAAGTATGTAAGGATGCAAGGAGGCTGTATGAGACAGGGGACATATAGGATATGGGGGATGTGAAAGCAAGTTATGAAAGTATAGGTTGGCAGACCAGGCTAACGATGAAGTTCGGTCCAGTCAAGGCTAAACCACTTGGGAGGGCGGAACTGGAACATCACCCTTGGAACATGTGGGGAGCATGTATTCGCAAGAAGGCTTCTTGACTCTAAGGCAGAGTCTGATAAGAAGAGTTTGCTATGGCGTGGGCAGGTGGTCCCACCAGCAAACAGGCTTGTGTACATATTGGATGTGATCATGTACTATTCCTATATCCCGAGGGATGGTATATTGATCAGTATTATGGTTCTTAATGAACATTGATGATGTTAGGAACGAGTCCAGGGACTCTTTACCTTATTGTTTAGTTCGATTAAATTAGAACTATGATAACAGCCTACTATCACTACTGACGTTAGCGACGACTGGTAGATGATTAGGGATAGGTGAGACCTACGATCAGACTCGTCATTCTGATTTCTTGCTCTGTTTGACGGGCTGTTCTGTGAGGCCAGCTGACAATACTGAACCCATGCTTTACTACTCTCCATATAGAGATAATGCTTTGGTTATATGCATAACTAAGTAGCATGACTGAGGGTTGAGTAGTCATTGGTAGGATGCATGTGGACTTATGTTTGGGCCAGTATACTCTCACCGGTCGCTCTTCCTTTTCAGGAGTTTGCCTGTTGAGGAACCAGTCAACTATAATTGTCGTTGGCAGGAAACCACTTCGTGTGACACAGCGAAGGGTTCAATTCTTTACTTATCACGCCAGACTCAACCACACCATGTACCCAGTGTGATTCACCATGCGTGAAGGTTGCATCAAGTAATACAGGTGCCCTGAAGGTGCACGTGTGGGACATGATGGTTTGTGATGTTTTTCTACATTAGAAGATACTCTATTTCAGCCAGGAACATTTCAGCATTTTGAGCAAGCATGCTCAAAGAAAGGAAACACCTGACCGTATATTATTACGGTGGTTCTGCCTAAACGTGGAAATAAATGACATTTAGACACTTGAATGGTTCTTTGGTCAGCTATAGTGGCAGGTCTTGAGAAGAACTACACCAGCTATTAACTTGTGGCAAGTGTTACCAGGTGGAAGGGACAATTGATTATAGTCCAACCTGAATTGTTTTCCGTGAAATAGATGTCTGATTCTAATAATGTACTGACCCAGTATGAAGATTATGAACTGTGTTCGAGTAGGACTCAGTGACATTTCAGTTGCCATATCTGATTCTTCAAGCAGTGTTACTGTGAGGGACCATTGAATTGGTCATTGACATATTCTTCAAGCAGTGTTACTGTAAGGGACCATTGAATTGGTCATTGACATTTTCTTCAAGTAGTGTTACTGTGAGGGACCATTGAATTGGTCATTGACATATTCTTCAAGCAGTGTTACTGTGAGGGACCATTGAATTGGTCATTGACATATTCTTCAAGCAGTGTTACTGTGAGGGACCATTGAATTGGTCATTGACATATTCTTCAAGCAGTGTTACTGTGAGGGACCATTGAATTGGTCATTGACATATTCTTCAAGCAGTGTTACTGTGAGGGACCATTGAATTGGTCATTGACATATTCTTCAAGCAGTGTTACTGTGCTATGATTGATGGACCATTAGATTGGTCAGTGACTACTTAGGTTCATCGAAGTCACGAATACTTGGAGTCAAGTCCAGGAGGATTGTCTCCCAACCAGTGTTGTTAGAGAACTGTGTATTAACAGTGACTCCGTGGGAGTGATACAGATGCAGTTGGTCCAGTTGAGTGAGGTCCAGCAGTGACTCTATTGTTGTGGATCCACGCTCTGGAGACGGAGTGGTCTCCAAGGTTCTAGTCATCTCACTGGAAGGAAGCCGGGTGAGTGGCGGACCGACTGGACGGGACATCTGCATCCAATCTACTTCTCACCGGATGATGACAAGCATATCTCTGATTATGTCTCTACTCTATGTTCTATTTATGTAAATAGATTATTCTATCAGGATGTTCATTTCAGTTCTATATTCTCAAGGGTAGAATAAACTTTATGTAAGTTGACTTGCTCTTTGTATAATGATTGAGTGTGGTCTCGGACGATGCCTAAGTGTTCATTGTTCCACAGGGGTAGGTAGTTAGTGGGGGTCTAGAATCTGGAGGGGCTTGTAGACATAATTAACTACTATGAGATCAACCACAGAGTAAAAATGTGTATCTGTCTGTCCAACCCCTGGGGCTAGAATACACGGGAGTGCCAGAGACACCTCGGGTGTGGTTCACTCTCACTAACCAAGGTGAACTCGTTACATGTACTCGTCTTTCCGTTATCAACAAAGTCAACAAGGAAGTATAATGGCCGCAGCTGCGTGCACAGAACAAGTGTACGGAGTTACACCTCGGCTAGGGTGTAGATATTATTAGATGTAACAGTTTTATTAATGTTATCCTTTAAGGCCTTAAAAAGACGTGCTAGCGAAGTTGATAGCGAACTGTATTGTTAATGTCGTGAGCACTGCCAGACACTGATTCGACGGCCGGGCTCGTGGCTTCTCGTGAGGGAAAGATTGGCCACCTACTCTTCCTTCCTCTCAGGTCTACAAAGTGAGGGAAAGTTTGGCCACTTATTCCCCCTTCCTCTCAGGTCTACAAAGTGAGGGAAAGATTGGCCACTTATCCCCCCTTCCTCTCAGATCTACACAATGAGGGAAAGTTTGGCCACTTATTCCCCCTTCCTCTCAGGTCTACAAAGTGAGGGAAAGTTTGGCCACTTATCCCCCCTTCCTCTAAGATCTACACAATGAGGGAAAGTTTGGCCACTTATCCCCCCTTCCTCTCAGATCTACACAATGTGATGGCGCTATCACATCACAGAATCATAGCAGAAAACTGCTTCATGACAATTTATTATTATTTATTGCACCTTAACGAAGTTCTTGTAGTGCCTTCCCTGTGTTTACATGTTGTGTTTTCTTGTATTTGTTTGCTGATGAAGGCTAGATGGTGCAACGTTCTTTGCTTTATGTAATTGTTCTGTCATCTTCTGCGTATTATACCTTGCGGTGTAGGACAGGAGTGACTTGAGCCGGAGGATTTAAGGCCGCGTGGCTTGTGCAATCACAGCAAACTATGCAGGTTAGGGTTTTCTGTTTTGCCCCCGTCAGAAAAAAAAAATCCACTCATTACCAAGGATCCGAACCCTGGTCTCCACAAGGAGAGCCCGGGATTCTAGCCACTGCACAAGGCTGAATTATTCCGTGCTCTTGTATATTGTTTACTGGATCCCACTGAACGTTGGGTTGGAGTCTGTCGACAATGAAATAGCTTAACCTGTGTAGGAAGCACGACCAATCTATGGCCGATCCCAGCTCATAAATGCTGTACTGAGTCATAATCGAATTACATCCTAATGTGATTTTCCATTGTGGAATGTGTAATCCCATGCCTATACTCAATATATTGCTTTTATTTTATATAAAACAGTGTGTATTTAATGGACGCATTGAATTCATTGATTGTTTTCCTTTACATTTCCAAATACAACAAATATATTCATATACATGTGTTTGTTGGCGTTCGCTAGTGTTGAATTGAAGCGTAGCTTGCACACATGTACTACTACAACACTGGACACATTTGTCCGTATGTATCTTTTCCAATTACCATTAGCCGAACCCACTCCGACTTCATGGATACCTGTAATTTACGCCCCCCCCCCTAATTTAACACTAGAATATAACAATTTCGCTCTTTGCTATTTCTTGACAAGTTTACGTTCAGTGGTTTGCCATTGATTTCTGAACGACCGGCAATTATACTAGTTTGTGAACACCAACGCAAGGCTCTTTGCATCCAAATCGCCCACAGCTGTGTTTCGAACGCCGTGTGCGGAATTGCGAACATCGTCCGAAACCCCTTCACCACAGAGGTGGGTATAGTCCACTACTAATCCCTATTTTACCGTTCGCTCACATAAGCTCCTCCCCTTCCCCCTAACGGGCGTTCTCCCCTCGGGTAGCAGGGAAAGTCACTGGACTTGTGACCTTTTTAACCTTTAGTTCATTGCCCCACCTTAACCACACATCCGGTTCATTCAATCCGCTGAAATTCATCAAAGCTGTTGATCGTTTAAGACGTTTTCATCCACAAGGATACGGATAAGTAACCTTTATATTTTCATATTGTATTTGTCATGTGCCGGTCTCTCTGGCTGTGGGGTTACAACACTTTCTCTCTGTAATCCCGTTTATCACGCAGAGTCTCGCAGCGGAGCGAGAACTGAGGTGGTTCGACCCCCGCTCGTGACTTGCGGATACTGAGCCGGCCGCTCAGAAAGCAATGGCAAACTACTGAGCGTAATCTTGCCAAGAGATCAACAGACAGCTGAAAGATGCTGCTGTTGACAGCTAAGTCCTGTAAAAGGATACGCAAAACATTTATTTATTTATTTGTCATGTACTTGTATCGATTTGTGTTTCTTTATTCTGTGCCGCAGAAGCCCACAATGTCCATTTTGATTCTCGTAATCGTGTTCTAGTAAAGCTCACAATCTACTTCTCTTTTTGTTTTTACGGATTAATTCGTCCCAAAGTTAAGGACGAGAAGTCAACGTTTCAGTCCAACTGACAGGCGAGGAGGTTGAACCCGCTACATCGGCATTTTTTTCTCGCATATCCTTTACAGGACATCGCTGTCAACATCAGCATCTTTCAGCTTAATGTTGATTTCTTGGCAAGATTACACATTGGTATTACCACACCGGATATTTAAGAACTAGCGCACTTATTCATTCGACCATGGTGATCTCCATATACACACATATGATAATGTTATATTAATGGCACGATGCAATTACCTACACATCACTTTCCTATTGGACCCATCTGTGTAAATATTGAGACTGTCTTTTGGTAAATATTTTATGTATGCAACGGCCACGTATATATCAATATGCCATGATTGAGTTCATTCTTAAGAAGAGTAACTAAACTGGCATCAATTTCTGAGAGGATGAATTCCCATAAGGAAGTAGTAGGAATAATTACTTCAAATCTAACTGAACGTTTCAGGTAGTCAGAAGTTCTCAGTTCTGCCACGCTTGTATATGTAGTGGATTTATAGATATTTGTTTTAATGTTGTCGCCTGCTATATGCGCCTCATTAAATGGTGTACATTTTAGGTGGCATTCATCGTTGGTAACTCTGCTGGCGTTGTTTAATCTGAGTTCCTTCCTTTAAGATGAAGCGGAGTAATTCCCATTGCAACGCCCAAAGCCTCTATTGACGTCGTACAGGGAATACCAGCTTTAACACACGAATCCTCATATAACGTTCCAATACAGATATTGACCACTCTGTTGGTTTCTCAGTGTGGACAGGGGAGAGATCTCTGTACCACAGTTCACACAGAGATGGTACTTTGGTGGTACGGAATTTGTGCACTGTGCTACGAGGGGAGCACGTGAGAAATTATCTGTCGGCGCAGTAAAGTTGTTTCTAACAACAAAGCACAAACACAATACATGGCTGGTAGGGGTACCCCCTATCAAAGGAGACCCTACCTTCCCTCGGGTTCACTCTCTCTTCGCTGGCCGCCGTAGCTGATTTCAAGCACAGAGCGCAAACTCTGTAACTTGGCTGAGTCTGCTCCGCTGGCTAGGTCTGCTACGCTGGGTTGGGTATCTTTACTTGATAAGGCAGACGTGATCGGGGTCATTTGAGGTCGTGTGTATAGTGGGGAAGAACAGTTAGATCAATACTGTCTGCAGACAATGGTGCTGCAGGTTGTGACCAGACGATCTGGCCGACACTCAGGACTCATAGGAAAGGCCAGACGGACACATAATCAGATTGCTACTGGTGCCATTATTATTGGGACTCTTCGCTGGCTGTTGAAGAAGAGGACGGAGCACGTAAGGGAATGTCCCGAGTGCTAAATGCCTGTTGTTGACTTAGCTCACCTCAACTCTTCCCTCTGCTAGCCTATGGAACACTCTTGGGCAAGGGGGACTACCTATTTAGCGCAAACACCCCCCCCCCCCCCCACCTCCCTAGTTCAGGGTAACTTAAAACCATGGCAGCCGATGGTGGATCGAGCTTCAGAGCAGTCCACAGATAGTTGTTGGGTGTGGTCTCGAACTGGCGACGGCAGAGAGGAGATCTCTACATGGAGGCGACAACTTCAATCACTGACCTGTATGATCACTGCCAACAAGTGAACCAATGACAGGATTAACTTCCTTACAGATGCCTAGGAAATGATAATTCATCACATCGGGACCAGAACACAGAGCTGATCCAGGATTCTGGTGATCCCGTGACATGGCGAACCGTGACCGGCCAGGCTTATTGGTACGGCAAACGATGATGATTGTCATAGTCTTGCTCGTATCTAGATAACTAAACTTGGGTTCATACAGGCAACAATAAATCTGGTTGTTATGAGATCGAAGATTTATTGTATTCTCATATACAGTATGCGTTGGCGCAGTGGGTAAACAGACCCGCGCTATATCACATCTGTCACATAGGAAACATCACACACATAAGTATCATTTAACAGTCTAGCAAACTATCTAGCCTATGTCTATATATCTATTGATATCTATAGAGTCCCTCAAAGGCAGGCCCTGTTGCCTCTCTCAAGTCCATTCGTCCTCTGCCGGTCTCCGCGTGTCCTAACTCGACACGGGCGGTAACTCTGTCCGAGTTCCTCGTGGACCCCGCATTAGGCGGGCCACATCAGTGTCCACGGAATCATGGACTTGGTGACCATCTCTATCTAGAGGGTTCTAGATTATTTGGGTCCTGCTCGACTCAATGGTTTCCCTTGGGCTGGAATTGCAGCCCTTTACTAGATATGCTGGTGAGGCGGTGACAGGATTCCCCCCTCCCCCGTGACATGATTTGTTGTTGGGAATTAGATCCGTTCTAATTCTGTCACCGACTCACCTACAGTTGGTGTTGTAGTTTGGTGGATAGTAACCTGGCAACCTACCTATTAGCACTAAAAACTCATGTATTCTACCATACAACACTTGTCTGATTTGGTGCAGAGATCCCTGTCTCTCGTGTGCTTAAATATGCTTATCAGACCGAAGTTACGTGGCATTTTAGTAGTTGTATTTACAACTTGCCCTTCTCATAGTACCCAAAATGGTACCCAGACAAATAACCCCTATATAATAGAGGGTTAACAAGACCGAAGTCTTGGCTAAATAAGTACACCTTCAAATCTTGATCTGTGTGTGTATTTCTATACACTTTTACTCCCGTATGTTATATAATGCTAAATATGTAGTTACGTTGTTCTTTTTATCCCCCTCATACTACAAGTGTCCTTGTTGGCTTGTTAGTGTGCTTTGACTAATAAGTTGATGTTTATAATAAAGTGACTGTATTTTAACTTGATAGTGTTGAGTTTTAAGGTTTGTGTACTGTGTGTGCTGAATGTGTGGCGTATTTCCAAGCGTCACGAGTTGGGATAACCTCAATCATGAAATACTGCACTGTGTGCAATACATGATCAGGCATTCCAAGTAGTGGTGCTTAGATGTATCCTAACTGCTAAACTAAGTATATTAACTCACTATTAAACACTAGGCTCAGACACTCCAATTCAACTGTGGCATACCGAGTCTCAGCCTTCTTTAATTTGCGGCTTACATAGAGAATTGGGTGTTTTATGCCATCCATTTCCTGCATCAAGCATCCTCCTATTGCGATAGCGCTCGCATCTGTGGCCAAAATAAAGGGTAAATTTATGTTGGGTAATCGTAAGACTGGTGGATTAGCAAAAATATGTTTCAATTTACACATTGCATCATCTAAGCTGGTACTTTTACAAATTTTTGATGGATGATTTTTAGTTAACATATCAGAAAAGACTGAGGTTAATTCTGCCCAATGTGGAATAAATTTCGAATAATAGTTAATCAGACCTAGTAAACTTCTAACTTGCTTCTTTGTGGTAGGTACTCCTAGCTTAAGGATCTTGGAACCAATTTTATCATCAGTCAACAATTTTCCTTCAGAAATTCTATGTCCAAGGAAGTCTATTTGTGTATAACCTATTTCAACCTTGGAAGGTTTTATATAAGTCCAAAAAGAGAGATTTGGTGGAAGACTTGTTTAAGGGTGAGTAAGTGAGAAGTCATATCAGAAGAATGGATGCATATATCATCAATATAAGCAACTACGTCATTAATTCCGTGTAATAACAATCTTGTTAGTCTTACAAATGTGGCCGGTGCGTTCTTGAGCCCAAACGGAAGATATAGCCATTCGTACAAGCCAAGAGGTGTTGCGAATGCTGTTATATGTCTACAAGAAGGGTGTAATGGAACTTGCCAATATCCTTTAGCTAAATCGGTCTTAGAAAATAAGGATGATTGAGCCATATTTAAGATAAGATCCTCACAGCTGTTCATTGGCTCTGCATCTGTTGTTGTTCTTGTATTTAATATTCGATAGTCAATGCACAAACGAATTGTCTGGTCCTTTTTCTTCACCAGAACAATCGGTGACGAATATTGAGACATCGATTTTTGAATAATGCCATTTTTCTCTAAGTCTAAAATTTCTTTATCTAAATTAGATCTGTAATGGAGAGGAATAGAATATGGTCTACATTTGACCGGTCTCAGATCTGTCAGCACAATTGAATGTGTTATTTTATCAGTGCGTCCAGGTTTGTTAGAAAAGATAGATTTATATTCGTCGAGGATAGTCAAAATGTCTTGTCGCTGTTGTTGTGTCAGAGTGTCAGAGATATGTATGTCATTTATACTTCCGTCGTCAGTCATGATTGGTACAGGGATTTCAGTGTTGTTCACGTCTGTCTGATTTACCACAGATGCCACTGTTTGTAAATTGTCTTCAATGTCATTGTCGTCGTCGTCGAGATCAATCGTTGTCAATATGTCGTCAAATTTGTCGTCGACGTCGATATCACAGATTGTCGGTAATGTCCATATGTCTTCGTCGTTTTCGTCGTCGTAAGAGTGTGTCGTTAACGATGCTTCGTTTGTCGAGGTGTCATTTCGTTGAGAAATTGTCGTTTCGTCTCCGTCGCCAGTTCGTTGAGTCAGTTCATTTGTCTCATTGTCCTGTCTAACATAATATGGTTTCAACATATTTATATGGAATATTTTCAGTTTTCCATTTAAAGAGATTTCGTAATCTACTTCTGAAATTCTTCTAATGATCTTAAAAGGTCCTTGCCAGGCGGTTGACAGTAAATCTCTTTTGTCAGGTAATAAGAGTAAAATATCCTGACCTGGATGTAGGACAATGGTTTTTGCACTTCTATTGGCGTACTGCCTGTATTTAAAACCTTTCTCCTGTAGTGATGTTCTGGCCAATATACATGAACGTATGATTTTGTCTCTGGTATCAGTGACCAAATCATAGGTGGAAATGGGAAGTTGGCTATCTACAGGTTGTGAGATGATCTCTTTATAAATGGTGAGAGGTCCTCTTGGGTTCGCTCCATACATCAATTCGAAGGGAGAGAACCCTGTACTTGATTGAGGGACTTCTCTGTATGCGAACAGCACCGTTGGGAGAAGTATGTCCCAATCGGCTGGATTTTCAGCTGTCACTTTAGATAGCATATGTTTCAGGTCCCCATTAAGCTTTTCGCAGATACCGTTTGCGGCCGGTCGATAGGGACTGGTGAAACACTGCTTGATGCCTAGTAACTTAGTTACTGATTGGGTGGCATTAGATATGAACTGGGTACCTCTATCTGAAATGATTTTCTCCGGGAAGCCAAAACGGGAGAAAATATTTAGTAATATGTCCATCACATCCTTAGAGGAGATAGATCTTAATGGCAACATTTCGGGCCACCTTGTACATAAATCCACGAGAGTAAAAATGTACCTATTCCCCTTATTCGATATGTGATTCAACGGACCTACTAGGTCAACTGCCACGATTTGGAAAGGCCTCGAGGCAGTTATCGTTGATTGGACTTCTGCTGTAGGGTTTTTTCCCTTTTTCCCCAGTCTTTGACATACATCACAAGCTCTACAGAAAGTTTTTATATGTTGGCAAAACTTTGGCCAATAAAATTGGGTGAGGACTCTAGCCCTGGTCTTTTCATATCCCATGTGACCTCCAAAAGGGGAGTCATGGGCTAATTTTAGCACTTTGTCTCGGTGTGCTTGTGGTAGTACTATTTGCTGTGTCGTGGTCTGGTTTGTTGTGTAAAATCTAGTTAAGATGTTGTTCTGTAGCCTAAATGTCCACGATGCGTTCTTTGTTAATTTTGGCTTAAGGCCTACTAACTTAAAGTATGGTGCTAGTGTAGGGTCATTTTTCTGTTCATTTCCAAAATTGATGTTAGTTGAGTTTGGCGCTACTATTTCTAATGATTCCTGTAGTTGGTCGGTGTTGGTTTTGTGGGTTGTCTGTCGTGTTATTGCGTTTGTGTGTTGTGTGTCTTGTTGCACATTTACAGGTTCGGTATTTGGTAGTTTGGTCGCATCCTCAATTCGAGGTTTTAATTCGGTCGTATCGTTTCTTGATTCGACCGCCCCTGCATTGTACACCTCGGTAAATTCTTCCTGAATTACCTCAGTGGTTGTCTCCCTTGGTATTTTGGCAGTTTGAGACAAGCAAGAATGGTGTTTCTCTTTTGTGTCGCTATTTCTGTGGTGGATGCCGTGTTTTTGCTCCCACCTTTTAATCTCTGTTTCAGAGCATGGATGTATGTTGGGTAAATTACCAAGTATAATATCCGCGACGGGATTTTCAAGGATAGCACACAATACTTGCCCCGATATGAACGGTGTTTGAATTTCGACCAAAGCAAGGGGGTATTTCTCTATTGTACCTGAAAATGTGCGACACGTCACGTGTTTGTCTGTGTAGTCTTTAGCGTCTATTAATGTTCTCCTCACCCCACAGAGAGTTGCGCCGGAATCACGAATTAACGTGCCCTTTTTGTTGTTAACAAACCCTGTATAAAAAACTAGCTTGCCTGTAGATGATAAGGCAGCGTTAGCTATTTCATTTGCAATTGGGATAATGTGACCACAATGTAGTGTTGTGTCCAGTTGGAACTTTGTACAGGTGTTGCACTTACTGTCTGTTATGGTGTTGATGACGTGTACAGCATTCCCAAGCTCGCTTTCATTGTCGTGTTGATTTTCACATTCATTTAGTGACTCAAGCTCTTCGTCAGTCGACGTTTCTACTAATGCCGCATTGGCCTGTTTCAATAACTTTCGGCCTTGACAATCTTTATTATAGTGACCCCAGCTATTGCAGAAATAACATTTAATTGCTCTGTGGTAAGCCATGCGTTTAGCTGTTTGCTTCTCTACCATCTTTTTGAGGTGTTCAGGGTAGGCGGGTGATTTGTCACACATACCGTAACTGTCGTGATGAGCATTGCAATATTGGCACCTTACTACTTTACCGACATTGGATCGTGGTTTAAATCTGCTCTGTGATTGTTTGGAGTATTTGGTGTTCACTACTGCAGCTGCTGTATCATTGTGACTTATATTATGTTGAAAAATATCCCTGTTTGCTGTAAAAAATGCATTTCCTTTCGCCTCGATTTCCTGAATGCTCTTACAATCCATTTGTTTTAAGAACTTGGCAAAAGGTGTGGGGATGGTGCTAACTATTTTATCTATTATAATTAGTTCCTTAAGTTTATCATGGCTATTGTTGGTTTTAGCCGAGTTAATCCATTTTGTGCATATGTCTTGGACTGTACTGACATAATCTATGAAGGTTTGGTTTGGTTGTGGAGATAATTTGGCAAATTGTTGTTCTTAACCTGCAGTGTCTAAAGAAAAATGTTGGAGAATGCGTTGTTTTAGGTACTCATAGTCTTTTCGCATTTCCTGTGGTATTGTTTCTATTACTTTCAGTGGTTCAAGAGCCAAATTCCTCATTAGAATAAATGCCCAATCTGATTTACTGATTTTATGATGAGACATGAGACATTCAAAATTTTCTAAATAAGCGGAGATGGAATCTCCAGAACAGAAAGCCTTCACGAGACCTTTATATTTATTATATTTTTGTTCTTCCTCTTTGCTTCTTAGCTTGTTTATAGATATTTCTGCGTTAGACTCAAGCTCCATCTGTTTTAATTTTATTTGTGTTTCGGCATTCAATTGGGCCTGTTTGGCCGCCGCCTCGAGCTCCAGCTGTTTTTCCTGAGCCTGCATCTGCATTTTCTTTTCTTCTGCTTGCATCTGCATTTTCTTTTCCTCTGCTTGCATCTGCATCTGCAGTTTCTTTTCTTCGGCCTCCATCTGCGATTTCTTTTCCTCTGCTTGCATCTGCATCTGCATTTTCTTTTCCTCTGCTTGCATCTGCATCTGCAGTTTCTTTTCTTCGGCCTCCATCTGTGATTTCTTTTCCTCTCGTTCTATCGCTCTTTCTTCCCGGGCAATGTTTTCTGCGTGCGTTTTCTGTGCCCATTCTGACAATTTCTCTTCTTTATACCCTAGCTTTATTCCTTGCTCAATGCATTTATCTAAGGTAGACATTTTGTGTTTCACTTGTTTGTAATATTCCTAAAATTAAATCCCTTAGAAAAAATGTAGTGTAGTCGAAAATTTGGTTAACTCCCTTACTTATTAATGTGTAAATCAAAATGCAAGGTTATGTTGGTGAAAAGTTCATGAATATGCAACCAAATCAATATGAAACAACATAATACATTGATGAAACATGAGAAGTACAGCTTAGAAGTACAATGAGTATGAGGTGAAACTTAGCTCTGAATTTTTTTGAAGCTCCTCGATGTTATCTTGCACTCTCGTTACTGTGGTAAAGGTTTCATCGGTTGGACGCGGCACTTGTTGCGGAACAATCTGCTCGTGGAGCGAGAACACATTAGTTACTGTCACACAAAAAAAAATGTCAAAATAATAACATGTCAAAAAAAAAAATTGTTTACAGAATCAAAATAAAGAGGCGCTGTGGAGGCAATGGTGAGACATTGCCGAGGGACTCAGATTACTTCTATTTTATCGCTAGATAGCTACTAGTTTTATGTAACTTTGTAATGTTAACAATTTCTTTGATTTAAACAAATCAATGTGTTACCAAAAATCAATGTTTTATCAAAAATCAGTGTGATATGATTAAATAATTAATTTTACATGGCATTTAATAGGTTTTTAAGAAAACATTCTATGCCAAAACCGGAAAACTAGCCCCCAAAAAGCCTGTCATAGTCTTGCTCGTATCTAGATAACTAAACTTGGGTTCATACAGGCAACAATAAATCTGGTTGTTATGAGATCGAAGATTTATTGTATTCTCATATACAGTATGCGTTGGCGCAGTGGGTAAACAGACCCGCGCTATATCACATCTGTCACATAGGAAACATCACACACATAAGTATCATTTAACAGTCTAGCAAACTATCTAGCCTATGTCTATATATCTATTGATATCTATAGAGTCCCTCAAAGGCAGGCCCTGTTGCCTCTCTCAAGTCCATTCGTCCTCTGCCGGTCTCCGCGTGTCCTAACTCGACACGGGCGGTAACTCTGTCCGAGTTCCTCGTGGACCCCGCATTAGGCGGGCCACATCAGTGTCCACGGAATCATGGACTTGGTGACCATCTCTATCTAGAGGGTTCTAGATTATTTGGGTCCTGCTCGACTCAATGGTTTCCCTTGGGCTGGAATTGCAGCCCTTTACTAGATATGCTGGTGAGGCGGTGACAATGATGTTTTCAGCTCCCATCTTGCACTAACTGTAAAACTTCAGTCGATGTAATACTTCCTTTCATACAGCAAAGACAACATTAACTTTAAGACATTTGGGTCGATGGACACATGAAGTTTGGGACAAGGGACTTTTTAAGAGTCCTTGGCAAACAGGGAGTTGATTAACATAATTAAAAAACGGTCTTCCATACAGCAGTAACGCTATAATATGGATGTTATGTTAGTTAGTTGTCTGTTGGGATATAATCATTGCACTCCTGACAAGTCCATATGTGCTCAGATTCTCACATCCTCAAACTCTTAACATATCCATCAGCGTCCGGCGGCTAATAGTTCCAGTTCCGTGTTGGTTGACGAGGCCCCTCGTTCTCCCGATGTGTCTCTCGTATCTGCCAGTGCCACTTCTTACTTCCAAGTCTCTCATTCTGGAGAACGAAATGGATTCACTGGGATCAAAATACTCCGCTTTCGACATATCTCTAATGGCGTTAATAACACTGGCACGATCCATGGGCTGGCCATCTGAAGGGGACGTAGAGCCAGCAAGTTTATCAGCTCGTTCATTTCCCTAAACTCCTGCGTGTCCCGGAACGAAGATGAAGGTGACTCTACGGACAACAGTCCTCAACAGCTATTCAATCCACTGTCTACGTACAGAACCCGCCTCGACCTTGCGGATCATGCTCATTGAACCACTTAGTATACAAACCTTGGTATAACTCTGTGATTCCAGTCATACAAAAGCCACGTATTTTATACTTCCTTTAACACGCAGCAGATACCAGACAGCAGGAACATCAAGTCAAAAATGGTGACGCGAGACAAGAGCACTATGCAGGGGCCAAGGACGATTAGTCAACCAGTACAGAACTGATATTGTTGGTCGATCCACGACGAGGTAGATACTGAGGAGAGGTTCTGAGCACTTGTAGACTGAGTGGTTTCATGTGTAGTGGAGATAGTCTAACTAACTAACTAACTAACTAACTAACTAACTAACTAACTAACTAACTGACTGACTGACTGACTGACTGACTGACTGACTGACTGACTAACTAACTAACTAAACTAACTAACTAACTAACTAACTAAACTAACTAACTAACTAACTAACTAACTAACTAAACTAAACTAACTAACTAACTAACTAACTAACTAACTAACTAACTAAACTAACTACCTAACTAACTAAACTAACTAACTAACTAACTAACTGACTGACTGACTGACTAACTAACTAACTGATTGACTGACTGTCTAACTAACTAAATAGCTAACTAACTAACAAACTAACTAACTAACTAACTAAATAACTAACTAACTAACTAACTAACTGACTAAGTGACTAACTGACTACTAACTAACTAACTAGCTAACACCAGCAGGAAGCAGCGGTAGCGCAGTGGTAGCACGCTTGTCTATCGCCCCTGTTGTCATTCGTTCGATTCCCCAAAGAAACGAGGGTTGTAAAAGATATTTGACCTAGATCTACCCAGACTAAAAGGGCGCGCGGCGTGATACTAACTACATCGGCCGTCAAGTGCATGTAGGTCAACAAAATACCATCACACAATAGGTCGCAAGGCGGGGAACAGGGTTCTTTACTCTACTTATAACCCGTTGCTCAACAAGTATACTGATAAATATCGCACCGCTGAAACAAGTGTAGAAATTGAAATATCTTGGAAGTATGATGACAGAAGATGCAAGAATAGACAGAAAAATCGAAATCTGGTGTCAAAGAGCAAGTGCTCTTATATAGTTAGTTAGTTAGTTAGTTAGTTAGTTGGTTGGTTGGTTGGATGATTGGTTGGTTGGTTGGTTGGTTGGATTGTTGGTTGGTTGGTTGGTTGGTTGGTTGGTTAGTTAGTCGTGGTTCCAATTTCATGGCAACAGGTCGTCCCCATCATGCCCCGTTCCTGTGACAGTGCATATCACACAAAATGCTCCTCACTGCCCTATGTGAAAAGTGGAACAGACAGGAGTCTCGGCAAGCCAACAGTGCGCACAGATACACTGTGTATAAATAATGTCGCCGCCAGAATGCAAACACAAATGCCCTCCACGAAAAATACAGTTCATCATCGTCGGAATCGGCAGTCACCAGAAAGACTTCATTGATCCTGGTTTTGATCCAAATGGCTCGGCCTCTTTCAGCAGGTCGACTCGCCGAAAGCACAGCACAAAGTACGAACTCCTTAGCTCCAGCGACGACTCCCAAGAGTCTCCTGAAAAATGCACACATGAACCGAAAAGGCAAAACAGTCAATTCAGCAACAGCCGGCCGCCATCGTTCCGAACATGCAGTTCACGCTGCACACAGCCGCGGACAGATGTAAAAGCATTTCACACGAAATCCACAGCTCACAGTGTCGCGCCACGCACTCACACAGTAGCAGGTCGACGGAACTAGGCACTGCTAGTTCAACATGAGGAAAATGCGAATGCAAACCGTAGCCAAGAAGCATAAACACTCCAGAGGCCTTAACGATTCAAATGCCTACACGCCATATTGGGGACCGGAAGCTTCAAGTGCTCTTATATGTAAACTATCAACCTAACTGAAATATTCAAATATACTCGTGTTCGCAAAGGGACAGATAATAAATAACATATTCACACCAACCAATATCAAACTTGGACATTATCCACGTCATACTTACGCTAAATCAACACCTGTGAGATGAGATGCTTGAGGAGAGCTGCCAACTTAACTATCCGAGGCCGAGTAAGAAAGGATGTTATCAGACAGATAGTGGAGACAGTGGGATCAACATCTTGTGCCACTTATATTCAAAGAGTGAAGATCAAATGATTGGGCCATCTCGTTAGAATGCAATACCATCAACTACCAGCACTGGCCCTAAATTAAAGAAGATCTGCGACGAGAGCCTACGGCTCCAGGTACCTCGGCTGCCCCTTCCACCAAGACAGCAAAGAAGATATGAACATTGCCATTAAATCCAACCTACCATATAAAGAGGCTAGGAGGCCGTAAGAGGCGACCAATCGATTTACAAAAAGTGACAAAACGCAACTAGAATGCCAATTGAAGGACTTGAGATCAAAGTTCAACAGCATGGAGGAAGAAAGCGACAATACGCAAGAAACACAGATGCCAGCCGTTCAGCGCATCCTGGACGAATTGAAGCAAATTCAGCAGAAAATTTAGTGGGATGTCTCTCGATTGGCTGCTATAAAGGCTGAGACAGAATAAACTCTATCACAAATACAAGAAGAGAGAGAAAAGACAGAAGAAACTCTTAAACAGATTCAGAAAGAAAGAGAACAAATAGAACTTCTCAAGTCTAAGAATAAAACATTTCAACCAGAAAGCATAAAGTCGTTCGTTCGTTCGACAGAAGAAGAAGCATCAGAAGAAGAAGTAGAAGAGGAGTAAGAATACGACGGCTACCCAGACCAAGACCAAGTGTGTAGGGAGGTCATGAATCGGCATTTCTCTCCACCAAGATCGAACCATCGAGCCGCCCAAGACATAAGATACCAAAAGAAGACCCAGAAGACACAAAAACAGACCACCAAGATCAAGACATAGCTGGAGGAAGGATGACAACTGGTAATCATCCCTGGAGGAAACAACACCATATGACAAGCGGGTACACAATTACTCCAGGCCTTAACAGATGTACGACTCTGTCCAGACATTTAAAACCATAAGGATGAAACAATTACAGAAACTAAAATATCGTCAATGAAGCAATTTCATGTACGAAAGAAGAAGAACAAGATACAACATAAGAGCCCCAACTACAATGAGTTCGATACAGTTGATGGTTGAACGGGGCCATTCGTCTTAAGAGCAAGCAAGCAAGCAAGCAAGCAAGCAAGCAGAGAGCAAGAGGACGCCCGAGAAGAAAATGAATTGACGACATCAAAGACAATGTACAATCACACGGAATGACACGATCCCGTGCCGCCCATGGTGCGCTGGAGCCCCAACTATTCCTCCCCACGTCGCTTGTCGGCACAACGGAAGTTGATGATGACAATATTGTCTCAATATGCAGGAAGTGAATCATGATATCCGACATCGCTCAATGTAATACATTATTGTCATTTTTCTGTTTTGTTCTGTGTCCAACCGACCGCATACCCACAATTTAATGTATGGTATCAAAGTTCAGTCGTGACAATCTCTTTCATTTGACATCCGTGTTTGCACCCAAAGCGGACAGACATGACTCTCAGAATCAAGATACTGTTGGGAAAAGCTGTTATTAAATTACAGGCTAAGTGGATACAGTAGACACGCCATTGAAGCCGGCATACGCATCGCGAGACAGCATCCGGTTGTCCCCGGTAAAACTAGGAGGGCAACATATAAACTCATACAACGCAGTGGTTCCCAACTTCCAGTTTGATGATCCTGTCACTGTCAATCTCACGGAGTTACATCCTATTATATCATATACAAAGATGCTTTCACTGTTAATTTATCATATAAGAAGATGCTTTCACTGCTAATGTGTGTGTGCGTGTATGTGTGCGTGCGTGCGTGCGTGCGTGTGTGTGTGTGTGTGTGTGTTTGTGTGTAAGGCGATCCTTTCATTGGTTATAACACAGAGTTACATCCCATATTATTATATACAATGATCCCTTCGCTGTTAGTCTCACAGAGTTACATCCCATACTATCATATAAGATGGAGAGAGAAAAAAATAGCAAAACAAAATTTAAGGACAAGAAAAACACTTGTTTGTTTGTTGTTTTAATATTTTGTTTTTCTTGTTCGTTGATAAAGACTTTGCTACAAACGTTCGTCTGTTTTTATATATGGTTTTCCTTTCGTTGAGTTTCCTTATCATATTTTGTGTTTTATTTGGAGTGTAGTATTCGCTCAACAGCATTAAACTACTGTTTTGGATACCTTTCCAAGCCACTTTTGTCAATGTTTGTTTGCTGAACGCGCAATTACACGTATTCTTTTCAGTCAACGCATAATTTAAAGGTACGAATTCCAATCTGCTGTTTTCATCACCGCCAGTTTTTGAATTTAACTAGCGTGTCCGGCGTCTGTGTGAAGAGGCAGAGAACAAGATGATTTGCAATCCGCCATACCACATTCGAAATCAGCTGCAGGCGATTTGGAAGTCTTATGTTGAATTGTAACTGATTCAGAACAATATATCGCCACATGTGACCTACCATTTGAACAGAAGGACGATATAATATACAAGGATCATAGTGTTATTTGTTTTATTTTGCATATCTTTCTCAAATGATATGCTCATTGAACGGACATGTAAATGATACTACTAATTCAATTGATTGTGTACCAAGTCTGGCCAAAACTATTTTTTGTTTGGCACTGAATCAGTTAACATGTTAGATGAAGGATGACTTGCGCGATGACTTGGATTAAAGTGAGGAAGAGTTGCGCAATTCGTCGACCTCACTCTCTCGCCTGAGTCCATCTGAGTCCAGTGGCAAGACAAGTCGAGACGACTGGAGAGGAATACAGGTGCAGTCGATGACCAGGGCGCTCTACGAGCCTTGTCATGCTCATTACGTTTCACAACGCTTTGCAGGTAAACGCCGTCTTGCCCGTTGAATCAGGAATGATTTCTTCCGCTCAGTCTGCCGAATCCTGTCTTCACATGCTGGGTAGGCAAACCCTAGTTTGCCGCTTGGTTTGACACCAAATTGGCTACCCATGCCTGGTTTAGCCAGCCTCTCACAGCTGTTGTCCGGGGGTGGCCGCTGTCGCATGCTGACAGCTACTAGGAGCCACAGGCACGAGCTGGGTGTCAGGCTTGGACCAGTGGGGGATGGGTCCTGAAAAGGACATGAGAGTCATCCTTACCAAAGGTGCTACCAATGCCTGACACCCCGTACCCCCAATCAGTTAATAATATGAGCGTCGGTTGTTCAGAAAGCAATGGCAAACTACTGAATGTAAACTTACCTAGTAAATCACAAACACCCACCCCCACCAAAAGTGCTAGAGTTGTTTGCGACGTCACATAAGATGCAACGAACGTAAACTAGTATGTATGTATTCTGATTTCTACCGCTTTCCTTTCGTCTTATATGGTTACGAATCAAAAACTGTATTTCTCCGTCATCTCTTCTAAATGTGATCTCATCCCAAACTCTTCACACAACATCTACAGAGTTTCTAGAGCCGATTGTAGAGGCAAGACTTCGAGTGGTATCCCTCCAGCCAAGTCTGGCTAATCTAGCTGGCCTCAACCTAAAGTCTTCCATGCTGATCCAGACAACCGTTCCGCAACAATGATTCTCGTTGAAAATGTGTAACCACTGTTCTGTTTTGGCTGTATTTTTACTGTATTTGCTGTGTGTGCAAATTTACGGGTCAGTCGCTTTGTTGGAATCAAACATGCAGATTACATGAAATAAGTGTCCAGTCCTCAACAAGGGTACAGATGTGTAACTTGTGTGTGTGTGTGTGTGTACACACACACACACACACACACACACACACACACACACACACACACACACACACACACACACACACATGGACAGCCTGGTAGACGCCTAGCCGACCGCTTTAGGGTACACCTCAAAACTCTGACAAACCTGTCCCCAACAGTTTTAATTCTTATGACCACGATGAAGTCGACTATGTATGGACCACACCATTGAAGCTTCATTAGGCGTACAATTGAAAGCCAGTTAATCAACTCTCTGGGATGCATCCATCCAGCTGGAATCAATACTGTTGTAGATGCGACTGTATAACTCTGCTGACTTCCCTCTATATATTCATATCTGATGGCACACCTTTGGCCACACATTTCTTATTTGGCACCTTTGCAGCTGAATTGGACTCGACCTTTGTAGAAAAAGAGCACCCTTCAAAACCGAACTGAACCGAACTTTCGTGCCGTCTTGACAACAAACGAGTTGTGTTTTAATACTGTTTTATAATTTTATGTTTCTTTTTTAGATCTGTTGGTGTTACTCCGTCCCTGATGAAGATTTTTATAATCGAGACGTCGTTTATTGTGTTCTAGAATACTTATTTTTATTTTATTATTTTATTATTATATATGTTTTATTGTCTCTTGTTTTGGACACTTACTAAACAAGCTGAACAGCGCATAAATGCTTTTGAATATAAATCTTATAGACGAGTTCTAAGAATATCTTGGGTAAGGAAAAACAAATTCATCAATACTTCAAGAGCTGAATATTGAAGAAGGTTGGCTATTAAAGACGATAAAACAATGAAAATTGAAATATTTTGGTCACTTGAAGCGTCACGAAAGTTTGGGGAGAACAATAATGAAGGGGTATATGCCTGGGAAGAGAGGAAGAGGAAGGCCAAAGAGAAGATGGGTGCAGGATGTGGTGGATGATCTCCAGATAGGTGTATCGGACGCGGGACATCTTGCTTATGATCGAGAGGTTTTCCGGAAAGTTGTTATGGGAGCGAGGTTCTGCAAAGGACATGCTACTGAATGAATGAATGAATGAATGAATGAATGAATGAATGAATGAATGTTTTGGGAGATTTTGACCCTGTGATGTATGCTCACCTTTATGGAGTCCGTTGTAGGATATGTACACTGTGTCTGTTTATTACGTCTCATCTTTTGGCAGGAGTTAATATAACCAACTGTTTGTATTTCCCTTTGTCTGTATATCTCGTTAGGTGTATATTACAGAAAACGTCAACATATAGTGAAGTAGCGTAATGAATCCTTTCAACTTAAATACACAAAAATACATTCTAATTTCTTTTGTTGCTTGCAAGGAAGTTTTGCAAAGACTACCACGTGTATTTGTTTACATAATTGTGACTTACACGTACAAATGTACGACGCACATTGAGAAACGATGTGCTAATATCTACGCTAGCCCATCAAGGGGTACATTTGTGGGAAGTTGAGAATAGTTGACGTCAAGTACTTAGTTACATTTAATGAATATCCGAGGTTAACAAAGTTGCTGAAAGACTAAAGTAAAGTGAAGTAAACTGAAAATGTGTTTAACCAGTTACGTGTGGAAATATATCCTTTCTTTCAGATTGACAAGGGATTGATACAGACGACTCAATTATTTCTCTCAATAAGTAACGGTAAGCAACTTCTCTCGTAGCTTTAAAGGAATGCTCACTTTTGTTACCGGGGTTAAGTCAGTTATACTCTGTATTTGTGGTAAACAAAATGAGTCACCGAAACAATGGCTGTGGCTAGAGACGCTCCTCTGCCAGCTTTGTGGTAGTGGCTACAGATGCTTCTCTGTAGGCCTTGTGGTAGTAGCTAGAGACGCTCCTCTATCGGCCTGGTGGTAGTAGCTAGAGATGCTTCTCTGTAGACCTGGTTGTAGTGGCTACAGATGCTTCTCTGTAGGCCTGGTGGTTGTAGCTACAGATACATCTCTGTAGGCCTGGTGGTAGTGGCTACAGATGCTCCTCTGCCAGCTTTGTGGTAGTGGCTACAGATGCTTCTCTGTAGGCCTGGTGGTAGTGGCTACAGATGCTTCTCTGCCGGCCTGGTGGTAGTGGCTACAGATGCTTTTCTGCCGGCCTGGTGGTAGTGGCTACAGATGCTTCTCTGTAGACCTGGTTGTAGTGGCTACAGATGCTTCTCTGTAGGCCTGGTGGTTGTAGCTACAGATACATCTCTGTAGGCCTGGTGGTAGTGGCTACAGATGCTTCTCTGCCGGCCTGGTGGTAGTGGCTACAGATGCTTCTCTGCCGGCCTGGTGGTAGTGGCTACAGACGCTTTTCTGCCGGCCTGGTGGTAATAGCTACAGATGCTTCTCTGTAGGCCTGGTGGTAGTGGCTACAGATGCTTCTCTGCCGGCCTGGTGGTAGTGGCTACAGATGCTTCTCTGCCGGCCTGGTGGTAGTGGCTACAGTTGCTTCTCTGCCGGCCTGGTGGTAGTGGCTACAGATGCTTCTCTGCCGGCCTGGTGGTAGTGGATACAGATGCTTCTCTGTCGGCCTGGTGGTAGTGGCTACAGATGCTTCTCTGCCGGCCTGGTGGTAGTAGCTACAGATGCTTCTCTGTAGGCCTGGTGGTAGTGGCTACAGATGCTTCTCTGTAGGCCTGGTGGTAGTGGCTACAGATGCTTCTCTGCCGGCCTGGTTGTAGTGGCTACAGATGCTTCTCTGTAGGCCTGGTGGTAGTGGCTACAGATGCTTCTCTGCCGGCCTGGTGGTAGTGGCTACAGATGCTTCTCAGTAGGCCTGGTGGTAGTGGCTACAGATGCTTCTCTGTAGGCCTGGTGGTAGTGGCTACAGATGCTTCTCTGTAGGCCTGGTGGTAGTGGCTACAGATGCTTCTCTGTAGGCCTGGTGGTAGTGGCTACAGATGCTTCTCTGTAGGCCTGGTGGTAGTGGCTACCGATGCTTCTCTGCCGGCCTGGTGGTAGTGGCTACAGATGCTTCTCTGCCGGCCTGGTGGTAGTGGCTACAGATGCTTCTCTGCCGGCCTGGTGGTAGTGGCTACAGATGCTTCTCTGTAGGCCTGGTGGTAGTGGCTACAGATGCTTCTCTGCCGGCCTGGTGGTAGTGGCTACAGATGCTTCTCTGCCGGCCTGGTGGTAGTGGCTACAGATGCTTCTCTGTAGGCCTGGTGGTAGTGGCTACAGATGCTTCTCTGTAGGCCTGGTGGTAGTGGCTACAGATGCTTCTCTGTAGGCCTGGTGGTAGTGGCTACAGATGCTTCTCTGTAGGCCTGGTGGTAGTGGCTACAGATGCTTCTCTGTAGGCCTGTTGGTAGTGGCTACAGATGCTTCTCTGTAGGCCTGGTGGTAGTGGCTACAGATGCTTCTCTGTAGGCCTGGTGGTAGTGGCTACAGATGCTTCTCTGCCGGCCTGGTGGTAGTGGCTACAGATGCTTCTCTGTAGGCCTGGTGGTAGTGGCTACAGATGCTTCTCTGTAGGCCTGGTGGTAGTAGCTACAGATGCTTCTCTGTAGGCCTGGTGGTAGTGGCTACAGATGCTTCTCTATAGGCCTGGTTGTAGTGGCTACAGATGCTTCTCTGTAGGCGGGGTGGTAGTGGCTACAGATGCTTCTCTGCCGGCCTGGTTGTAGTGGCTACAGATGCTTCTCTGTAGGCCTGGTGGTAGTGGCTACAGATGCTTCTCTGCCGGCCTGGTGGTAATAGCTACAGATGCTTCTCTGTAGGCCTGGTGGTAGTAGCTATTGACGCTCCTCTACCGGCCTGGTGGTGGAAGCTAGTGACGCTCCTCTACCGGCCTGGTGGTGGTAGCTATTGACGCTCCTCTACCGGGTGGTGGTCATGGGTCCAATAGCTTTGGCGTCGATTCAAGAAATTAAAGAAAACAAATTGACCTAGGTCTTGGTACGTGAAGGCGTTATACTGACCACACGATTCTCCAGCTGCCCACTAGAATATCCAATTACGTTTCTAGCGCTATATACCTTAACAGATTCAGTGCCATACAAAAAGTGGATTTGGACCAAACAAAAATGGATGGCGGAAAATGGGAGATAGGGTTGTGCAAAAGTTGTGACTTAAAAGTTGTTATTATGCTAGCGGACATGGTGTATTACACAGTCCTACCCCATTTTTTATGGTGCCAAACATTTTACACGTGATTGTGCATAAATGAGGCCCTCTAAATACAGATATCACATTTATTTCTCTGTAGCAGCTCTAGTTTTTGAGATACATCATTTGTGTATTAAATTAATATTATTACAGTATTTTATGTATAAGAATGCTATCTAGTCCCTTACAAAGTGAAACTGCTTGTTTACTTACAGTTTAAGTTTTCCAAGAATCTTCCAATAATTACCTTTTGTTTCTAGATTTTAACTCATTGCATGCATGTTAGTATGCTAGTTGTTTTCTGACACTTCTAACACAGAATGACATCATGTTCAAGAAGAGCATGTTTTCTGTCACCGAATTTATATTGTTGTATTTGTGGAGAGTACACTTTGAAAGAAGACAAACTGTGCTAGTAAAACTAGGTGACCAGGACAAGTCTTGGATTCCTCATATTGTTTGCAAATTATGTGTTGAACGTCTGCGACAGTGGACTTATGGAAAAAGAAAATGTTTAAAACTGTGAATTCCAATGGTTTGGAGAGAGCCCACGAACCACTATGATGACTGTTATTTCTGTGTTGTCAATACTAATGGAATTAATTGAAAACAAAATCACAAATAATGGAAATATCCAGATTTAGATTCTGCTAGACGACCTGCTCCACATGAGATGACATACCAATTCCAACTTACAGTCAGATTTCAGATTCTCTGTTAGAAGACCAGACAGTGGCAAGTGGAAGGTTTAGTGACAGTGATAGTGATTTCGAAGATGATTTTCCAACTGCTCAACGCTTCGACCAGAGTGAACTGAAAGAGCTATTCCGAGATGTATATCTCTCCAAGGAATCTTCAGAACTTTTGACTTCAAGATTGAAAAAAAAAAAAATTACTAACTGCTGAAACAAAGGTTACATTCTATCGCTGCAGGAAGAGAGCAAGGTTTTCTTCCTTTCTTTTGTAAAACAACCTTGTGTTGTGTACTAATGTAGGAGGTCGTGTAAACGGAATGGATTAAGTTAAACACCAAATGAGTGGCGACTTTTCATTGACATCTAACTAGAAGATTGAAAAGTATTCGCTTACACACTGGTAACAAATATAGCTCAATTCCAATTGCTCAATCTACTAAATGAAGGAGGAGTATGCTACAATAAGCATAGTTGTGGAAAAAATGAAGTATTTAGAACATAACTGGATGGTTTGTGTACATCTTAAAATGATAAACTTCTTGCTTGACCAGCAAAGGAGGTTTACCAAATATCCATGCTTTATATCTTTGTGGGTTAACAGGGCAAAAGATATGCACTGGACAAAAACATTGGCCGCTGACGGATGAATTGAAAGCTGGAGAAAAAAATGTCAAGAAGCCTCTCGTTGATCGAAACAGATTTCTACTGCCACCATTGCATATAACGCTTGGCTTGATCAAACAATTTGTTAAGGTACTGAACAAAGATGGTACCTGTTTTAATTACTTATGCAAAATGTTTCCTGAATTGAGCATTGACAAACTTAAAGCAGGATGTTTTGATGGACCTCAAATTAGAAAGTTAATAAACCATTCACATTTTATTGATTCGATGAACAAAGCAGAGTCAACAGCCTGGTCATCATTTGTTTGAGTTGAGTGGAGTCAAGAACGGACATCGTCGCACTCGGGGCATTCCCACAAGCGCTCAGTCCTCATCTTCAACAGCCAGCGTAGAGTTCCAATAATAATGGTCCCGTTGCAATTTGATTATATGTCCGTCTTGCTTTACCTCTGAGTGACGATTGTCGATTAAATCCTCTGACCACCCCTTGCTGCCGCATGCTCTCTAGACCATGATAGTCTATCTCTTCTTCTGCATAAATCACATTCTTCCAGAGAGCCTTTACCACATCTGCCTTATCAAGCATCAAATCACCCCTTAAAGACGCGGCGCCAGCTAATCTGTCCGCCTGCTAATTTCCAACCGCACCAGAATGTCCCGGAGAAATAAAATTCAGGGAATGCTCACAACCCGTGACCTCGGCTTTTGCTATGAACCCCATGCACTTTTGTTGCCTCTTAACACAGAGCCATCGGTATAGATAACCACGTCTCTAGGACGAAAGTATTCATGAATGAATTGCTGAATGTCTACTTCCGTAGTGCCAGCTGGCTACTCCCTACACTCATGACCCAATGTGATTATAACCCTACACAAGTCTGAATGTCTATTCGAGACTACGACCCATTCCTTGCCTCTGGCAATCTTCTCAAGTGTGCACACTTCACTGACGTTATCTTCTGCCTGAGCCATCCATGGTCTTCCTCTTAGCAGCCTGTGACCATTGACTGCATCCAGGGAATCATGCAGGAGGTGTTCCTTGTCCGCAGCTACTTTGAGGTATGACTTTGTCTTGCGTCTATCTGCAATGGTCGGCACCGCCAGGATGCACATTATTGGGGTGTCCCTTGTACAGCACCCTAATGACTTCATTCTGTATGCGCTCTACTTTTATTAGCTGACAGTTTGAGACGGTGAGCATTCCTAGTCGATACTCTACCACTGAAATGATCAAGTGCTGAAAGAGTGTGAAGAGCATTTTTGTTCCATGCCTCCTGCTGCTATACTCTTCGATGCATTGAGCCCCATCTGACATTCTGTAACCACCATACACTTCAGTGCATTGAGCCCCATCTAACATTCTGTAACCACCACTTCAACATGATCCTTAAAGAACAGGCTTCTATCAAAAGTGATTCCCACGTGCTATAGTCTGCTTTCTCTATTCACATTTCTATCATTTATTGTGAGGCTTGGGAGTTCAGCCTTAACATTCTATTGTCCAGAGAGCACCACAAGACAGACGCATTTTCTGGGTGTATGACAGCATTCATCTCCGTGCACCAATCCATCATATTGTCTAGTATCACATGCAGCCCCTGAGCCATCTGCTTTCGGTCCCTCCCCACCCTGTATGCCAGAACATCATCTGCAAATGATAATATTCTTCCAGCCCCTGGTGCTTCCAGGCTTACAGTCTTGCTCGTTTATACATTGAAAGGTACAGGTGAAATTGTTGACCCCTGTTGTAGTCCGGGGGCTATAATACATGGCTGAGAGGTCCATGTACCTAGTACTCTACGATAGTTCAAGACAGCTGCAATCCGGTTCACCAATCAATGACAGACTCCCCATGAGAGCGTACATCACAATATTATATCTGACTGTTGGATGCGTCCTCGAGATCGAGTGCTGCCACCGCCGTCTCCTTTCTGTGTTGGAACCCTTCATAAACATCATAGGCAAAAGTAGCTCCATCTGACCAAGTTTCTTTCCTTGACTGGTAACTCCCCAAATTGCTTTTAGTTGTGCAAAACTTTCTAGGCAACTTTAAAACAGACAGTCATTCAGGATTAGCTGAAAACATGCTGTCGGGTGTTTGTAAGCTTTGATGCAACATGAGCATAAAATTTGCACTACCTCCATAACCATTTGCATTTCTTTCCCGATAATCTTGGTAACTTTAGTGAGGACAAAGATGAAAGATTCCAAGATATGAAAACAATGGAAGAGAGATAACAGGGACTTTGGGATTCCCACATGATAGCTGATTACTGTTGGACCCTTAAGCGTGAATATCCGGGCATATATCATTCCAGGAAGTCCTCAAAAAGAAGCTTTTTGTGTGTAGACTATTGATAACAATTGCTAGTGATAAAGTTTTAATACATTATGATGTTTTATGTGAAGGTAATAAATGCACAGTGATTACATTTAATATGTATGCAGATTAGAGTCAAAATGCCGCTGATAGCATGTAAATCTAGGCTTGTACATAACAATTGCTCTTCTAAGAAGGTCAATCTTATTTTCTCAAAAACTAGAGCTGATATAAAAAATATGATTACATTTTTGGAATCAGCAACACAAAATTACACAAGAACAGCTGTAAATTATAAGGCACTAAAATGTGCGTAAACCAGTGTTATACTTAAAATTAAATGAGGAGACAAACGGGAAAGTATTGTATTGATATTTTAACAATAGTTTGGGTTATCATCCCATGGTAGTTACGGGAAGATTGCCCAAGACGATTTATCATCCCGTGGCAGTTAATCGATTGAGACGTGTAACGAATCCTTTACTTACTTTTATTCTTTGTTGCAAATGACACGCGTGGGTTTGTGCGGGAATGCGGGAGTGAGTGCATGTGTGCGTGCTTACCGGTGTAATTTTGAAATGACACTGAAATGACACAGAAACATTGCTACAATACCGTGTGACAATAAGGATCAATGAATAAATACTGACGTTCCACCATATGGAACAAATAAAACACTGGCTCACAAACAGAATCCTATCTCGGACACTGACATACTTTGTCATCAATGGCCAGCTGCTGCTTAGATACGGCAACATGTCTAAATGGCAAGAGAGTCTAATTCATCGGTTTTATCCAGTATCGTTCGGTCTCTTTCCGCAGGGCGGCCTACCGAAGGCGTCTCACAAAGCACTAACACCGTAGCTCCAGCGACGACTACCCGGAGTCTCCGAGAGAATTGCACTCGTGAACTGGATGACATAGACCGGAATTGAACCCACAATCTTCGAAGCGCAAGGTTGGCGATGTACTCAATTCCGCCACGGGTATTCCCAGCTGCTTAGAAAGACCAGTGATACCTGGCAATCTCTTGACCGACCCACATGACGGTGGACACCTGGCCATCTCTGGATCGATCCACACGACGTTGCACCACTGTCGTGAAAGACTCCCTGGATGTGGTCATGTTTGAGACACGGAAACCATCGAAGGGTGAAGGGAATTACAAGTCGGCACTGATGTGACAAGCACCACGGTCTGTAAAGGACTGTCCATGTGATGATGCATATTTCTATGTCAGACCCGCATATTTGTATGTCAGTCACACATATTTGTATGTCTGTCCCCATATTTATATGTCAGTCATACATATTTGTATGTCAGTTAAACATATGTGTATGTCAGTTAAACATATGTGTATGTCAGTTAAACATATTTGTATGTCAAATAAACATATTTGTATGTCAGTCACACATATTTGTATGTCCGTCCCCATATTTATATGTCAGTCATACATATTTGTATGTCAGTTAAACATATTTGTATGTCAGTTAAACATATGTGTATGTCAGTTAAACATATTTGTATGTCAAATAAACATATTTGTATGTCAGTCACACATATTTGTATGTCAGTTACACATATTTGTATGTCAGTTAAACATATTTGTATGTCAGTTAAACATATTTGTATGTCAGTTAAACATATTTGTATGTCAGTTAAACATATTTGTATGTCAGTTAAACATATTTGTATGTCAGTTAAACATATTTGTATGTAAAATAAACATATTTGTATGTCAATCCCACATATTTGTATGTCAGTTAAACATATTTGTATGTCAGTCTCAGATCGTTGTGGGTTCGATTCCGGATCGAGTCCTGCGGTTCACTTGTGCATTTTTTCGGAGACTACTAGGGTTGTCGCTGGAGCTACGGAGTTCATGCTTTGTGCGACGCTTTCGGCAACCCGTGATGCTGAGCCATATGAGATAAAACCCGGTGCAATGAAGTCGACTCTTAAGCGACTTTTTCCTTTTATTTGTATGTGTATGTCAGTCAAGCATATTTGAGTAAACGATGTGAGGTATAAGCTAATACTTAGAAGCAACAGAGATGTGGTTCCTGAGACGAATGTTGCCAATTTCTTGGACTGCAAAAGTAACTAACAATGGTTGCATGAAAGTGGCTAATGAAACTGTAATATTATATACAACAATAAGGAAGAGACAAACAGCTTTCTTTGGTCTGTGATGATCAGAGAAGCATTGGAGAACATCGTGGGAACTGGAAACTCCAGTGGGGAAAGAGGCAGACTAAGAGAAATGGTACTCGATGGACCGAGAAGGTGGCATGGAGGAATATCATCAATAGAGTTGATCTAGAGTACGAAAGATCGAGATCTGTGGAGAGCCATAATCGTATACGCCAGCTGGCAAGGCACATGATGATGATGATGATGTTAGTTAGGCACGCGGATTTGTTGTGTTAAAATAGTCAATATTATTCTGCTTATTTCCTTTTAAATACCCTGTTGCGGTAACTTTAATCCAGCTTCGACAATCTGTTCACGGAATTCTTCTACCCCCACCTTTCCCCAAGTATCTAGTCGCGCGCGCGCGCACACACACACACACACACACACAACAACAACAACAACAACAACAACAAATAGAGATATAGAGAACGAACTTTATTTTCTCTCTCAGAGAGAGAGACAAAGACAGACAGGGATAGAGAGAACGAACTTTATTTTCTCTCTCAGAGGGAGACAAAGACAGACAGAGAGAGAGAGAGAGAGAGAGAGAGAGAGAGAGAGAGAGAGAGAGAGAGAGAGATAGAGAGAGAGAGAGAGAGAGAGAGAGAGACAGACAGACAGACAGACAGGCAGGCAGGCAGGCAGACAGACAGACAGACAGACGGAGAAAAGGGTAGAAGAGAATAGATCAATTTTCTATAGTGTTATTGTGTCCTCCTTTCGCAGTCAACGCTACAAGGCCAATAACTGGTGGCTGTGCTGTGGGAAGTAACACGAAGATGACCATCTGCAGGGCTATGACGTGGAGGTGTGTCTTGCTGTCAGCCATCTTGGTGGCTATCACATATTCGATGGCAGAAACTGGTGGGCTGTTTGATAATGTCATTCATTCATCATGTGCCATGTCGATACCTGTTGGGTTGGAGTTACATCTGGTTGATAAAGTCATTCATTCATCATGTGCCATGTCGATACCTGTTGGGTTGGAGTTACATCTGGTTGATAAAGTCATTCATTCATCATGTGCCATGTCGATACGTGCGGGCGGTCATGGTTCGCCATCTCACACGATCACCAGTCTTGGACCAGCTCTATGTTCTTGTCTCGATCATGCCATGTGACCAAGTCATGCAGGTATTTGTCTCACTACTTTGCCTTTGCTCATTTCCCTTCAATCTTGCCAGTTGTTACTAAGTTGTCTAGTTTTTCTCCCCATAAAGTGACAACAAATGTTGACTATCTACGCATATTATCTGTAATCAATTTACGGGTTTTATTTGTTATTTGTAGGACTGGCGCATTGGTTTTTCTGTCTGTACATGGTATTCTTTGCATTTTCATCAGAAATAACATTTCCACTGTCATTAGATAGTTTTAGGCTTGTCTGTTTATTGTCCATGTTTCACTTCCATATAACAGTATAGGTTCTATATAACACTTCAACACTCTTTTTCTCATTGCAATTGTCACTTATTTTATTGGTCAGTAAGTTTTCCATCTGGTATAATTATACCTTTGCCATAGCGATGTTTGTTATAGTCTTTACAAGGAACATTCCATCGGATGTTATGACTGTTCCGAGATAGCTGTACTGATTCGCTTATTTAAGAATGATCCCATGTTTATTTGAATGTTACATTGTGATAATTCTGTCTTTTTCGAAAAGACCATAACGTCTGTTTTCTTACAATGTAATTCTAACCCTAGTTGCTCACTATGTACAATAACCGCATCTATTAAAGTTTGTAGATCCGGTTCATTGTCTGTTGGTAATGCACCTGTGTGTAAGTCATATCCTGAGAGCTACAGGACGTAACAGCATAAAATGAAACACAAATGTGTGTTACATTATGAGAACACACAATAAAACAAACACATAGACACATGACAATGGCCTCAGTCAAGATGACAAAATAATTGATTTAGTGGGAAATCGGTGAAGATAATATAATAAAAACGTAATTTCATATTCCCCTGTTGTAAATATTGCTCTTACATTTCACTGACTGGCAAATAGCCGTCTTGACAGATGATGGTTTGTAGAATGGAGTTATACTTCTCCTTAACACAAAGCCTGGGCTGAATTTGGAGTCCATGTGTTGTCCATGCAGCATGATCCCTCTCTCAGCATGATCCCTCTCTCGGCCTTCTAGTTTACTCCAGAGGAAAGATAACACCATAATGTCTGGGAGCAGATAAGCTGCAGGAGCTGCCGGATCAGCAAAGCAATACTCTAACTGTCCGCCTGTAGGAGCGTCCATCCTAGACTAGTTGCCAACCAAAGTTTAAGGCCTGATCTGCCACGTCATGACATTTCTTATTTTTCTTTTTATTTAAATTCCATTTCCTCGCACAGGATAAGGCTTATACCCTTCCAATTTCCCTCCTCCGCCCGAAGCGGTTGGCACAATAAAGGGTGTCGGGTATGGTGAGCGCTGCCTAATATTCGGCGCTAACAGAAAGCAGGTAGTACCGTCTACAGTCATGAGGTAGCTCAGTCATATCTAACTAAGACCTGCCTTTGTTACATTTATTGTGTTATCATTTCACATTAATTGTCTTATAGCTATGTTTGTTTTGTTCTTGAAAAGGTCATGACTAGCGAAACGTCGGACAGTTATCTTGTGTTTTATTCAATCGTATTTTATTGATATTTGTCTTAGTTAAAACAAATTATATTATTATCTTCCCCTGCATTGTATTTACATGGACTGAATTCCTAGTCTAGTATGTTTATGTGTTTGTTTGTATGGCGATTTAAAATACATGTTTGTTTCACTATATTCTGTGTATAAATAGTGTATTCACATGTTCGCGAACAGCTTTTCAAATGTATAATTTTGCATCCTGTTGTCTAAGTGTATCATATCCATACATTGCCACGGGCCAGAGAGCAAGTGGAGGCTATTTTTAAATATAAAGTCGCGTGCCCACATTGTAGACACGTGATAGTATTTACATATATGCTGTATACACAAGCATTACATTATTACCAACGATGAAGACAGTGAATATGTCATAAACTCAATATCTTGGCTTCGTAGTTAGCAACATAGGAACTGTTCAAAAAGGATCATATTGAGACTGACTCCAGCAATGTAAAAGAGTAAACAGTATTAAGAACATATGACACAAGATCAGCAAGCAAGCAAAAGGTAAACATTTGCCACAATACCTCTTACATGTGCCAATAGACAACCATCTGGCAATCACCGAGGAAGAACATCCATGCTCTTGAGCTCACTTGTTACGGAAACATTCTTAGAATTGCGTGGAATTTAACAAGAGGCATGGACCGCCCAACATTGGGGGGGGGGGGGGGGGGGTGTGTCGTTTACCGTCTAGCCGATATAACGAGATTGAGGTGGATGCAGGGAATCTCGTTCATAGAATTTTATTACTTACTATCCTATCTGTCCCGCAAATATTTTTCCTGTCTACGTCTGGTCTCAATAGAACATTATCCTGTATACCAGTGTTTCCCAACCTTATTTGTACCGTGCCCCACTTAAGCCTTTCTAAAATTCATATTGCCCCCCCCCCCCCTTTCAACATATACATTATTTTTAATATTCAAAAATTGAAATGTTCACTAAAGAAACTTGAATGATAGGTTTTAGGAAGAAATCATTAGGTAATTATTGAGCAAACACAGTAAGTAAATTTTCAAAACATATAATGGAGAACTGAAATTCAAGTACAAAATAATTTTAATGAAAGATTTTTCTATATTATTTTAATTATTAGTAATTATTTATTATTTAAATTTAGTGAGATCCTTGCTCTTGATGCTTGCTGCAAAGAGATCTTATGTCAGGTTCCAATTTAGTTAACTTCAGTCTCAAGTCTCCCCGTTTTGTTATATTCAGCCGATTTCTTCCATTTTCGAATTGCCCCCCTTAACAGTCAAATTGCCCCCCTGTGGGGCGTAGGCCCCACGTTGGGAAACACTGCTGTATACCAATGGTAGACTATTTTATCCAGCTACAAGAAACTGACATCTCCAGATGTACTGAACAAATCTAACAAAAGAATTTAATATCGCCACTTGGTCGAGAACAGCAGGGAAATGAACAGTTAGATCACAGAACGGTCTATAGGAAGGTAAATGAGACACTGAAGCTAGTCCCTGCTGGTGGTCTCATCATGGAACCAACAAGTGTACTATGGAGCCCTAAGTCAAGTATTTGTCCAGAACAGCACTGATGCCTTCACCTAGTATTTCTAGGACTCTCCCGGTTTGGTGCCCCGAGGCCTGTGGACTTGTCATCCGGTAGATAAACAGATGCGGTGAATGATGGTCTGTGTCATCTCTTCCTATTATTATTGGATGAGACTGTCTCTGCACGATCATTCTTGAGGAGAATTAGCATTAGGAATGTCTGGATTTTTTTTAGTTGACCTCGGCAGGACAATTTCTGTTGTTGAGTTGAGTTGAGTTGAGTTAAGAACCGACATCACTGCACTCAGGACTTTTCCATACGTGCTCCGTCCCCTCGTTCAACAGCCAGCAAAAAGTTACACTACTAATCGTTCCAACCGCTATCTGATTAAAAATTCTCCTGGTCTACTTTCTCAGTTTTGAGATTCTCCCAGAATCCCTGCCGACCCTCCGCAATCTCATTCTTTCCACATATGGGTTCTCAATCTGTTCCTCCGCCTTCTCCACCTGGTCCCACAAGCGCACGACCACCTCCCCCTTGTCCAAAGGCAATCTGCCACCAAGAGGTGCATTCCCTGCTAGTCTATCAGCTTGTTCATTCCCCCGCACCCCCGCCAAGGCAAAATATCCATACAATTCTCATAGTCTGTGACCTCCGAAGCGACAAGAGCCATTCCACACGAAACTTTCCTTTCTCCTCTTTAAAAAGCATACTCTTTGAATCTGTAATGAATACAATGGTTGTTGCAGTAGTCTCCTCTAGCCAACGGAATGCCGCTGTTACTGCCTTAACCTCCATTCTCATACTGGAGGTCGTAATCTTATATGCCAGACTCTCATTTTTCAAGACTCGTCCATTAGCCAATTTCTATCACCTGACATAATCAGACTATATTGGAAGATTTACAGGTGGTTCACCCGTTGAATCAAAACAAACTCTGTCCTCTTGAACTTAGGTAGAAATTTTACTAGTAGGTTACCAGTTGAAGACCATATGTTGAAATAATGACTCCAATAATTATACTGAGGTTTGTCCACTTGAAGATCCCCAGTTATAGAAGACAATCACAAACAAGGAGGGTACCTTACTGAGAACTTGACTCACTTATGAAGCGTATGGAAGTAGATATCTTGACATCTGACATGCTGGGAGAGTAAATTATACTTCAATGTATTTCGAATGTGTCCTGTCTAGAAGACGGGCAATGTGAAACTAATGGTGGCGATCTTGTGCAAAAGTTTTAAGAGCTTGTCAAAAATTTCGACTCCTTTTTGCACTGGGACAGATCACCTTTCTGGTATTTCACGGAGCGTTAGATTAGAAAATTTCCGGGGAACATCATAATCTCGAGGAATCTGTGATTTAGGTTTAGAGAAACCGTGGCTCACTAGATTTACTAGGTTGATGAATATTTCATTCATCCATATATATTTCGCTTATCATTTACAGGGCTTTGCAGTCAACACCAGCATTTTTCAGCTGCTGTTGATGTCTTGGCAAGTTTTACGTTCAGTAGTTTGCCATTGCTTTCTGAAAAACCGGCTCACATACCCTCAGTAAGTTACCAACTAGATCCGCTGCCGAATCTCGCGCAGTTTTGTTTCGTACGAGAGCATACGGGATTACGAAAAACGTCCTTAACTCCTACGCCAGGGAGACGTTCATTTATATATATATATATATATATATATATATATATATATATATATATATATATATATATATATATATATTGATGTAGAGTGTTTTCATGTAGTTGTATCATATCCCCAAATGCGATCTCCCATTTGGACAGAAAACGTAAACAATATGAAACAACACAAAGTAGTGCAGCTTTAAAGAACACAATTACGGAAGACACTATAGTGACTACAGTGAATAATTTTTACCTCTTTAATTGCAATTGTTATGATTAAACCTCTCATTATTGTCATAATATTTGTAACCTATCAATTAATTATTAACACTGTCATGTTCCTTGTGCAATCCTCTTTAATTTGATATGTAATACAATATATCTGCTACAATTTTAACCATTTTAAAAGCATTATTGTGACACACTCCTACTTCCAATTTTCTGCCATGAATTTCTGTTTTGTCAAGACCCAATTTTTGTTTGGCACAGAAAGAGTTAAAACATAAGAACGAGTTGAGAAGAATGAAACAATTAAAAAAATGAGAACAAGTTTAGTTTAGTCGATGGATCAACATCACGGCACACGGTGTAACCCATAAGTGCTCCGTTTTCCTCCTAACTCAAATCTGAGTCTGGAGTCAATGCACGAACTCTGTTGCATCGGCGAGGATCCTGAAATACTTTGGGTAGATTTTTAACTCGAAATGTTGCCCGGGGAGCGCCGTTAGGCTACTCTTTTTCGATTTCCAACTGCCAAGGGATTTTTTACGTGCGCAACAATACACACGGGCGTCCGATCTCACTACCCAGAGACCAGTAGAAATTTTATTACTGGAAGTCCAGGAGGATTTTTAAAATAAATCCCAGTCCTCACTGGGGCCTGAACCCGGGACCTCCAGCACTCGAGGCGGACACCATACCTCGAGACTACTCAGCCCCCTTTAAATTTAAAAAAAAAAAAAAAAAAAAAAAAAAAAATGAGAACAAGTAAGAGAAAGTAAGAAAAGTTGAAAAATAATGTGCAACTTATCTCAGAATGCCAGGCTGTAATACTCTTAATCTTACTCATTTGGACAGAAGGACGGTATATCGTCATACTAGGGTCTTGTGTTATTTGTTTTGTTTCGTGGCATCTTCCGCAATTTATATGCTCAATGAATGGAAATGTACAATATAACACTTGGTCAGTTGATTGTGAACCATGTTTAGTCAACACCTACTTTTTGGTTGGCACTGAATCAGTTTAAAACATTCTTTCAGCATGTGATCAAGGTTGGTTTGGACCTCGGTGTCAGTACAAATGTCACTGCGCAGCAAACGCCACCTGCCCGTCATGTAACAGATGCAACAGAGACGGCGAGTGTTCAGGCGGAACATTGTGTGAACCTGGATGGTTCGGCCCAGAATGCCAATACGGTAATTAGAGTTTAAATGTGCCACACGTCAGATCAATCAATCAATACGGTAATTAGAGTTTAGATTTGCCACACATCAGATCAATCAATCAATACGGTAATTAGAGTTTAGATTTGCCACACATCTGATCACACAATCAATACGGTAATTAGAGTTTAGATTTGCCACACATCAGATCAAACAATTAATCTTGTTTATGAACAAGCTGATACTCCAATACTCGTAATGTAAAGACAGAAGTCACAAACAAGAGGTTGGACAATCTACTGCCTGGCATATTTCGCTCCATATCATCAGGTGTATACCGCGGAGTTATAGATCATATAAAGTGAATGCAGAAATTATACTTTAGCAGAAATAGTTAAAACACACAGCCACTGATATTGTTCTACTATGAAGCATTTGTTATCCCCAAGGCACTCGCAAATTAAACAACTTAAAAAATAAAAAATATATTTATTAATTGCATATGAAATATAACTGTGCAGCCTGCACCTGACGACAGGGAGCGATATTGTTTGTGGCTG
Source organism: Cepaea hortensis (assembly GCA_963921405.1). NCBI lineage: Eukaryota > Metazoa > Mollusca > Gastropoda > Stylommatophora > Helicidae > Cepaea > Cepaea hortensis. Next base: position 10,789,782 of record OY992887.1, on the reverse strand, counting down.
CTGTGTGTACGTGCACTAAGGGAATACATTGTTTTGAATACTCACATTATTGTTTCTCAGTTATTTCTTAGGGATAAGTACAGAGGCTATACGTAATGGGGTGTTAATGTAAAACACAACACGAAATTGAATACCTTCACTTGACCATCTGCCGCTGTGGTATAGTAGATAGTAGGTTAGCCTGTCCCGGCAGTGGTTGGGTTGCGGTCAATCGCCAGCTGAGCTAGACGTTTTCGCTTTGAACTCAAGCGTGGTTCATACATACTACTTCTAGTTGCACTGGACTCAATTTTGCTTTCCATATTGCCAGTGTCCTTCGACATCAGGCGAACCCACTCCAACTTTAGATATACTTGTAATTTACTTTCCCAACTCAAGGACGAGAAGCCAACATTTTAGACAAACTGTACCATGTATGGGGTTGAACCTCTTATCTCAACATAAACTCACCGGACGTGCGTTCTTATCCTTTCGGCCAAGCTAACCTCCAGCCACGCTTATGTCTTCCCAACATTACCGCTCTGGGGTTCACCCACTTTCATTTTTTTTTAATGGATACCAGGCAATTTTCGCTTGAAACCCCAGCTATGTTCGCTATGGTACTGCCTGTACCCTAAAATGTTTATCATGTGGAAAGTAGCAGGATTACGCACTTAACCAAGTAAACAGATAAGAGAAGTGACTTCTGCGGCATGTTTCCCAAGAAAACAATTAACCAGAGTCGAGTTGAGTCAAGAACCGACATAACACCCTGAGTTTTCCCATACGCGATCCGTCCTCATCTTCAACAGCCAGCAAAAAGTCCCAATACTAATGGTACTAGGAGCAGTCTGATTATGTGTATGTCTGGCCTTTCCTCTGAGTCCCAAGTGTCGGCCAGATCTTCTGGTCACTCCCTAAAGCACAATTCTCTTCAGGCCGTGATCATCTCTATCTGTTCGTCTTCCGCACTATACACACGATCACAAAAAGACCCAGACCATGTCCGCCTGATCATGCACCAATACTCCTCGGTGCTATGCAGATCCACACATTTCCAAGTAAACAGGGGAACTGGACGAAAGAAACCCAGGATAAAACTCCTTATCATAGGATTTATTCACAAAAAACCAGAACGACTGGGATTTGATGCAGTTGGATCAGACAAATTCCCCTCCTGGGTGGAAAACAAGCAAGGACATTCGCAACTGCGAAGCCCTATCGAGAACAAGTTACCCTACTGTTCAAGCAGCTTTGTACCGGGTAGAAGGGCGGGGATTGGGGAGGGGGGGGGGCACGTTCTAAGCCTAAAACAAGGAGACACCCGATGTTCAAGTTGAGCAGCGTAGAAGCCATCAAGGACGTCAAGAAGACGAGAGGAGAGAACCTACCTGCGAGCTGCAACGAAACGCAAATACTTCCAAAGTAATCGCAAATGAAGCGACCACGAGGAAGGGCGACGACAACCCACCAAGACAAGATCAAAAACTACTGAGAAGCAGAGTGAAGAGAAAGACACCAGAGTCTGAAGAACCGACTTACAGACGATCAGAGGGTTATCAAACGCATCTAAATAGAGCTTACAGATGACCAGATACAGAAGTAGCTGCAACAAGAAAATCTTTACATTTGATTCTTAAAGGCGGGGCGGCTACTGACATACTCCAAGATTCCTACAAGACTAGCGGTGGTGACAACAGAAGAGAGCGAGATGCCGATGCAAGTGTCGATGAACAAGAAAGCTCAACAGCCTGAACGATTCATCCCCATAATCACACATTGCTCAAGGCACCAGTGGGCAGGCCACAGCGGAAAAACGTGCCGCAGCAAGACTGAGACCTACCGATACTGCGCCGAACACCATGCCTTCAACGAATGTCCGCTGGCCAAACAGGAGAAGGACTTCCGAAAGCCCAACGACAATAGAAAATGTGCCAACTGCTTTGGCAAACATGGAGCAGGATACCTGGGCTGCCCTTACCTCCAAAGATACATAGATGCCATAAAGACCGCCATAATCACGTAAAATGCATTCAAGGAAGCTCGGCAGAAGTGCGAGACAGCCACAGGAATCTCACAAGCTGGAAAAAAACCTCAGGTTCAAGGCCAGATTGACGAGCCGAAGAAGCAAATCAAGGCACTTCTGACACCGATACCAACCGACAGCTGAGAAAAACTATTGTGTGACATGAAGGAAATCCAGCGCAGCATCCAGCAAGAGATGGAGCGTATGGCACAGTTGAAGAGGGAGAAGCATTACAGACATAGATGAAATATATGGGGAGGACATAGAGGGAGGACGTGGAGGGAGGACTGCAGGAGATATCAACTGACAGGGCTGTTTGGAATGAGCTGGTTGAGGGCTTATGCCGCAATGGGGGACAACCAGTGAAAGAGGGAGATAATTACAAGTGGAGATTTTTCGGAGAGGAAATAAACTGGAACAGTTGCTGACAACCAGTTCGAAACCTATGCAGCACGAGGGTGTCGAGTGACTCAGAACTACCGAGCCGGTGACTGACAGAGCTGAGACGTTCCTCGCTCATATGTTAGTATGGCCTGGCTAGCACGCCTGCCCTTATAGCGCACATGTGTTCGAATCCTCATCGAGACAGGGATTTACAACCTTACCTGGACTGCCAGGAAAACCCAGCCTGTAATGGGGACCAAGAACATTAATGGGAAGTAAAGGCGACTGTGTGATTGCACCCAAAACACCCGCGAGTATTCAAGTATGGGGTCAGCACCATATACCCAGTACTCTACTCTACTCTACTCTACTCTACTCTACTCTACTCTACTCTACTCTACTCTACTCTAATCTAATCTACTCACCTACCTCGTATTTTACCTTTTAACAGTTAATTCTTCACGAAAGCAATCAATGTCACTTGTGTATGACGTTCGCTGTAGCGAGTAACATTTGATTTCACCTCTGACAGTGGATGTGGCCAACACCTCCGCAGTAGTAACATTGTCAGATAAAAAAACCAGATTATCAGTACTAACAGACGGCGATGACCAGTCATGTCTGTCCCCTTCTAACCGTACAGTTATAAACCTAGGATGGAATGAGTCTTTCCCGTTCACATGGCTGCGGTTACACGTCAACAAACCAGGTACACGCTTGTTAATAACCTGTTTTATCATCATCATCATCATCATCATCATCATCATCATCATCATCATCATCATCATCATCATCATCATCATCATCATCATCATCATCATCATTATCATCATCATCTTCAGGTCCTTTACAGAACATGGCTCTCATCAAGTTTCGCTGGAAAGCCTCTTGATCTCTTGCCTGTTCTCCCGCCTCATGCACCATTATACACAGACTATCAGCTAGCCCCTGTGTCCTTCTTCATGCTGGTAAATCTCTGCCTATTCTACCAGGCTTTTCATCACTGTTTTTGTGTGTCAAGCTACTGTAATATTTAATGTGGCCACTCTAGTTTAGTTTCAAAAAACGATACTACTCGTATATACCAGTATGTGCGAGTATTCTAACATGTTCAGATTTGGTAGAATCTCAGTGTTTTTCTTTATCTTGTTCCACGATATTTTAATGAATGAATCATAACAACAACAAACAAACAAAAAGCGAGACGTAGACGCAGGCAAAGCTTTACTTGAATACAACCACAAGTAATAACATGCACGTTATGGCCGCAGTTTTCATCAGCGCAGAAACAACACACACACACCGACACATCTACATGAGAAACTCTACATGGAAATATAAATATTAAAGTTACTCATCTGTATCCTTGTTGTGGACCGGACACGTGTTTCATGTTTGTTGGTATTCTAACAAGCTAAGTTGAACCAGTCCTGATTATGCAAGCGAATCATGGATAATTAGCAGACAAGTGAGGCATTATCTAGAAGCTTCCAGGGATGGTAATATTATGAACAGTTAGAAAGTGTCAAGTGTAAACATACAATGGATAAAGTGTCATTTACTAACTTCCTTTACAGACACTACATTAATGTCCAAGTGCTTCTAACAATATCACTGTATCTTGTAGGGGCAGACAACTGTGTAGATCAATAGAATCTGCGGTTCTGTCTCCTGTTAGGAATCTCACTACCCTCGGGGCAACAGATCAAGTCTAATATGAGAATGCCGTGTTTTGTGTGCACGTCTAATGTGAGCATGAATGTGAGGGTCTGGATGCGAGTGTATGAGCGAGTCAGTGCGGTTCTGGCAAAGTTATACAAGATCATATGCATCTCTGCACCTTTCAGTAAAGAGGTAAAAAACAAATTGTTTGCATATCCTTTACAGGACATTGCTGTCAACATTAGCATCTTTCAGCTGATTGGTGATTTCTTGGCAAGATTACGCTCAGTAGTTTGTCATAGCTTTCTGAGCGGCCGGCTCACATACCCCTAAGTTACCGACGCCATTCGAACCACTGCTGATTCTCACCGTCGTCACGTTACTTACGAGAGTATACTATTACCATCAATCACGTTAGAATGGGATGACTGAAAGCGTACGTCATTATCATAACTGTATATGTATGTTTTTGTTTCATTAACGCATATGACATAACACTAACAAACGGCAACGCTCTGTAATATACACAAACAAAGAAACACGCATTGCACCTTGTAAATATACATTGCTTTGTATGAAATAAACGTTTTAAAAAAAAAAAAAACCAGATTACGGAGAAAAGTCGCTAACCTCCACGCCAGGAAGCCGGCAAAGAAATAAAAACCTATTTTAAAAGTTATTTTTACTAGATTGTACCAGATGTAGCCACCCATATTCAAGCTAATTGGTACAAATCGGTCTTGAAGTGACTCGGGATGAGGATTAAGTTAGTTGCATATCGTTTACATGACGTCGCAGTCAACCACCTAATTTTACCTCTGAAGTCGTAGTGGGTTCGCTTGATGGGGAGGGACACTGTTAATATGGAAAGCTAATCCACACGCAAAATTCAGTCCAGCACAACTAAAAAAGTAGTGTGTGTGGACTACACTTGAGTTCATAGCGAGCAAGCGTAAAGAAGACAAAGAAGAAGAACCGCCTAATTTTTTTTTATGTTTGTGATTTCTTGGCAAGTTTAAGTTCACTTGTTTACCATTGCTTTCTGAACAACCGGCACTCATACCATTGTATGACAACTAACGCAAAGCGGCGTGCTGTTATATCGCCCGCATCTGTGTTTCTAACACGGTAAGCGGCATTACGAATTACGTCCGTAACCACAAGGCCAGAGAGCCAGGTCATTGATTATGTCATTATGTGCTAAGTCCACACTGACAATCTCCAGGCGAGTTCGGCTGGTGCCGTCGGTATTACATAGGGTATCTTTACATCCTCAGAGAAGATTCTCGTTTTAATGAGCCTGGAGTGGTCTCCAAGACGTTGCGATTCGGAACCAACCTTTCTCCTCTAAGACATGAACCCGGATTACTGAACCGGTGTTAGAGTTCAAAAGCATACCAAAGCAAGATTATCAAATATGTTCATTCTCGGGATGGCAGATGACTAAGAACTTAAATTTTGATATAACTTTAATCAAACATTGTAAAGCATTAATAAAATTGGTGGAACTGCGGTAAAGCTGTGGAAGTGTAAACAATATAAAATAGCACGATGTAATGCAGCTGTACAGAACACAATTACGGAAAATATTTGATGTTGCGGCCACTAGCCTTCATCAGCAAACAAATACACAAAAGACAACATATACACACGGGAAAGAAACAACAGTGACTACATTAAGAAATAATAACCGAATGAGAAAATGGAAAATGAAAATAATTTGCCACTAATATCAGAATCCCAGGCTGTAATACTAACCACATTTTAAACGCGATATAAAAATGTGACTGTTTGACATTTTGTGTCTTCTGAATACTAGATATGATTCATGACATCACTGTTCAGTTCACAAGTAACAGATCTGAGTTACACGACTGTAATAACCCCAGAAACGCTACAGTGAACGGGTCCAGTCTGGACGTATATTGTGATCTATATGTACCGATCAACGCTATCAAACTGAAAGGGCGCGCGGTTAAAACCCTGTGCTCAATCTACGTCAATGGAGGTAAGCATCACTACATATAGATTATCATCATATATTAACAATTTAGTTATGCATCGCTTCATAAAAATTAGTTTCACATATTAACAGTTGTTCAAGCGGCAAGAAATGGAATATTGCGTGGCTAGAAAATCCATTACGTGGAAAGTCCAAATCGAAAGCCCAATGTGTGGACGACAACAAGGGTGAGAAACGTCCTAGTGGGGCGAAATGTAATAGTGCTTGGCTAGCAAATCCATTAGGTGGAAAGTCCGATTCGAAAGCCCATGTGCGGGCGATATGAGAGATGAAAAAATGTCCCAGCGACACGGAATGGAATATTGCTTGACTCTGCAATTATGGAAGCCTCATGGGATGGCGGAGAATGCCCATGATCTGCCGCTGCCTTCCCTTGAGGGCTGACCGGGATGATTCCAGCTGTTCTGAATAGACCAGATGGGATGGGGATAACACCACAACAGTCAGAGTCGACCGTTGCATGGCTAGAAAATCCATTACGTGGAATGTCTGCACTGAAAACTCACTGTGTTGGCTTCACCAAAGGTGGAAAAAGCGTCCCAGTGGCATGAAATGGAATATTGCTTGGATAGCAAAACCATTATGTGGAATATCGGAATCGTAAGCTCACTGTGTGGATGTCATCTACAGACTGATCACTCCTGGTTTCTGAAGTAACAGCCGGTGGTGGGTGAGAGGCCCAATATACGGAAGTGAAGCTAAGCAGCCATGTGCAGGACGTGACGATTCCTTGGGTGTCCCAGTGTCAGAGCGCTGTGTGTCGGCTCTGCAATTATGGAAGCCTCCTTGGATGGCGGGGAATGCTCATGGTTTGACCATGCCTTCTCTTGAGGGTTGCCCGTTATATCTCCGGCAGATCTGAAAGGACCAGCTGGGATGAGGTTCAAAATATAACAGTGAGTTGACTGTAGTAGTATGGGATGTTGTAACTACCGCGAATTTTAGGACTTTAGTCCTTCGTAAATCCTTCTATACGGGGTTATCCCGCCATCTTGTTTCTTCACAAAACCGGCCCTCCATTGACCCAGATATTTTGAACTTGGCGGGTGTTTTTCTTGGTTTGGATGACCACTTCCTGTTGTCACTTCCGGTTGTCGTGGTGACTACTTCCGGTCCATGGCTACCCCCTACCCAGGTCCCCCTATCAAGGTCCCCCGTACCCGAACCGGCGCGAAACGGTGCGAACCGAACCGATCCGAGCGGACGTCGGCGCGCGATCTGACCGGGCGGGTGTGGGGGCACCGCGGCGGTAGGTGATCGAACCCCAGTCTAGACCCTTCGATGAAGAAGACTGAAGTCAATATGTCATAAATTGATTTATTTCATCTCTCGAGCGAACCCGAGTAGGTCAAGTAATGACCGTCTTAATAAACTTTTACACGCTTCGACATGTTTTCCTTACCCGATGTATAACCTTTAACCGTTTGGTGAAAATCTGTTTTATGAATATTCTAATCGACCATATAATTTTTTTAAAATTAAACCCAAAACTTATTTAAACCGTCTAAATTCTTGTATGTATAGTGGACCATATTAATTTCAATAAAAAACTTCGAGTCTCCATTAAAATAAGCCATAAGTTCCCGAGATATACATTAAAATTTACGATATTATTAAATCCCACAGTTATATCCCTTAATTATAAACGGATGCCAAGGGGACAGTAATCGGTCCCTTGACTAAACCAGAATTGTCCCCCTTCTACACACTAACTTCCCCTGACCCCCCAATCGTTACCTGCGCGCACAAGCAACAAGTGACGCTTCAATGAACACGCCCCGCAAGAAAAATATAAGGGCTGACCAGCGACCGCGAGATTAAACGATACCACTCATGTAGAACGCCTACGGAATTGTCAATTAACATGGATGGCCTTCAATGCTTATTGTAGATAGCGGTCAGAAGCTTGTGAAGGGAATATCTGTGGCGAAAAAATAAAAATATTCCTATCCGAAACCGGTATATATATTATTAGAAATATTAAATATAAATAGATATGTATGTATTTATGAATTTATTTATTTAATTATATATGTATGTAATTCTATAGCTGTAGGTAAGTTGTCCCAGTGGCTATATATACGTACTTGCCTTGAAGACTTAGTCATGTGGGATATGTGTGCGCGTCTGTGTGTGTGTGTGTGTGTGTGTGTGTGTGTGTGTGCGTGCGCGCGCGCGTGTGGCCTATCAATTACAGGACATCACAGTCAATCCCAACATTCGTTGGAGTGGTGTGCTTGCTGGCCATGTTTGCGATTCTCATTTTGAATGAACGACAATCATGTCACGTGCGTATGCGTACGCGTCTTTGTATATACATGCGTCTGTGCATGCGCGCGCGCGCGTGTGCTATCAATTACAGGACATCACAGTCAACCTCAACATTCTGTGGAGTTTCGTGTGTGATAAGCAAGTTTGCAATTGTCATTATATACGAACGACAGTCATGTCATGTACGCTAGCGCGCGCGTGTGTGTGTGTGCGTGCGCGCGCGCGGGTGTGCTATCAATTACAGGACGTCGCATTCAGACCCATCATTCGGTGGAGTGGAGTGTTTGCTGGGTAAGATTGCTGCTGTCTTATTGAACGAAAGGTAGTCATGGTACGTTCGCGTCTGCGTGTGTGTGTGTGTGCTTTCAATTACAGGACGTTGCAGTCAACCTCAGTATTCTACGGAGTGTCTGACCTCCAGGGGCAAGTTTTGCAATTGTCATTATATACGAACGACAGTCAGGTCGTGTGCGCTAGCGCGTGTGTGTGTATGTATATGCATGTGTTCTTGCGCTCGCGCGCGGGTGTGCTATCAATTATAGGACGTCGCATTCAGACCCATCATTCGGTGGAGTGGTGTGTTTGCTGGTTAAGATTGCTGCTGTCTTATTGAAAGACCAAAAGCTATGCCTTGTACTATAGCTGTGAGCGTGTGTATGTGTGTGGGTGTGCGTGCGTGTATGCTATCAATTACAGGACGGCGCAGTCAACCCCAACATTCTATGGAGTGGTGTGCTTGCTGGGTAAGATTGCTGCTGTCTTATTGAACGAACGGCAGTCATGTCACATGCGTAGGAGTGCGTGTATGTACAGGCGTGTGTGTGCGCTATCAGTTACAGGACGTCGCATGCAACCCCAATATTGATTGGTTGGTCGTGTGCCACCATGCTTTACCGTGTCATAGCATGACCAAAGATAGGTCTTGTACTATACCTGTGTGTCTATCTTTTACATAGCACAGTTAAGCTGTAAGGCAATCCATTTACAGGACGTTGCACTCAGCCCTAACATTGATTGGTTGGTCGTGTGCTATCATGATTCGCCGTGTCACCTCACGACCAAAACTATACCTTGTACTATAGTTGTGTCTGGCTATTACATACTGCAGTCAAGTTGTAACGCATTGCATTTACAGGACGTTGCAATCAGTCCCAGCATTCATCCTTCTTGGACAAGCTTGCCGTTGTCTTTCTGAACGACCGACAACCATGATCTTCTGCGGTCTCTGTCAGCAGGATTACCATCATCACCATCAGCCAGCACCACCAACATAATCATTATCATCATCATCATCAACAGCAGCATCGTCATCAGCTGAAGGTGACCGATCGGGTGACTCACCACAGGGCTATGTCGGCGGAGTGAACGTACGTGAACGTGTTCAGACATGTCTTTAGGGAAAACTGGAAGATAACTCAGAGCGCACTGACAGTATAACGATACAGCTGATCAAATATGACGATGCTTCCGGTCATATGTCTAAGGTATACAATCGAAACACGTGACTAAAAACCGATTAAAGATAGCGTCGCACTCGATCGTATGTGTAAGTGTACATACGCGTGACTAAAACCGTTCAAAAAATGGCGCTGTACCTGGTCTCGTGTCTTATGGGATACATCCTAAACACGTGACTAATGGTCAAAGACGGAGTCGCATCCGGTCACATGACCAGAGAATATACTGCTGAGTCAGAAGGCTTCACCAGCAGATATCGTGTATATAACACCCACCATTCGCCGTCTAGATGTCCCGCTCTCAGTGAACATCGTTCAGGTCACAATGTGCCAAGTCTATAATGGTAAGATGGGGTTTTTGATAAGTCTTTCACATTTTCGGTGTGGTTCTCCAAGTAGGCATACAATTAACCTAAAAATACTAGTATAGTAAAGAGATATATGATGCTAATCACATATAACTGGAGTATGTGCTCTGCTGGCTGCGACACCAATCAACACATGCACATGGTTGATCCAGCAACCCTGCATACAGAAAGTAGTGTCCTTAGGACCGGCAATGTCTCACGACCACTGATATTTGCATTTGCCAATAGCAACTAATGATACAACCGAGACATGCGTGTAATGACCCAGTAGGTCAAAAACAGTGGTAATGGAAGAAACCATCGTGGAAACTAACACACAAAATACCCCAGAGGGGGAAAGAAATTCGTTCTGGTACATGTGTGGTCGGCGAGTGCCACGACTAGAGATTGTCTGCTTCTGTCAACTGGTCGCTATATACACAGTCATTGGCGTATCACTATTCAATATGTCTCGAGACAGCTCTTCTAAGCAGCTGTCTGGGTTACATGCTACCAAACCCTAAAATATGAGCTTCTACCTGAAATTACCGAGTAATGCGTCGCCGAACATGTTTCCCAAGAACACACCGGGTCACTATTTCGTCAAGTTACCGCAGACTATTGAGGTGAGTCAACATTTCGAAGTGGGTCTGGAAAAATTCAGTTCCCCAACTACTACTACAATGTGCTAGAGAATGAAGTATGGTTAAGATACATACCACCAAACGGTAGAGTGATAAGAAAGGCGTGTCCCCCGGGCCTGTACAGTTCACCAGACGCGTTTATAACTGCCCTGAATCGCCTAATGAAAGATCGGAAGGTGGACGAGCAGCTCTGTGTTCTATTCCATTTCGACAATACATCAAAGAATGTCATCGTGAATATACTCGAACGCGGGGCCACTATTACATTTAGTGAGAAGTTGCAAGAGATACTAGATACAATTGAAGGTGAAGGGGCGATAGACCTGAATTCCGACCTACAAAATATCTACGTATACTGCAATCTCATTGCGGCGAGGCCAGTCGGAGACGTCCTGGTCCCACTACTAAGGACGGTTCCTATCATGAATCAGCACTCGACCTCAGTGTTTCGCGCCTACGACAATCCTCATTACATATCGCTGAGTCGTTCTCCTTCGACACGATGAAAATACTTCTAACCACTGATACGGGTACAAAGGTCGCATTCACTACAGGGACTTCAGTGCTGACGTTACATTTTCGAGTTCGGAAGAGATCAGACCTAGAATAACGGTAAAATACGGGGCGCTACGTCGAAACCACAGACTGTCCGAAGACATGATGTGCCCGATACTCAGATGATTGATGCCTCGGTTATCTACAAGAAGAAACCCAAAAAATTAACAATTAAATTTCTACATGAAACATTCAAATTGGAAACATAAAAGAGAAATTTAATTGTTAATTTTTGTACAATGTAATTGTGGAGATTTTATTTTTTCATTCAACCATAGTGACTTATTACATGAGATACATTTAATTTTCTGAAATACAACTGTTGTTTGCCTACGGGGTAGACCCTTTTGGTTAAGGAATTGTCCTACTTTTTATAAGTTTTGGCTGAAATTTGGCTGAAATTTTTCCTATTTTGTTAACAAAATTTCCTACTTCTTATAAGTTTTGGGTGAAATATTTCTTCACTTGTCCAAAAATTTTCACCTTTGGTTAACAAAGTTTCTACTTTTTATAAGTTTCAATTAACTTTAGCCAAACTTTTCACATTTGGTTAACAAAGTTTCCTACTTTTTATGAGTTTGGGTGATATTTGGTCAAACTTTTCACAGCTGGACAACAAAATTTCCCACTTTTCATAAGTTTGGGTGAAAATTGGCCAAACTTTTCACGTTTGGTCAACACCTTTTCTTACTTGATCAAGTTTTTTTTTTGGTGCCATTTGGTTAACAAAGTTTCCTACTTTTATGAGTTTGGTTGAGATTTGGTCAAACTTTTCACATCTGGACAACAAAATTTCCCACATTTTATAAGTTTGGGTGACAGTTGGCCAAACTTTTCACGTTTGGTTAACAAATTTTCCTACTTTTCATATGTGTGACTGAGATTTTTATAAGTTTGGTTTGAAATTTGGCTAAACTTTTCGCATTTGGTTAACACATTTTCTTGCTTGGCCAAGAATTTTACCATTTTGTTAACAAAGTTTCCTAGTTTTCATAAGTTTGGGTGAAAATTTGGTAAACTTTTCACATCTGGACAACAAAACTTCCCACTTTTCATAAGTTTGGGTGAAAGTTGGCCAAACTTTTCACGATTGGTTAACAAATTTTCCTTCTTTTCATATGTTTGACTGAGATTTTTGTAAGTTTGGTTTGAAATTCGGCTATTCTGTTCACCTTTGGTTAGTAAATTTTCCTACTTTTCATAAGTTTGGGTGAGCTTTGTTCAAACTTTTCACATCTGGACAACAAAATCTCCCACTTTTCATAAGTTTGGGTGAAAGTTGGCCAAACTTTTCATGTTTGGTTAACAAATTTTCCTACTTTTCATGTTTTGACTGAGATTTTTATAAGTTTGGTTTGAAATTCGGCTAACTTTTTCACATGTGGTTAACAAATTTGCCTATTTTTCATAAGATTGGGTGAGTGTTTTATAAATATGGTTGAAATGTAGTCAAAATTTTTCCCTTTTGACTAACAAATTGTATTACTAGACCAACATTTTTGCCCTTCGGTCTCTCATCACATGACAACTATATACACCGTAAACACTAAAAATAAATAAATTCAACAACCAAGACATAATTATAATATAGACCTGTTTATTTTACAGTAGTTCAGTACTTTTTACAGTATTTCAGTACATTTTTCAAGAATAATAATGCATAATGTCATTATACGGAATGGATGATGTGATATGAGGTGGTTTACATAGTATCATCACATCATTTTATTTTCACATACAGAGCTATACACACTGTATGTTGTTTCTGGGTTTCTTCACACCACTGTTTGAGTAGGTTGGTTTTTCCGGCTGGTAGTCTGGTATGTATAGGTCACTTAGCCTGTAGTCAAAGAACTGGTCTCCTGATTGGTGGGCTGATATCTGAGTCTTGTAGATAACCGAGGCATCAATCATCTGAGTATCGGGCACATCATGTCTTCGGACAGTCTGTGGTTTCGACGTAGCGCCCCGTATTTTACCGTTATTCTAGGTCTGATCTCTTCCGAACTCGAAAATGTAACGTCAGCACTGAAGTCCCTGTAGTGAATGCGACCTTTGTACCCGTATCAGTGGTTAGAAGTATTTCCACCGTGTCGAAGGTGTAACGACTCAGCGGTATGTAATGAGGATTGTCGTAGGCGCGAAACACTGAGATCGAGTGCTGATTCATGATAGGAACCGTCCTTAGTAGTGGGACCAGGACGCCTCCAACTGGTCTCGCCGCAATGAGATTGCAGTATACGTAGATATTTTGTAGGTCGGAATTCAGGTCTATCGCCCCTTCACCTTCAATTGTATCTAGTATCTCTTGCAACTTCTCACTAAATGTAATAGTGGCCCCGCGTTCGAGTATATTCACGATGACATTCTTTGATGTATTGTCGAAATGGAATAGAACACAGAGTTGCTCGTCCACCTTCCGTTCTTTCATTAGGCGATTCAGGGTAGTTATAAACGCTTCTGGTGAACTGTACAGGCCCGGGGGACACGCCTTTCTTATCACTCTACCGTTTGGTGGTATGTATCTTAACCATACTTCATTCTTTAGCACATTGCAGTAGTAGTTGGGGAACTGAATTTTGGCCAGACCCACTTCGAAATGTTGACTCACCTCAATAGTCTGCGGTAACTTGACGAAATAGTGACCCGGTGTGTTCTTGGGAAACATGTTCGGCGACACATTACTCGGTAATATCAGGTAGAAGCTCATATTTTAGGGTTTGGTAGTATGTAACCCTGACAGCTGCTTAGAAGAGCTATCCACAACTTGCCCTTAACTGTGTCGACGCTGTCTCGAGACAGATTGAATAGTGATACGCCAATGACTGTGTATATAGCGACCAGTTGACAGAAGCAGACAATCTCTAGTCGTGGCACTCGCCGACCACACATGTACCAGAACGAATTTCTTTCCCCCTCTGGGGTATTTTGTGTGTTAGTTTCCACGATGGTTTCTTCCATTACCACTGTTTTTGACCTACTGGGTCATTACACGCGTGTCTCGGTTGTATCATTAGTTGCTATTGGCAAATGCAAAAATCAGTGGTCGAGGCGCTCCTTGTGGGACATTGTCGGTTCTAAGGACACTACTTTCTGTATGCAGGGTTGCTGGATCAGCCATGTGCATGTGTTGATTGGTGTAGCAGCCAGCAGAGCACATACTCCAGTTATATGTGATTAGCATCATATATCTCTTTATTATACTAGTATTGTTAGGTTAACTGTATGCCTACTTGGAGAACCACACCGAAAATATGAAAGACTTATCAAAAACCCCATCTTACCATTATAGACTTGGCACATTGTGACCTGAACGATGTTCACTGAGAGCGGGACATCTAGACGGCGAATGGTGGGTGTTATATACACGATATCTGCTGGTGAAGACTCCTGACCCAGCAGTATATTCTCTGGTCATGTGACCGGATGCGTCCGTCTTTGACCACTAGTCACGTGTTTAGGATGTATCCCATAAGACACGAGACCAGGTACAGCGCTATTTTTTGAACGGTTTTAGTCACGCGTATGTACACTTACACATGTGATCGAGTGCGACGCCATCTTTAATCGGTTTTTAGTCACGTGTTTCGATTGTATACCTTAGACGTATGACCGGAAGCATCGTCATATTTGATCAGCTGTATCGTTATATTGTCAGTACGCTCTGAGTTATCTTCCAGTTTTCCCTAAAGACATGTCTGAACACGTTCACGTACGTTCACTCCGCTGACATAGCCCTGTGGTGAGTCACCCGATCGGTCACCTTCAGCTGATGACGATGCTGCTGTTGATGATGATGATGATAATGATTATGTTGGTGGTGCTGGCTGATGGTGATGATGGTAATCCTGCTGACAGAGACCGCAGAAGATCATGGTTGTCGGTCGTTCCGAAAGACAACGGCAAGCTTGTCCAAGAAGGATGAATGCTGGGACTGATTGCAACGTCCTGTAAATGCAATGCGTTACAACTTGACTGCAGTATGTAATAGCCAGACACAACTATAGTACAAGGTATAGTTTTGGTCGTGAGGTGACACGGCGAATCATGATAGCACACGACCAACCAATCAATGTTAGGGCTGAGTGCAACGTCCTGTAAATGGCTTGCCTTACAGCTTAACTGTGCTATGTAAAATATAGACACACAGGTATAGTACAAGACCTATCTTTGGTCATGCAATGAAACGGTAAAGCATGGTGGCACACGACCAACCAATCAATATTGGGGTTGCATGCGACGTCCTGTAACTGATAGCGTACACACACGCCTGTACATACACGCACGCCTACGCATGTGACATGACTGCCGTTCGTTCAATAAGACAGCAGCAATCTTACCCAGCAAGCACACCACTCCATAGAATGTTGGGGTTGACTGCGCCGTCCTGTAATTGATAACATACACGGACGCACACCCACACACATACACACGCTCACAGCTATAGTACAAGGCATAGCTTTTGGTCTTTCAATAAGACAGCAGCAATCTTAACCAGCAAACACACCAATCCACCGAATGATGGGTCTGAATGCGACGTCCTATAATTGATAGCACACCCTCGCGCGCGCACGAAAACATGCATGTACATACACACACGCGCGCTAGCGCACACGACCTGACTGTCGTTCGTATATAATGACAATTGCAAAACTTGCCCCCGGAGGTCAGACACTCCGTAGAATACTGAGGTTGACTGCAACGTCCTGTAATTGAAAGCACACACACACACACACACACACACACACACACACACACACACAGACGCGCACGTGCCATGACTACCTTTCGTTCAATAAGACAGCAGCAATCTCACCCAGCAAACACACCACTCCACCGAATGATGAGTCTGAATGCGACGTCCTGTAATTGATAGCACACCCGCGCGCGCGCGCACGTACACACACACGCGCGCGCTAGCGCACATGACATGACTGTCGTTCGTATATAATGACAATTGCAAACTTGTTTATCACACACGAAACTCCACAGAATGTTGAGGTTGACTGTGATGTCATGTAATTGATAGCACACGCGCGCGCGCATGCACACACGAATGTATATACACAGACGCGTACGCATACGCACGTGACATGATTGTCGTTCATTCAAAATGAGAATCGCAAACATGGCCAGCAAGCACACCACTCCACCGAATGTTGGGACTGACTGTGATGTCCTGCAATTGATAGGCCACACGCGCGCACGCACGCACGCACACACACACACACAGACGCGCACACATATCCCGCGTGACTAAGTCATCAAGGCAAGTACGTATATATAGCCACTGGGACAACTTACCTACAGCTATAGAATTACATACATATATAATTAAATAAATAAATTCATAAATAAATACCGAATACTCTCGTCACGTGACGCGACGAGAATTAGCAGTGGTTCGAATCGCAAAAGTGACTTATAAGAGTATGGAGCCGGTCGCTCAGAAAGTCGTGGCGTGCTGATGAGCGTAATCTAGCCTAGGAATCAACATACAGCTGAAAGATGCTGGTGTTGACCGCAATATCCTGAAACAGGATGGAAACGCGGAAAAAAAAAAAAAAATAAAAATAAAAAAAATAAATACATACATATCTATTTATATTTAATATTTCAAATAATATATATACCGGTTTCAGATAGGAATATTTTTATTTTTTTGCCACAGATAATCCCTTCACAAGCTTCTGACCGCTATCTACAATAAGCATTGAAGGCCGTCCATGTTAATTGACAATTCCGTAGGCGTTCTACATGAGTGGTATCGTTTAATCTCGCGGTCGCTGGTCAGCCCTTGTATTTTCCTCGCGGGGCGTGTTCGTTGAAGCATCACTTTTTGCTTGTGCGCGCAGGTAACGATTGGGGGTCAGGGGAAGTTAGTGTGTAGAAGGGGGACAATTCTGGTTTAGTTAAGGGACCGATTACTGTCCCCTTGGCATCCGTTTATAATTAAAGGATATAACTGTGGGGTTTAATAATATTGTATATTTTAATGTATATCTCGGGAACTTATGGCTTATTTGAATGGAGACTCGAATTTTTTTTTATTGAAATTAATATGGTCCACTATACATACAAGAATTTAGACGGTTTAATTAAGTTTTGGGTTTAATTTTAAATAAAATTTTATGGTCGATTAGAATATTCATAAAACAGATTTTCACCAAACGGTTAAAGGTTATACATGGGTAAGGAAAACATGTCGAAGCGTGTAAAAGTTTATTAAGACGGTCATTACTTGACCTACTCGTCTTCACAAACGAACAAATCTTTCATGTTTTAGATTTTTCATTGTGGTGATATTTCCGGAACTTCTTCAACAGCAGACATGGCACCTTTTGACAACATGGAATCTGTGGACATCTACCGTTTTCTCGAGGGGACACCACTTCATAAAAAAGGTACGTTGGTTCTCACTATTACCGGACCTGGCGCGGCGGCCAAAGGCACGCCCCTGTTAATTGCCAGCACGTTGCTCGGCCCATGCGGGGTGCCTGCTGGCGGAATAGCGGATATTTATGGTTACGAAACACCCACGCGGTGGTTCATAAACCTGACCCAAGCTGCCCATGTGGCAGTTTACAAAGGCCTGCATGTCAAGAAAATAAAACTGCCGACGGAGGGACTCGAGGTGTCGATTGAACACTTTGAAAAAGAACGAGAACGTGTGACGATTCATTGGCTTCCCAATACGATTCCTCCAGAGGGAGTCAAGTTCATTGTGAAGCAGACAATTGGTGACGAAAATGCGGAAGTATTCCGCATTCAGTAGGGTGGCGGAAAATGGGGAGTCCTGTGTACCCCGACAAAACCGATACCACATTATGCCAAGATTACGGCTCCTGGGAAAATCACAGGAGACCACCGTATTATGTTCACAATGGTTGGTCGCCGCACCGAATGTCCTACATGTGGCCTGGACTCACACTGGGCCAATAAATGCCCGAGCCGGAGACAAAAGAAAGGCAATACCCAACAAACAACTGAAAGACCACAAGAGGAGTTCCCCGCACTCGGGGAAAAACTTCAAACAAATTCGAACCACAAAAAAAACAAGATGTCGCCGAGACAGCCGGCCAAAAAGAAGCCACGAGGCCAGACGAGGCCTCAGAAACAGTGACAAAAACAACACAAGAAGACGAAGATGACGGCTTTCAAGTCGTCGGCCACGGCAGAAAAAGACAATGGAGAGACAGAAGGAACTCGTCACCCAGCAAAGACGTGAAAGAAGAGGAGGAAGGGAACGTCCTCTTCCAACCAAACTAGAAATCCTCAAAAACACAAGAAAAACAGAACGAAAACAGCGATGCGAAAGGGCCACTTTTCATCAACACAGATACTGACACCGACGACGGAGACCAAGAGGAGGACGACAACAACGAAAGAAACACCACAGAGGGAGATAAAATCCACAACTGAAGACAAGATAGCAAAAGGTACTAACTTCAAACCTACGCATTATTTAGTGTTTAATTAGTTATAAATGGCAGACAACTTATGTTTAATTAGTTTGAATATTCGTGGTATGAAAATGAAATTACAATATATAGTCACACTCATACACAAACACAAACCCGATTTTATTTTACTACAAGAAACAAACATTAAAACAGACTTTCAAGCAGCAGAACTTGTAACACGTTTAGGATTAAGAAATTCGTGCTTCAGTTTGGCCAAAAATAACGTAGGCTCAGGGACAGCCATTCTTCAAACCTCCGACATGTGGACTATCTTTAAAACACACACAGACCCACATGGTAGAATTTCTACAGTTCAAGTTAAAAACGACACACACTCTTTTGTCATAGTCAACATACACGCACCACCTAACTACAATCATCAACCTCTATTTTATGAACATTTAGACGACTTACTAACACAGACATACAGGGGACAAAAAAATGTTCTTGCCGGTGATTACAATTGTGTTCTTAAAGATTTAGACGTGGTGGGTGGGGAGGTGAGAACACAGCTGAGGAGAGCCGACAGGGACAGCTTACATCAACTTGACACACTACGAAATATCATCGATACACACAACCTCACAGACGCATTCAGGCATACACACCCCGACAGTAGAGAAACGACATACACAAACACAACACACAACAGATCATCTAGATTAGACCGGATTTATAAGCCCGCAACACATCACATCATACAAACCAAACATCTACGGGAAACATTAGATTACACAGACCACAAAGCAATACTAGTACACATCAGCACAAACAGCACAAACACGCATCCAAACAAAAGGTCACCTCACTGGAAGTACAATAATTCACTATTGGAACACTCAGAATATGTAAAATATATGACACAGCTCATACACACGTACACAGACAATATACCGACTGAGAACATCACACAATACTGGGACTTATTGAAAAACACCATACGAAGCAGAACACAACATCTAGCAACCATGATCCACAAAGACAGACTAAGACAGGAGCGCATCATACAGACAGCCATACGACTAACAAAACAAACAGACAGAGACGCACATCACTTACACACATTAGAAGCACAACTAGAAGAACACCAACAACACAGATATCTGGGTGCTCTTCTCAGAACAAAACTCAACACAATTACACAAGAGTCAGCTACGAGACAATATTTGGCAATAGAACAGAATGTACAACGTAACAGACAAATAAGCAAAATATCAGACATGCAAGGAAACATGCAGACAGAAACACCACACATAGAGACTGCTTTCCAACAACACTACACACAACTATTCACAGCAGAGACAGTCGACACAGATACAAGACAACTTCTTACAGTACACAAAGAAATTATCTGATACAGACAAAGACACACTGGACACAGAACTGACACTGACAGACATAACACAGGCACTAAGCACACCAAATAAAGACAAAACTCCAGGACCAGACGGTTTGACAGTAGAATTCTACCAACACTTCTTTCCTATTCTAGGCAATCTTCTCCTCAAAGTCTATCAGGAAGCCTTTGACAAAAAAATCTTCCGGACAGCTGCAACATGTCTTACATTACACTCATATGCAAAGATAACACTGACAAAACACAACTGAAGAACTACAGACAATTTCCTTACTCAACACAGACTACAAGATACTCGCCAAATCACTCACCAACAAACTTAAACCTTTCATGCCAACACTAATACACCCAGACCAACAGTGCAGTGTCAAAGACAGAAATATACACAACCACACACACCTCATTAGAGACATTATCAACTACACACATGGAAAAGACTGTCCATCCTCCATCTTATTCTTGGATCAAGAGAAGGCCTTCGACAGAATTTCCCACACTTACCTGCATAGGACACTAGAACACTGTAACATAGGAGAGTACTACAGGCAGTGGATACAGATCTTGTACAAAAATCCTGAGAGCAGAGTGTTGGTGAACCATTCACTGACAGCTAGCTTCAGGCTCACGAGATCTGTAAGACAGGGATGTCCCTTATCACCACTACTGTATGTGCTCACCCTAGAACCTTTATTAGAGAAGATAAGGCAAGACACTAGTATTAAAGGAACCTTTCTGCATGGGATAGGAGAGCAGAAGCTCATCGCCTATGCAGATGACACTGCCTTCTTTCCCACCAGCAACACATCAATAAGGAATATACTCCACACCTTTACCCATTTTGGAAAATGCAGTGGAGCCAAAATTAATGTACAGAAATCACAGATAATGGGCCTGGGAAAGTGGAAACAAAAGGCTGATTTCCCTCCAGATCTGAAACACATAGACACCATGAAGCTGTATGGGATCACATTTCCATGTGATCCCACAGAAACACTTAGACAGACATGGCACGCACTGACCGAACAGATCACAGACATGTTACACAGGTATAGGTACAAGACATCCACAATATTTGGTAGAAGCACAATAGTCAACACATACATATTACCCAAAATAATATATTTAGTGACAGTACTGGACCCTCCCAAACAGACCATCACAAACATAAACAAACAAATCAGACGCTTCATCTTCACCAACACAATACACAGCATTCAACACAAAACTCTCATACAAGACAGGAAACAAGGCGGGATTGCACTACAGGACATCCAGACAAAAATACTGTCACTTAGAATCAGTCACATAGGTAAAATCATCAGACACCCAGAACAGAACAGACTAGCACACATAGGTCACAACATCAAACATCTCACACCTCTTAACAATGCAACTGCACACTACCAGGGAAGACTGCCAACATTCTATCAGACATGCATACAGGCAATAAAAGGACATGAACAGTTAATACAGCAAACAACACACACAATATACAAACATTTAGTTAGAGAACAAGCACCATCACTAAGACTTAGGATTAAAAGAGGACACAAATACTTCATGACTGACTTCACATGCACCTTTTCAAACCTACACAACAAACACATAACACCAAAAGCTAGGGAGATCACATATAGACTGTTATACAGTATGACCCCCACAACACAGGTAGAAGCATACATATCCAAATAATGTCAATTATGTAGAAACAACACACAAGAGACAGAGGAACACATTTATTATACATGTCCAACAATTACTGCCACACGCGCAACACTCAAACACCTCATACAAACACACACAGGCAAACAAACCGACATATATAAAGAAATTTTTCTCAATACTATACCACAGACAGCTAAGGACATACATACAAAACTACTTGTAGCACTTTCTTACTACAGACAACTTATATGGACCTGCAGAAATTTTGCCAGATACAAACACCACACATGTAACACACATTTAATTTCCTTTATGTACACACACAAGATATCACAACTATTTCCAGAGTAAATCATATGTACTCTTCCTTATTTTATTACAAATTTGGTATACATGAGGGCGAGAAAGAAAGTAGAAACTGCGAGTGAATGGTGAGTGAATGATTAAAAAAAGATCACATATGGTCAAAAGACCAATGGAAAATCCCTTATGTAAAGAATAGTGGAAGTATAAATGCTTGTTTTATTTGCTTCAAAATGATGGTTTCAACCCTTATAGATAAGGGGAAAAAGAAAAAAAGGATAAAAGAAAATCAACTCCTCCCATTCCAAATTACTATTAATGGAATGTTTGCTTTAAATGCACTTGTTGTGCTATACCACCACCACTACTAAGATTATCACTTCAGTAAATAAAATCACATATCTATTATATTATTATTATTATTATTATTATTATTATTATTATTATTATTATTATTAATATTATTATTATTTATTTTATTATTTATTAATATTTATTTTTACTACTATTATTATCATTATTATTATTACTATCCTTTATCTTACCCTTACTATCCTTAGTATCATTAATGTTATAAGTATTAGTGATATCATCATTATTATTTTACAACTTCATCTCCCCTGGTGCCCCCTTTTGCTTATGGTTTGTTGCCTTTGCTACCACCCCCACTGGTCGGTTCAAACATTTATCCTGCCTGTACCATCATTAAGAGTGGGCATGAGGCATTGGTGGAGTGGAACCAATTGATGAGAGTGTGGCAAAGTAAACAAAAATGTAAAGATTTCCCTTTCTCTTTGTCACCCCCTTTGAATCATGTGAGTGAGTGTTGAATGAATGAATACAAAATCACATATGGTTACCAAACCAATGATACTGTAAAGATTTTTGTAAAAACAAATGCTTGGGGAAATGAGGGAAAAAAAAAACAACAACTCCTTTTACTCCAACTATTATTAAAAACCGCAGTTTTACAGTTGTATGTACCTGCTATGCTATGTTAACACCATTCCAAAGAAAATCATCCTAGCAAATGGAATCACAATTTGTAAAAAGTTTATCATTTTCATAACTATTATTACCAATGCTGGTTTTTATATTGGCTGTTATTACCCTCAGTATGTCTCTTCTTGTCATCATTATTATTGTCATCATTAGTAATAAAACAAAAACCCTTTCCCATGTGCCCCCTCCCCTCGCTCAAATTTGTTGTTGCCTTTGCTGATACCCACACCGGTTTGGTTCAAAAAAGTATTCTGCCTTTACCATCATTGCCCAGATAGTGGTGATTAAGGCATTGGTGGGTTGGAACAAATTGGTGAGAGGATGGCAAGGGAAACAAAAATGTAAAGATTGTAAAAATTTTGTGCAAATACTGATGCTTGTTTACTTTTTACAAAAAGTTAAAAAAAAAAAAAAAAAAAAGAGGAAGGGAAAAAAATGAATGAACCCTTACAAATAAGACAAAAAAAAAAAAATAAGCAAGGAGAAAAAGAAAACCAACTCCTTTTACTTCTACTATTATTGAACATTGCATGTTGCAAGTATATGTATTAAAAAAAAAAAAAATAAGCAAGGAGGAAAAAAAGATAACCAACTCCTCTTTACACCTACTATATTATTGAACAGTGCAGGATGCAATTGTTATTGTATGTACCTGCCATATTTTAACACCATTTCTAAGAAAATCATTTTAGCAAATGGAACCACATGTTTGGAAAATGTGATCATTATCAAAACTAATTTTATCATTGTGTTTTTTTAGCATTGCTGTTATCACCCTTAGTAGTTTTATTCTTTGTCTTTATTATTATAAGATGTATTTCATGTAAACACCATTCCTAAGATAATCAATTTAGCACATGGAATCACATGTTAAAACTATTATTATCATTGAGCCTATCAGTACTATCACTATCACCCTTAGCAGTGTTATTCCTTGTCATTATTATATTATTTATGTATTTGGTTGTTATTTGCATTACTATCATTGTAATCACTATTAATATATATGGCTTTGTAAACGCGTATAGTGTCACATCCCCCGTTCCCACCCTTTTGATACTGTGATTGTTGTCTCTGCTGCCACCCTCACCGGTTCTAAACAGTTTTTGCACCGCCATGTTTTATCATCACCGAGGGGTGGTGATGGTACTTGGTAGGAGTTTTGGAGCTGACAGGAGAGCGGGGCGGCAAGGAAAATAATAACAGCCCACTACCATCACGCTGTTGATTTAAAATATTTCCTTACAACAATGTCAATGGAGGAATGTTTAAATGTATAACATATTTATAATTTTTGCGCATATGTCACCTACACGCCCACATGCAACGCTCTGTAAAAACACAAACAATACACTTTGCAACGATTTTAACACTCAATAAAAGTTTTAAAAAAAAAAAAAAACTCGGGTTCGCTCAAGAGATGAAATAAATCAATTTATGACATATTGACTTCAGTCTTCTTCATCGAAGGGTCTAGACTGGGGTTCGATCACCCACCGCCGCGGTGCCCCCACACCCGCCCGGTCGGATCGCGCGCCGACGTCCGCTCGGATCGGTTCGGTTCGGTTCGCACCGGTTCGCGCCGGTTCGGGTACGGGGGACCTTGATAGGGGGACCTGGGTAGGGGGTAGCCATGGACCGGAAGTAGTCACCACGACAACCGAAAGTGACAACTGGAAGGGTCATCCAAACCAAGAAAAACACCCGCCAAGTTCAAAATATCTGGGTCAATGGAGGGCCGGTTTTGTGACGAAACAAGATGGCGGGATAACCCCGTATAGAAGGATTTACGAAGGATTAAAGTCCTAAAATTCGCGGTAGTTACAACATCCCATACTACTGACCGTCCTACGGAACACCTGGTAAGGTTAACCCGGTTAACAAATGCCCGCAGAAGTCGGATGCGTCGACCAGAAGGTGCAATTACCGCGGCTTTGCTGTTAACAGGCACAACGCAATTACGTCCAAAAATATTACGGATGAACGCAGAAGAAGAAGAAGAAGAAGAAGAAGAAGAAGAAGAAGAAGAAGAAGAAGAAGAAGAAGAAGAAGAAGAAGAAGAAGAAGAAGAAGAAGAAGAAGAAGAAGAAGAAGAAGAAGAAGAAGAAGAAATGTTTGTGACA